>OZ014521.1:587586849-588186849 GCA_963966055.1 Lathyrus aphaca
AGATCAATAATAACCTTGTGCTTGAATAGATTCTATCTAGAGGGGAATATGTCCACAAGAGTTACCAAGAGAAAAACACAACCTTAGAAGCAGTCCAACAATCCCAAATAAGGGGAAGTACTGAGATATCCATCATAAGATTGAGCTCAGATAGGGGACTGAGCTCTACTTGAACCAAGTAGGCACACAACACAGAAAAAATACCATCCCCATTATGATTCTTTGTTAGAAGATAGACTTCGATCTAGAGGGGGTGAATAGATCACAAATTTAAAATAAAAAACTCTTGACAAAAATTTGTTTAAAAAAAATATGGCACAACGAAAAATAATCTGGATCAAATCGTCTAACCGAACTTACTATGGAAAAACTATATGTGTATCACAAACCAAACAGAATGATAATGAACACAAATTATTCAATAATGATCAAGTTACAAATCAATTAAATGCAAAGCTATTCGTAACGCTTATTTCCAATGAACAAAAGACGATAAAAACACACAAGGGAAATTTATTGAACACTTTGTGTGCGATCGATAACGTTTGGAAATTCGATTTGTTTTATTGATATTAAAAGTCAATCACAACTAAAGTGATTATGATTATATTACCAACAACATTTTAAAAGAAAAGTTAAAAGCAATTTATAATCGAATTAATCGAAACAACAATGATATCGATAATTTGCAAGAACAACAATTAAAGAAGTAGTGAGATTGAGAGAATCACAAAGATTTGTTTGAGAAGTTCCCCAACGGGCCTCACTATGAGTACGTTTACCCTCAAGCTGAAATTGAATTGAGATACTTGAAATTAACCTTATCTTTGAAAAAAAATATACAAGAGGTGAAGAATTCTAACCCCACAAACCCTATGGTTTGTTGTTGATTCAACCACCTCCAAACCCTTGATTGAAGCTTGATCAAGTCACCAACAATGCGACTACATTCCTCTGATTTTCTCGAGCACACACTTGTTAAACCCTAGATTCCCGAAGGAAAAACCCACATTTGTTTTCTTATTTGAAACACACAAAGATCCTAACTCAATATTCTCGGTTACACCACCCTAATTGGACGTTATCAACCCTAATCTAGATGGTCACCCAATTGAAAAATGATTATGTGTAGTTCAATTGTGTGTATACATAGAAGAAAAGTTTAAGATGATAGGAAAGCTTTGTAATTCGTGTTTCGTATAGGTAATTCATTAGTACCTTACTAGAAAAAGGTGCATGTATGAGTATACACTACTATGGAAATGGAATTTAACAACATTTGAGAAAGATATATAATAACACATGTGCAGGCGTTGTTATATAGAATGTTGTTGTAACGGTCCTGTGACCGTTGTTGTATTCTAGAAAGCGCGCACCATTTCACGACAGTTAGTTTCACAACCGTTGTGATATAACTAAAGGTAATCTGGTTCGATTCTCAGCAACAACATTTTTTATTTATATTATTCTGGTCAGCGTTCAACATACAACTACGGTTAGGTTCTTATAACCGCTGTCAAAACCTCTGTTTTAAATATAAAAATTCCTTGCTAATCAAATTCTTCCTATATTTTATACTGTCATAACAACTTCTGTTTACATCAACACAACTCTTCCTATATTTTATCCTTATAACTGAAACAGAGAATTTACATCAAAAGCTAACAGCTAACATTATTTAAATCAAATACAATACGTGCATCAAAAGCCAATATTATTGATCACATTATGTGCATCAAACATAATATCCTCTACATCAAACACAATATATGCCTCAAAAACCAAAATTATTGTTTACATTATGTGCATCAAACAAAATATCCCGTACATCAAAAAATATGTGCATAAAAAAATATGTTGAGGAATGTTGCTGATAAATCAAACAACAGGAGGACCCTTAAGCGCATTGTGGATATACGCCCAACATTTACGAAGATCTACAAAGTCCTCAATGGGGAATGAGGTTTGGTCGTCAAACATCTATATAAGAAAGAAAAAAAATACAATATCATGCATGATAATAATTCAATAGTCAACTTATATATTAATATATGTAAATATTTTATGACATATATACGTTATCCAATGATTCAACAATGTCGCACTAGACAATGTTTAACATGTGTTTCATAACATAATACCCACACTCGTAATTTTCGGGTTGTAACCTCGTCTACAAATTACATGAATATAATAACATGAATATAACCATACATGAATGTAAATAAAAGAAATAGGTAATCTGACCACTTACATTAGGAGCCATCCATGTGGACTTTTTTCTAACATTCATCATCATATTAACTTGCTCTACATAACTGTACATTGAAAATGAATTAAACATATTACATGATAAACTAATTACAATTAATGTCAAAGAAAATGATATTAAACATAGGCATTTACGTTTGAATAATATCTTTCATTGGTTTGTGGAGTGGACTGTGCAAGGAACACTGTAATGTCACCGTATTTGTCCTAAATGATATTATAATCAATTTATGAACACGAGAATATATATTATTAGTTTTTACTAAAACAAAAATAAATATAGAATATATAAATAAATTACAACAATACATACCAATAGAGGAATGGTGCAAGGTAACATTCTTTTCCTCCCACATTTATCCGGTTTTTTATGTAGCTTTCAATGATATGTTGTTCATTATATGCCCAATTAATATAAGTTGGATCCAAGATTCCATAAGTTCTTGATTTATTTAAATATATACAAAGACAGTGAATGTACCTAAATGGTCAAAGAAAATGAATAAATTAAGGGAGAAAATACAAAAATGATAATGTTTTATAATGACATGCATATTCGACTATATACTTACGTGCACCAAACTTGCAATATACATATGTCAATACACTTAAATCCTACGAGAAAATCCCTTACATCTTCAGGAGTGTAATACACTACATCCAATTGCGGGAAATGTTCTAGCATGAGAGGTTGAAATGTATTTGTTGTTGCAATGAACAAGTATATAATGATTGTTTCATTTGGACTAGGGTCCAATATCTCACTGCGGTTATCTACAGGGGGATGTACAATTACTTCATTTTATATAAGTGCGATTTACAACACTTCTACTTGGAGTTTGATCATTACCATCAACGTAACAATGATCTTCATTTGTTTATTGTTTGAGGTTTTCACTTAATCTATACATCATAACATTCAATTAGAACATAAAACAAAAATAAGCACGATATATCATACATTTCCGATAAAACATTAACATCTCAAGTAAAGCACATGTCGAATATAACTCTTGTAACTTTTCCATGTCTTTCTCCCTTTTTCCCTCTCATCTTCAAACATCCTCTTTTGTTCTTCCAATTTCATCTCAACATTTTCAATCTTTTATCGTTGAGCATTCAATTTTGGGGGTTTCAGTGCATCTTCTTTGAGACCCAAAGTATGACTTCAAGCCGACACCTTCTCCAACACTACATACACGACCTCCATACTTAGCTGTTCCGATAGCTTCCACTAATATGTCATGTCGTGCTTTCGAAACAAATGTGCCTTCATGGACCGCCACAACCAAATTATCCTAGACAACATGAGAAACTTACATAAGCAAACACATTTAAATAACATAAACAAAATAAAATATATACTTACAATTTTCTCAGCAACTGCTCTTGAAGCCTCAAAGGTGTAATCTCCATTAGGTCTTACTCGAGCCCTCCTCCATTTATCATGTCTTGACGGTGGAGATGTGATGTCACCATCTCCTATTTGTTGTTGTTTTTCCTGCATGATTCTCGTCTGAAGTTTCCTGTAACCCCCACGAGAAAATCAATGGGGGTGCATGTTTTTCGCCTTATTTTGAACTCCTACTTTGCTTTTAACCTATTATTAATAAAGTGAAAAATGTGTATGATTAATATATATAACTCATTAGCATAATATTATTGGTTACATAAGACTAGTACTAACCTTGAATTCCTCAGAACGATGTTTTTTTGCAAATTTGCGCCACACCTTCTTCGATATAAAACTATACCGAATCCATGGACGTTCAACACTGCTCTAAGGCCTCGTAATATAGTCAGCCGTGAGATATGACTTAAATCCCCTTCAACAAACACCAGCATAAGTAAGCCACTTTTGTTTCAATTTTGATTTATCGGCAATCAAAAAATTCAACTATATTTAAATCAATATATAAGTATGAATAAGAAACTAAAGGTAATGAATTAGAAACTATAAAGTATGAATTAAAAACTATGTAATACCGTAACGTCTGTCCATATGTTGTCTTTGACTTTAACATCCACTTCTCTCCAGTCATCTATCAGTATACTCACTTTGCTACATGCAAGGAACAAAACATAACTCTTAAAAGTAGAGTAACGTGGATAATCCACTACTCTATATAACGAATCAAACTCGATCAAAATTTTCACATCTGATGAGTTGCAAAGTGATGTGAATTGGGGTATCATTGTGACACCTCTCTGTGATCTTTTCCATTGAGTGTCAATCGTTTGAGTTATATTCGCAGAACACTCAATTGTTTGAGTATCTTCGCTTCTTCCTGATGAAGAACTCGACAAGTTCGATATCTATGTTAAAAAACAACAACAATAACATGAATAACACGAACATAAACAACAACAACATGAACAACAACCACAACAATGACAAATGAATTTTCTGTAAATGCATAGGGAAAATATTTTACGTACCCTACACGTGATGACTAAGTAAACGATGTTGTTGTTGTTGTTGTAGTCTTCCTTCCTTACGACAACAACGATGTTGTTGTTATCTTCCTTCTTGACGATACAACTTGGTTGGTGCATAATCTTCCTTACGTAACGATCATGACGATGATGACGAAATGACAAAAACACGGTGAAGAAGGGATATTGATGATGCAAGCTTTAGTTGAAAATCGTGTATTGTTTCACTATATTGAACGTTAGGGTTTATGGTTGAAATCATGTATCATTTCGCCTAGTTTCTATTTTCAATGGAAAAAATGACACTGAAGAGACAAGCAAACTATCTAGGAGTATATTGTAAAGCTACTACGACGGTCTATAACATCAACCGTTATGATGCATAAAATATTGTAAAGCTACTACGACGGTCAATACCATAAACCGTTATGATACAAAAAATATTATAAAGCTACTATGACGGTCAATACCATAAACCGTTATGATATATTCCTTTCATAATGAAATTTCATAATGAAGCGCCATAGTTATATTTAGAATTAAAAATAAAATAAAAAACAAAATATATCACAACGGTGGAAAAAACAACCGCATAACTTTTAAGAATTTTTATTTAAAAGTAAATAAAAATGAAAAGGCGTGCCTTAACATATATGATGTCGTTGAGGTTCAAACCCATGAAAACTTGATGGTATCACCACAGTTGGATTAACAACCGTTGTTATATACAAATCATTTTTAATAAAAAAACAAATATAATACATTCGCGCCTTAGTTTTGATATGTCACAACGCTGTAAGGATGAACCGTGGTGAACATGATGTCGTTATTTACGCATTTTGTAGTAGTGATATATAGGTATGCGAAGAAATGAGAAAAAGGAATGCAATAAATTGGAGTAAGAATGGAAATTTAAGTTGGAAAATATATAGGTCTACCTATCAAAACAATAGATCGGCATGTCAAAGCAATCAGGTCGACCTGTCAAGGTTACAGGTCGGTCTATGAAGGTTATGTGTCGCCTACAAGTCGAACTATATGAGGCGACCTATGGACAAAAGCTACAGACATCAATACTGCTCCATGGGATCCAACCTGAAAGTCATATAGGTCAGCCTGTTTATGCATGTGTCAGCCTGAAATGAATTGTTTAACAAAAAACAATGAAATTATGATGTTGACTCCTTTTCAAACTCATTTAAATTCTTTCTAATGCTAAAATGCTCATCTAGAATGAGAGGATACCATCTATTCTGCATAACACTACACTATCCTAGTTTTGACATCACTCAAAATTCTAAAGCACTCACATTCCTAGCCCACTTATCTGGCTCCTCACTAAATTGGAATTGGATGAGGACAAAAAAAAACTTAGAGACCGAAGGTTTTTAATGAACAAAGAACGATTTTCTCCACCTAAGATCCCAAACGATCATCCCATCTTCCCATTTTCTTAACACACTCAACTTACCATTTTGAGCTTAGAGATATAATTTTTTTTAGCAAACCTTACCTTCAAAGATATACCCTCAATCCAATGATCATCTCATAAAATGGTGAGAAGGCCAGACCTAACCCTTTTAACCATGCCACACTCAAACCAATTTAGAGGATTATCTCTTTTAGACCCAAGGAGGGAGATTCCTTTCCACCACGGGGATAGTGATCGGAGGTCCAAATCCATACCCCCATCCAGGGAGGAGACTATATATGGAAGCATCATATTTGGTGGCATGGACATAAAAAAAGTCTAAAAGCACCCTACAAGATATTTCATTTTCATTTGGCTAAGAGAGCTACATTAACCAACCAATGATCTCGGACACACAACCTTAAGTTCTTCCTAGATTTATTGACAACTATTTAACCTAGAAAATCTTAGCCTTATCTTTCTCATCAAGTTAAAGGAACCTTATTTTAATCTTGACTAACTTCTTCCAAAGAATAAGGGGCGTCTTTAAGTAAGAAAGAAAGAAAACATGTAGAACATTTAAAATAGAGTTAAGAATAATAACTCTCCCCTTAGGCTAACATATTTATGATTTTAAGAAAAAATATATTCTGTACAAGATTAACTAAAGGTTTCCAAGAAGATTTCAATTGAGGATTCAAACGGAGGATTGGTTCTTATTAGCAACCCTAGATATGTAAATAAGAGGGATTCAATCCTATAATATAGAAAAATCTCGACAATCTCTAAGAATAACTTTAATGACCCACACATTTTTCATTAAAGTACTGAATTCGATTCACATTTTAAACTTAAATAAAAACAATTAAGAGTTTAAGTTTAGTGGCCCTATACATACGTACATTAAACTTAACATTATACTGATCGTTAATTGGTGTAATGGTGATTGATGTTAGATTTGATAGGGAGATCACATTTCGATCCTCCGTAGTTGCGATCGGGAGAAGGTTGAAACCACTTGATACTAGAATTGACTCCCGAATCAGATTAAACGATCTAGTGAACCGAATACTGATGGTGAAAAAAAAATTAACATTATTATAACGTTTTATTTTTATAAAAATATTTAATGATGTGTTTGGATGTATTAATTTAAATTTATAATATAATTTAGAATTCTAATCAATTTAAATAATTTAATTAAAATTCCTTAATTATATATTTTTTTGTTTGAATAGAGTCTTAAAATAATTAATTGTTAATTTTTTTAAGTAAATGCTATAAATTAAAAAAAAAATTGGGTCAAATTAAAATTTAAAAAATATGGATCAATTTTTTATTTTTAAAAATTTAAATGGACTGATTTGTAAACCTTAAAGATTGTTAGAGATTAATTTACATTATTTAGAATTTAGAAGGTTAATTTGAACATTTCATAAAATATACGAATCAACATGAAAAAATTGCAAAATTGATTCAACAAAAACTAAATATATCATCTATTTTTCCTAAAAGATGTCATATGTTGGATATTTGGAACTGAAAAAAGAATATTTACATGATATTTGCTATGAAATATTTTAGATATTTGAGAAAAAAGAATTATCATCGATTAAAATCTTGTTCAAATAGAAAGGTTAGTCTTATATGCAAATGATACTTTTTTTTTTTTAAACAAAGGGAATAGCCAATAGCTATCCCATTTTATTAAAAGCAAAAGATAATGTTATAAAAAGGGATCCAAAATCAATGGTTAAAAAAACGAAAGCTTGACATTCCAAGTCTCTCCTTAGCTATGATGAATCGAATGAAACTAGGTATAGTATTCCAAAAAATGATTCCATTGATGTTCAGGGCATAATTTGCAAGCAGATCCGCACCTGTGTTCCCCTCCCTGAAAATGTGTGTTATGAAGAAGTTCATGTGTCCCATCTGTTTCTGAGAAACCATGGAACAAGAGAGTGATTCTTGAAGGCAGTTACTGTAAGAGTTGAGTCAGATTCAACCCAAAGATTAAGTCAATGGTTAGAGTTTGCCATTTCTATTGCACGAAGAACTCCACAAATTTCTACTGCTAACGATGAAACTATATCCAATCTTTCTGTGAAAGCTGCGACAAAAACGCCTTGAGAGTTCCTTACCACTTCTCCACAAGCCGCAACATTCGATTTTCTTGCACCATCCGTGTTGCATTTCAACCATCCAATCAATGGAAGACACTAAAGGATTTCTGTAATTGTGGGTGGTCTCCTTAATTGGGTTGATGTTACAATACATTGATTACTTACAAAAATAATAATATAATAAAGATATTTATTTAATTATATTATTACAAATATAATACATAATTTAAATAGTTGTAGGTTATACACTATTATTTAAATAAATTAAATTTTAGATTGTTAAAATTTTTATACATAACATTATAATTTAGATTATGGGTCTGATGAAACTGTATTTCCTTATGTCGAATTAAGTTATTCGACAGAAAGAAGGATCTATCGAAACAGTTGTTTCACACAGATTTGATTTAGTTTTAAAATATGTATTTTGGACTTTTATAATTTTAAATTTTTATTTAGGATTTAAGCAAACCTAATTCTATAAATATGAGTAACTCTTATATTTTGTAATCATCGCAATACATTATATTTTATGTTCTGTAAGTAACAAAATAAATCAATAGAAGAAATCTCAAAATGAGTTAATTCCAACATGATCAAATTTACATTTAGGTAAAAGACAAAAGCAATATCCTTTTTGACATTATGTGTGTATATATACATATATAAATCAAAGTAATTTAATCTATAGTTACTCTCATATATATATATATATATATATATATATATATATATATATATATATATATATATATATATATATATATATATATATATATATATATATATATATATATATATATATATATATATACATTAAATTACTTTGATTTATATAGTGAGAGTTTTACTTTCCATGAATTTAGTGAGAGTGGATATTATATTCACGTTCTATATCAACCACCTAGACACATACCTTGTCATTTTACTTATTAAACACACGATACAAAAGTAAATGAAGAGTTAACAATTGATTGTTTAAGGTCATTGCTTGGTTGGACAATCTTGCCTAACACTTTGCCTTGTCTAAATTTTGATGGATGATTTAGACAGGTATCTTCCACTATTACTACCCACTTTATCTTAACAATCTCATCTCAAGTGAAAAAAAGAATCTTATAAATTTCACCATTCTTGACCCCTTTGTTTTTGTAACTTTGGAGAAATAACATGGTAGTTCTAATATAGAATATGGATAAAAAAAATGTCCCCTTCAATTTCTAACATTATGTTTGAGTTATCATTGTGTGTTGGCTATGCCATCAATCCTTTCCTCTAATGTGTACCTTGCCAATCAAGATGAGAATGACTTGAGTTTCGGTACATTAGTACAACAATGTTTCTGGAAATCTGGAAATGTCAATACTTTAATGTTGGTATTCTTAATTGGAAAGTAATTTCTAATACATATTACACCAAATTTACTTATAACTATATGAAAAATGTTTACACTGATAGACATTCTAATTTGTAAGTTGAATAAAATTTAAGGCAGTCAAGTGTTTAATGAGACGATTTAAATATAAGTGGAGCGAATATTTCTTAGCTGCAAGAAGGATAATCACTACAAGAAAATATCTATTTTGTTGGGTGTTTTTCACCCTGCAAATAATTGTATTTGTTGGGTGTTAATCACCCCACAACATAGAAAATTAAAAATAATAACTTTATGATATTTTAGATCTCGAAGATGATGGAGGGAGAGTTGAATTTTTTGAAATATACGGTGCGGGATGAAAAGCACGACACAACATTTATTAAAAAAAATTGGTGGAAAATTGAAGGAACAATTAATGAGCAGCAGGTGGCCGTTCTAAAAAGTTCTGTCTACGTCAGAGTTGCAGGGTGTTTATCACACCGAAATTAAAAAGTTTTGACACAACATTGTGAGGTATTTCCTACGCCGCAAGCCTCAACGGAAAGAAAAGTTACTGGGTGTTTTTCATCCCGCAACCTTCTTTTATATTTCCAATAAATGATTTTCTTTCCCCACACTCAATGATACATATTTTTCTTTCCATAAAAAAATTACACATATTCGCAGTCTCTCAAAATTCGTTCTTTCTCTCATATCTCTTATATCTCTTTTTCTCTCTTTCTCTTAACCAAAATATAAAAAAAAGTCTCTTCTTCAAACTAATGAACTTCTTCAAGAGATGAAGGTTTGAAGTTGTTGGTGTTGGTGGATAAATCAGAAGCAAGTTTTCTTACTTTAGCTGATGTTAGTTTCTGTGAGTTTAGGAGGAGTAGTTAATCCTGAGTGGTTCAATGTGGCTCTATGTTATTCTCTTTGATGTGGTTTTTCTTGAGGAGGAGAAATGATTATATAAAACGGGGGAATTATGGTCATATTTTATTGATATAGTTATTGTGAAGCTTGTGTATATTTCAAGCTTATGGAGATTATATACCTTTATGATTATTACTATGCCTTTGTCTTTTTATGGCTAAAAAGGGGGAGAAGTAATAGTATGTACTATTGAGGTCGAATATGAAGATTTGATGATGAGGTACTGCTACACCTTTATGTAAATTAGTTTTAGCCAAAATAAGCCAAAGGGGGATATTGTTAATTATATGATTTTATGATTGACATTATGTTTGGTAAAACTAATATGGCTAGAACTGTTGAATAAGAAGTTCCATATGTTATATTAACATGGTCTAGATTCTGTAGACAGGGATTTTCGACGATGTGAAAATGAAAGAGAAAGAAATATGATTTGACATAAGAAAAAGAGTAGGAAAATACATTTGAAAGGAGGATTTCGACACAGACAAGGAGAAGTGATTTTTCTATACTTTCGACAAGAGACAAGGAAGAAGACGTTGTTTTGGTAATTTGACCAGTCAGTCGAAGGTGGTCATCTTTGATGATTTCGACAGATGTTGAACAAAGGTATCAGTTCAGCAAAAAAGAAGAAATTCAAAATTTAATATTGAAACGTTTGGCAGAAGTACGCGTGGAAGCATCTAATGGAATGAATGCATGCTGAAAGGCCAAATGTCAAAATATTAGGATTTGACCGTTAGTGACAGTTATTTTAGTTTTTTATATATAGGGTAGTTCTTATCAGATTTGTGTGTGTGAAATTATTGTACAAATTCCTGTAAAAAAAGCTCAAAGTATCTGTGTGAGAGAAAAAAGTGTAATTCTGAAAAAATGTACGTGTAAACACTATCTTTAATTCTTTAAGTTTAATAAATTCCAAGTTTATTTAACATTGCACATTTACAATCCAAGCAATTTACAAGTTTTGTTTTAGTTCGACATTCTGCATTTGTTCTTATTCATTACTTTAAGCATTTTCAAGAATTATTTCCTTTAAGTTTTCCAAGTTATTTTACTCTTGTTCTTAATTCTATGAATCATACAAACATATGAGAGAAACTTAACAAAAAGTGAAACCATCAATGTTGCTAAAAAATCATCACTTTCGACCAAATCAATTCACACTTATGTCCTAGGATTTGTATGGGTGATCCTGCAAGTAAACTAATCTAACATTGGATTAGAAACCAGAGGTTGTTCGTCGGAAAACACCAGCGAACAAATTAGCACGCCCAGTGGGACCTTAGTGCGAAAAATATCATAACAACTCTTAGTCAAAGGAATTTTAATTCGTTGCATGATTCTAAGAAGCGGTAAATTAGCTATAACCGACGTAGAAATACCTAAACGGACAAGAGTAAGAAGAATGGCTAATCCGCCAGAAAATTCAAACGAAAACAACATGGTGCTTAACCCTACTCCTACGACAAGGGGAAATACAAGGTCAATCTCTGTATCAGAGGCCATACCTTCGTCATCAGGTTAGACACTTGTGTTTGCAGTATCTCAAAGTGCGCCTAGTTTTTCTTCCATGGGACCCCAAATGCCCATAGGATCGCCTCCTCATATAGGAAGTGTTCACAGGCCCTTTGCGACCATCTTTTCAATGCCTCCGTATGGTAGGGAACAACCTTATGGGATGCCTACTACAACGATGGCAAGTTTTCAAAATGCATCGTCACTATATTCTAACTCCTTGGTAAATAGGCCTTCACCATTACAAGGATCAGGATCTGGTGGAAACATGGGCAGAATAAATCAACCCCCGCCAGGATTTCAAAGTTATACGCCAACAATTACTACTAATTCGGCGCAGGTAATTAGGCAACAAATGGACGAAAGAAATCATGAAATGGTCCACATGTTAACACAACAAATGGGACAAATGTTTAACCCTTTAATACAAAACACAACCCAAACCAACCAATTGTTGGCAGAACAAATGATGCGTATTGCTAATTTTTTCGGTGTACCCCAAACTCAACCTAGAGAACAAATAGTTCAAAACGCTAGGACGCCTGTCGAAGAGGAACCTACAATAAATCAAAGGCCAATAGAAATTCCCCAAGTAAACGTTAGAAACCAATAGGAAGTAGTCGAACAACCTTATGTAGAAGTTCCTGCCCAGCAAGAGCCTAGGAGGATTTTAGTCCAAAGGGGTCAAAACGCTAATTATATTGTGCAACATATGCGCTGTAATAATATGCCTGCCGAAAATAACTTAGCAGCCATGGTCGAAAGGATAATGGAACATAATGGGGTAAATATAAGATTACAGAGGCCCAGTTATGTCTTCCCATTATCTGAGTATATCCTGCAACAAGAATTATCCCCAAGGTGGAAAGGGCCTAAGTTCACCAAATTCCCAGGGGATACCAGCGAATCGACCATAGAACACGTAGCACGCTATCTAATCGAAGCAGGAGAGGTATCAAATAATGAAAACTTAAGGACAAAATATTTTCCATGTTCCTTAACAAAAAATGATTTTACTTGGTTTACGTCCTTACCTGCAAATTCTATATATACATGGACCCAATTAGAAAGACTGTTCCATGAACAGTTCTCCATGGGGCGGACCAAAATAAGCCTGAAAGAATTGTCTAATGTAAAAAGGAAACTCTCTGAACCAATAGATGACTACTTGAATAGGTTTAGATTACTAAAGGCCAGATGTTTCACGCAAGTACCTGAACGTGAATTGGTCGAAATGGCCGTAGGGGGTTTAGACTATTCTATAAGAAAGAAATTAGACACCAAATATCTGAGAGACATGTCACAGTTAGCAGATAGGGTGAGACAGGTCGAAAGACTGAAAGTTGAGAAATTCAGGGCGAATATAAATAAGAGAAAGACTGACTTATGTAGGAATACGCCAGGAGGACGAAAATGATATAGATAACTTAGACGAATCAGCTAGTTTCGACGAACAAGAAATTGACCTAGCAGAACTAAAATAGGGACCACCATATTCTTGTAAAGTGTTAGTTTCATCGAACGGAAAGAATCCAGTCGAATTTGAAAAGAACGATAAATTCGCCAAAAGAACTTATACGTTCGACGTCACTAAGTGTGATGAAATCTTTGACAAATTAGTCGAAGATGGTCAGATGATAGTTCCCCCAGGCACTAAAGTGCCTCCTATGGAACAACAGAAAAAGAGAGGTTTTTGTAAGTACCATGGTTTTCTGGGTCATAAAACGTCTCAATGTTTCCTTTTCAAGGATCTAGTGCAGAATGCTATCCATGATGGAAAGCTGAAGTTCACTGACAAGCAGAAACAACAAATGAAAATTGACTCAAATCCCATGCAGACTGTTGAAGCCCACTATGTTGAGCCATCAATCATTAACATGGTGGAAGTGGGAGAGGGTTCTGAATACAGTTTCGAAATGATGGAAGCTGCTGGGGGTTTCGACACCAACGTCAACATGGTAGATATTACTGAGGATCTTGCCAACCTGGACGAAGTCATTGAATGGCAAAATGTTGAACACATTGCTGAAGGTGCATCAACTGGCTACAACAAGAAGGCCACTGAAGGCCTTAACAACATAGGCAAGATTGAAATCACAAATGATCTTGGAAAAAAAAAGACGGGGAAACCACTGAGAGTTCCGTCCCAGCAAACCTGAAGGCCACTGAGGGCCCCATTAACACGACCAAAGTTAAAGCCACTGAAGGCCACAACGAAGCAAGCAAAGACGAAGCCACTAAGGACTCCGTCAAAAAAGAATGGAAGGCTTCTAAAATCCCCAATGTAACGAAGGACCAGAAAATTACTGATGATCTGGGTAACAGTGAAAGGAAGGCCGCCGAAGGCCTCACTATCAATACTGAAGTTGGTGAAAGTGCTACCATGCTGAAAGCGAAGATTGGCGAAGTGTCTGAAGAGCCAATCACCGATGGAATCGTACGAAGAATAATGGAGGATCCCAGGGGAAAGCCATTCGAAAATTGCTGCCAGAAAGCCTGTGGAAACTCACCTCCAAATGAAGAGGATGACTCAACAACGGAGATAGGTGAGGCTGAGAGGGGGTTGATAGAAAAGGTGGACATGTTGAATATTAGGGGTGGAAAACCAGCAAGTATCAACATGGTCGAAACATCCCAAAATAACCTAGTGCAGGATCCTAAAGAACGCCGTCGAGAAGAGTATCAGAGGTTGGCATATCCAAGAGAAGACGAAAGTCTGATTGACTTTATAAAGAGGTGTCAAAGAAGGAAAGTTGAAGTGATGTTGTGCCCACATTGCAGCGCTATCTTCGACAAGAAGGCAACATATAATCTGGAAGTGATAGAAAATGCCAAAAGGAAAGGAAATTGGGGGGCGATACCAGCTCCAAAAGTAGAAAGATATGACCCAAGAAGAAGTTAACACCACCAGCAAAGGATTGGCGGTCAAAGCTATAATTCATTCAAACCTACAAACACAGGCGCTGACGACAGATAGGTACAAACCATCAGGGACGCTCAAGGACAAAAAGAGTGGAACAACTTCAACGTTCAAAGGGGACCTTCGATAGCGCAAATAATTGGGGTCGAAAAATAGAAACCAAGAGCTTACCCCTTAGAGAACTATAAGGGTAAAAACCCCATGACAAAGTCTCAGTGGAGGAGGTTCCAAAGGCAAAAGAGAGCAGAAAAGGAAGCTGCGGAAAAAGGCACAATGAAAGGAGATGCTGACAAGAAAGAGGAAGCTGCATCAAGCCATAATATCAAAAAGTTAGAAAAGAAGGAAGTATCAAACAACAAAATTCCAGGCGAAAGGGTCAAACAAATGAATCCAAAAGAGAAAGCTCTAGACGACAAAGAAATGACTGATGTTTTCAAATATGATTCAAAAGCCTCTTTCGATGTTGTCTGCAACCTGGTCTCAGTCCTGCCCAGAGATTATGACAGGGTGATGCAGGTAGAGGACGAAGATGACAATGTTGAAGAAGAGAAAATAGCTCACAGACCCGTATGCTATTACATAATGAACAATGGATGTGTGGAAGAACAAAATGCATTCTTCGAAAGACCAGATGACTCATTGAAAGGAAATTTGAAGCCTTTGTTCATAAAGGGAAAAGTTGAAAACGTAGGAGTAAACAAAATACTAGTGGATGGGGGAGCAACAATGAACTTAATGCCTCACTTTATGTTAAGAAAGATTGGTAAGAATGAATCTGATGCCAAACCCCACAACATGGTACTATCAAATTATGAAGGAAAAATAGGAACCACCATGGGTGTAATCCAGGTAGATTTAACTGTTGGAACCATAACGAGACCAATAATGTTCATGGTGATAGCGTCGAAGGCAAATTATAACCTTCTTTTGGGAAGAGAATGGATACATGGCGTGAGAGTTGTACCTTCATCTATGCACCAAAGAATTGCTATTTGGAGAGCGGATGACATAGTGGAAAACATAGAGGCGGACCAAGGTTATTTCATGACTGACGTAAACCACGTCGGCCGCCTCAGTTTTGACAAAAACTTGGCTCATATACCCCTATATAGTCCAACCAACTTTGACCTCAGGAAAACTGACAACGCTTACTGCTCCATGCACCTTCACCTTACGTATGGTTTCCAATGGGATAAGGAAGTTGTTGATGAATCAAACTATATGGGGAACTTCCCACATAGAACCAACTGGGTGGGGAAGTAAATTTGAAGACTATGATTGAAGCATCAGCGTTAGAAAGAATTATGGCTTACATAGCCGAAAACAGACTAAAAGCGGCACTTGAAGCCGAAGTAAAATTCATGGCCGTTGAAGCCAATCAAAACAAATCCAACCAACAATGTCTACACGAAGACATTGAAGAAAATAGTGAAAACATTCAAAGTCGAAATAGACTTGGGACAGGGGGCAGAAAAAAGGCCAACTTACATAAGTGCCAAGATGGACCCTCAGTTCAAAGTCGAAATAGTCTAGTTGTTGCGTGAATACAAAGATTACTTTGCATGAGACTACGATGAAATGCCTGGTTTAGACAGAAGAGTGGTCGAATTAAAGCTGCCAATACTGGAGGGAAAGAAGCCAGTGAAGCAGGCCCCAAGACGTTTCGCACCAGAAGTTCTGTCAAAAATAAAAGAAGAGGTCGAAAGACTTCTGAAATGCAAATTCATCCGCACGGCCAGGTATATGGATTGGATTGCAAACATAGTTCCTGTAATAAATAAAAATGGAAAACTTAGGGTATGTATTGATTTTCGAGACTTAAATTCAGCCACCCCAAAGGATGAATACCCTATGCCAGTTGCAGAAATGCTTGTAGATTCGGCAGCAGGCCATGAGTACTTAAGTATGTTAGACGGATACTCTGGTTATAATCAAATCTTTATTGCCAAAAAAGATGTTCCTAAGACAGCTTTCCGTTGTCCTGGGGCAATAGGAACTTATGAATGGATAATGATGCCTTTCGGCTTAAAAAATGCTGGAGCGACTTATCAACGTGCTATGAATTCAATTTTTTTCACGATTATATTGAAACTTTCATGCAGATTTACATTGACGATATTGTGATTAAGTCTGTTTCAGGAAAAAGTCATATAGACCATCTTCGACAGTCTTTTGAGAGAATGAGGAAGTTTGGTTTAAAGATGAATCCCTTAAAATGTGCTTTCGGTGTGCAGGCGGGTGACTTTTTAGCCTTTATGGTTCACAAAAAGGGGATCGAAATCCATGAAAACAAAGCCAAGGACATAATGGAAGAGAAAACACCATCAACAAAGAAGGAACTACAGTCTCTGCTAGGGAAAATTAACTTTCTCAGAAGGCTCATCTCCAACCTTAGTGGCAAAACACAAACCTTCTCACCTCTGCTTCGACTGAAGAAGGAAGACTTTTCATGGGGGCAAGAGCAACAAGCTGCTTTCGATCTAATCAAAGAATACCTCTCTAGCCCTCCAATATTGGTGCCTCCTTGTAGAAAAAGAAGCATGAGATTATACATTTTTGCATTAGATAAAACACTGGGAAGTATGTTGTGTCATAAAGATAAAAATGGTGTCGAAAGGGCCATTTACTACCTCAGCAGGGTCCTGAATGATGCCGAAACTAGATATAGTGTTATAGAAAAGTTATGTTTATGTGTATATTTTTCTTGTATGAAGTTGAAACACTATATAAAACCTGTTGATGTATATGTATCTTCTCATTTCGACGTAATAAAGCATATGTTATCTAAATCTATTTTACATAATAGAATTGGGAAGTCGGCTTTAGCATTGACAGAATATTCCTTAAAATATTTGCCTTTAAAGGCTGTTAAGGGACAAGTGGTCGCTGACTTCATAGCATACCATTCCATAAATGAAAGTGGGATAAAGTATGTCGAAATGGAACCTTGGAAATTATATTTTGATGGCTCCAGTCACAAGAATGGAATTGGCGTTGGAATACTAATTATTTATCCTAACAAAATTCCAACAAAATTCAAGTACAAAGTTGAAGGCTTGTGTTCAAATAATGAAGCAGAATACAAAGCTTTGATTTCTAGACTTGAAATATTGTTGGAATAGGGGGCAACAAGAGTCAAAATAATGGGTGACTCTGAATTAGTAGTGAAACAGTTGACTAAAGAATATAAATGCGTAAAAGAGAATTTGATTATGTATTTCGTCATAACCAACAGACTGCTTAAGAGATTCGATAATGTTGCCATCAAACATATATCCAGGATGGAGAATTAAGAGGCAAATGACCTTGCTCAAATAACATCTAGGTACAAGGTGTCGAAAGAAAACCTAGAAAAGGCTATTGAAGTTAGAGGAAGAGTTATATCCACTAAGTTGTTTCCATCAGATTTGGAAACAATAAAGTTAGGATATGGTGACAAAGAAAACTTTGAAATTTACAATGTAGATGACTCAAGAGTTGGAGATTTGAGAAATCCCATCAAGGAGTATCTACAAGACCCAAATATGAGTGTCGAAAGGAAAGTTAAGTACAAAGCTTTAAACTATGTACTTTTTGGAAATGAGCTCTTCAAGAAAACCTCAGAAGGGGTCTTGTTAAAATGCTTAGGCGAAGAAGAGGATTATGTAGCTTTGTCAAAAGTACATAGTGGAGTTTGTGGTGCGCATCAAGTAGGACATAAAATTAATTGATTGTTGTTTCGACAGGGAATGTACTGGCCAACAATGCTGAAAAACTGTATTGATTTCGCCAAAGGATGTCAATAAGAGTAAAGCATAAAACTGTATTTGGAGGAGGCTTTTGTGACTTCTTTTTGATTGGTTGATTGGGTTCTAGTGATTCGTCACCTGAATCTTCACTAGAGGCTCTTTCTTCTTGTTTTCTTTTGGGAGTAGGAGGTGGCTTTCGACCTGCCTGTATATACAAATAAAAATGTTTCAGTTCCAAGAAAACATAAAAGGAAAAGAAATTAATCCAAATGAAGAAGGTTGTACCCTTGTCACAATTTTCTTGTTGAGAGTAGGATGGTCTTCATCCATCGGGTCAGATGTATTCTCGACAACAGTTTTCTTAGGAGTCATCCTTTTGGCTAATAAAACAAAAACAAAGTCAGACGCAAATAAGAAGCATACAAATTGAAATGTCAAAGAAAAAAAAGTTTTGTAAACACCTTCAAGAATGGGAGTTTCCACGTGAACATATTCTATTCCAATATGATGGTGTCCTCTATAGTCATCCAGAGTAAACTTAGTCGGAACCACGTGCTCAACATGTTTTTTAGATTGTTGGCGAAGAATTTTCAAAGAATCCCTATAGATGAACCAATATGGAAATGGAGGGCTCAATGCCACGCCAAAATCAACAGAAGGTAGAGGGGAAAATTTTGGTGGATAGGGGTTGAAAGCTACCTCATATTTTAGTTCTGGTCGAACATATGAAGATAGTTTCAACTTCTCTATCTTTTCTGTGAACTTATGCTTTAAATTCACTGCTGCTTCGCTTATGGTTCGACTAAGTTCGTCTGGTCTATAGATGGTTTCAAAGTAAGTTTGAAAATTTTGTATTTCTTTGATATGTTGTGCTTTAACTTTCTTCATTTTATCCTGCACAAGAGAAAATGAATTGGTCAGATGAGTCGTGAATGCTGCTATGTCGTAGAATTTTTGAAGATAGTAATCCTTCCACCAAGTATCGAATTCAGGGGTGCATAGGAAAGAGGGTCGAAAGACCGTTGGATGAATTTCCAAGGAATCATCAGTCAGTTGTTTCATTAGTTCTTGACTTTCCTCTTCATTATGCAGAGAGTTGTACCAGATAATGGATCTTTTCTTAGAAAAAATGGGTTTTGGTTTCAACTGAATCAACCCAAATTGTCTAGCAACTAAATTCGGTTGATATACAAGTAGGGTGATTTTTGCCTTAGTCGAATTCTGATGAGAAGCAAGAAGTCTGGGTGTCAAAGGATTCCCAAATGTCAAGGAATTGATCTTCATCCTCTTGCATTTCCATAGGTGGTTGTTTGGTAAACCATTCGGGGCCAATGTTCTTGTTGGCAAAAGGTGCCATAGTAGGAGTGAAGCTGTATCTTTTGGCAAACATCATGACAAAATTAGTAAAGGAGTGACGAAGACTAAGTCCTTCCTCAGATAGGGTCAACTGTATTAAGCGAGGCCATTTGACAGACCTATCTTTCACCTTATCTTCATCTACGTCAGCCTTGATTGGGAGAGATGCTTCAAAAGTAGCATTGAGCCATAATTGTAGGAGCCAAATTGGCCCTGATACGCTCAGATTCCCTTTGTTTTTTACGGTTTTTAGAAAACCAACGCTGTCGCTTAAGGATTCATAGAGGCTTGCCAAGATCATTTCACTTAGGCATAGTTTTTTTCCTTGACGAAGTTGGTTGGCTAGGGTAATGAAACGTTTAGCTACTTGGAGTGACCGATAGCAGAAAACAAACCTTGACAGCCATAAAGTCAAGAAAGCTATGTGTTACTTGTTAGAGACGTTTTTGGTTTTCTTGTCATGGTATTCTTCTATGAACCCAAAGTAAGAAGCTTTGCTGGTGTTGAAACCTATGGTATCCTGGTTCATGACATTTGGGTCGAAAGCTACCCCTAAAGGACTTAGCCCAGCAATGGCAGCTATGTCGAAGAGGGTGGGTGTAACCATTCCACATGGAAGGTGAAAAGTGTTGTAGGTACTATCCCAGAAGTAGAAAGAAGAGAGTAACATGTTTGGGCAAAGGTTAAGCCCTACTTTCGACATTTGAATTAATTCGAAGATGCCTAGTTCTTTCTAAAATGGGGCCTTAACCTTTTCAACTTTGTTTACTCAGGCAAGGTAATCTGAAATGTCTTTCGACTTGGGAGAGGCTCTTAATATCCTAGTGTTTTGTAAGTACCCTAAGTTTATGGTTGCTTCGACACTTGGCTCTACGTCTTTAGCTCTTCGATGGAAATTTTTGGTTTAACTCCAGCACCTATGGGTTTAAGGAGTTGGTAAGAGGGGAAGTATTCTTTTAGTCTGTCTGGATTTGTGTTTGGGTTAGAAAGAGGGCCTAACATTGCATGGCATGTACCAGAAACAAGTATAGGGATTAATACCTGAGATTTGTAGATACTCGCCTTCTCCTTCTCATTAGGAGGTTCTGGAGTATATTGTTGATTTCCAACCACCTCCGGTCCAGCCAATCGACGAGCGTAGGCGAGAGGAGTCAAAATTTTGTTCTTCTTGCTGGTAGTGGCTTTTGATGAAGACATTGTTGCTTAGAGTTGAAGTTCTGGGCAGTTTTCAAAAAGAATAGGTTCTTTGTTGTTTTGAGAGTGACTAAAAGATTTAGTAGCTGATATTTAGTGGGTATTTATAGGGAGAAAGGAAAGTTTTGAAATGGTTTAATTTTTAAATTCGTGGACCACGTGGCAAAAAAGTTCATAGAGGCAGTTAGAAAGCCTATGATCCCCTAGTTTTTAGGAAATGGTGGGGTAATGTCTGGACGTGGGCTGAGAGTTGACGTTTTTTAAAAATTCTAATAATGAGTTTTTGGGATTTAGAAAATCAAATCTTGGAAATGACAAAGTATAAAGACAATAAGGCGTCGAAAATGCTCATCGACATCAAATGATTTTTCTTCAAGAATTAGTCGAAAACTCTTTGCTGGGGGGCAATTTGTAGACAGGGATTTTCGACGATGTGAAAATGAAAGGGAAAGAGATATGATTTGACATAAGAAAAAGAGTTGGAAAATACATTTGAAAGGAGGATTTTGACACAGACAGTGAGAAGTGATTTTTCTGTACTTTCGACAAGAGACAGGGAAGAAGACGTTGTTTTGGTAATTTGACCAGTCAGACGAAGGTGGTCATCTTTGATGATTTCGACAAATGTTAAACAAAGATATCGGTTCAGCAAAAAAGAAAAAATTCAAAATTTAAGATTTAAATGTTTCGCAGAAGTACACGTGGAAGCATCTAATGGAATGAATGCATGCTGAAAGGCCAAGTGTCAAAATATTAGGATTTTCCCGTTAGTGGCAGTTATTTTAGTTTCTTGTATATATGGTAGTTCTTATTAGATTTGTGTGTGTGAAATTATTGTACAAATTCCTGTAAAAAAACTCAAAGTACCCGTGTGAGAGAAAAGAGTGTAATTCTGGAAAAATGTACGTGTAAACACCATCTTTAATTCTTTAAGTTTAATAAATTCCAAGTTTATTTAACATCTTTGCACTTTTACAATCCAAACAATTTACAAGTTTTGTTTTAGTTCGACATTCTGAATTTTTTCTTATTCATTACTTTTTGCATTTTCAAGAATTATTTCCTTTAAGTTTGCCAAGTTATTTTACTCTTGTTCTTAGTTCTATGAATCATACACACATACGAGAGAAACTTAAAAAAAAGTGAAACCATCAATGTTGTTAAAAAATCATCACTTTCGACCAAATCAATTCGCACTTATGTCCTAGGATTTGTATGGTTGATCCTGCAAGTAAACAAATATAATGTTGGATTAGAAACCAGAGGTTGTTCGTCGGAAAACACCAGCGAACAAGTACATATGGGGTTATAAGGACTAGTAGTTATTGAGCCAGATGTTGAGCCAAATGTTGAAACATTTGCAACTGTCATGACAACATTATTGTCATGTGTTACAGGAAGATACAGATCCTGATGTTGAGCCAAATGTTGAAACATTTGCAATTGTCATGATAACATTACTGTCATGTGTTACAGACAGATGTCAAAGATACATGTCATGACGTCTTGGTCTGTGGAGCTGGAGTGATGTGTTTATGATTTGAATTATGAAGAATATTCTATAGAATATTATGCTATCACAGGTGGAGTTGTTTTAAAGGAATAAGAGATTCAAGGTGGAGCTATTTTTAATGTATTTTCAAGGAGAATCCTTAGGTTCTATTTATGAAGATATTCTGGTGCTAATGATAGAAGTCCTGACTTTGAGGAGAATATCTTGGAGGTTTCTTTTGCTGTTCTGGAACATGTCGAAGAAGATGTCCTACAACATCGCATATGACATCGTGCCTGTGTTGAGCTGGTGTGATTGATGCTGTTATAATATAACAGATGTAGAATATTCTGGAGATATTATGCAATCATATGTGGCGCTGATTTAAAGGGGTGTTGATTTAAAGGTTTGGAAGATTCAATCAGAATTCAAAAAGATATATATATATACTTTCTTAATAAGTAGATATTTTGGAAGATATAATTGAAGACCTATTTTGTAGCATAATCTTCTGCAGATTTGTATCAACAAATTTGCTGTGTTTTGAAGGCCCAAATCCAGTTGGGAAATAGGTTATAAATAGAAGCATTGTAACCTAGTTTTAGAGGAAAGCAGTGAATAGAAAAGATGTAAACATTAGGGCGTTGTTTCTGAACCACTCTTTAGGAGAGTTGGTGTGTGTAATATACTCGGGTTGTAAGTTGGATTATTGTTCCTTGAGTTGTAAGGTTGGGTTATCACTCAGAAGCCCGTAGGTAATGAGTTGAACGTTTTTCTTGGATGAAGCTTTGAAGCAAATCCAAGTTGTATTTTTGGTCAAGAATCTTGGCAAGGTATTGTCAGGGAAGTATGTCTTATGGTTTGATCTTGTTAATTGTAATTATCACTGTGGTGATTTAGGGAGTGACATGATGATTTTTCATATCAAGATGATGATTTCTAGGTAGAAGTTGCACTGGGTAGGGATTACGTGAGAAGTTGTAATGTATAGGCTTTGAATTAATATTGTTGATAATGGATTTCCGTCCTGGCTTGGTAGCCCCCCCAGATGTAGGTGAGTTTGCATCGAACTAGGTTAACAATGTAACACCCATTCTACCCACGACACAATTAATCACAATATTTAATAAAAATCAGATTTCTACATGAAAAGGGCATCACATTTTCATCATAACGTCATGTAAACAACAAGTATGGTCATGTCTCGTAACACGGGTTGCAACTTATGTCATAAATAAAACTTGGCAGTGGATCATTATTCAACATCTTACTCATCATGATAAAAATAATTCAATTATAATTCGAAACATCATCCTCAAGTGTTAAAAACAACCAAAACAACAAATGTAAACCAAGCGTTCCCCAGTGTTACACGACATAGAGCAAGACACCACCTAAAATCTATAAACTACAAGAGACTCACTTCGAGTGACTTCTGATCACTGAACTATTCTTGAGAATATGCAGGATGGCATAATAGACCATCATAAAAGGAAGGCATGGTGAGTAATCCAAAATCAATAAAAATAATACAAGACTGAATCATAAGAAACAAATAATCATACAACAACTACAACGAACTCACCCACATATAATCATCAATAATACACATCATCAAACAACAAATGTGATCATGCTATGACACATAGAATGAAATACAACATCATAAATGCATGTGGTACCGGTTTCAACATGTGATGGACATTGTCCATCTACACTCCATAAGGAGCACAACATAATCAACAACACCTCAATCCACACAATGGGATTGAAGCCTAAATTTAACATGGGGGATGCCATGAATGCAAGATACACAAAACAACAACATCATCATCTTTCATCAATACGTGTATCAACATTCATCATTTATCATCAACATAGTTTATTCATACTATCCTTACATCATGCTATCATTCCTTCCACTTATTCATCTTTTATCTCATATCATCATTTACTACTATTAAGTTTAGCATACTTAAACATGTAATGATTTATTTAGCAACAACATAGTAACATGGCACGACAAATCAGACATAAAAATCACCCAACAGAAGAAACATTATTTTCTGAAAATACAAGGCTCGCTGAGCGAGAAAGCCAGCTCGCTAAGCAACGAACTCCCCGAATCTTGCTCGCTAAGCGAGCTCCAGCTTGCTAAGCGAGAAACTCGATTCTCAGAAATAAACCCTGCGATTTCTACAGAACCCAGACACACCCAGACCTCACTAAACCTCATAAAACACCAGTAAAACAACAAAAAGCATCCAATTACCACACTATCATCATGAATTCATCATTATCAACAACATACAACAACTAATTAACACTAATCTACCAACAATTATCCCAAAACTTAGGTTTTCATCCCAAAACCCCCTCTTTCTCATAAAACGTTCCTATATTATGATCATTGAACAAGAATTCTCCCCATACCTTAATAAATGTAGTTTTCTCCTCCTCTTTGATCACAATCACTCTTTGCCTCCTTGTTCCTCTTGTTCTCCAGAGCAACCTTCACCTTTACCAAAAACACGTTATGAGAATTTGATCGTGAACCTCTTTTCTCATAAAGCACTCTAAAGGCAACCTTTCCCCTTAGACCTCCAAACTCTTTTATTCTATTTCCCTAATAATAATATTAAATAATTCTCCAATATTATTATATCATTACCTTAATTAAAATAATTCTTTATTTTCCACAAAATACCACTTAGTTCCACTTATTCATAAATAATTACTTAGTTAATTAAATTATGAAATTGGGATGTTACAACTTTCCCCCACTTTAGGAATTTTCTTTCTCGAAAATATTTCTTGAAGCAAATAGAGTTGGATATGAATCTTTCATCCGATTTTCACATTCCCAAGTCCAACTTTCACCTTTCTGGTCCTCCCCACAATACCTTAACTAAGGAAATCTCTTTTCCTCATAACCGCTTCATTTATCGACCATCTATCCGCAATGGTAAAACTTCAACAGTCAGATTATCCCTCACCTAAATATCTTCCATCTGAATCACATGCGATGGATCACACACATACTTCCTCAACTACGACACATGGAACACATCATGCAAATTCGTAAGCGATAGCGGAAACACAATCTAATACACTACCTCTCCAATCCTTTATGAAATCTAATATGGTCCAACAAAATGTGGAGTAAGCTTCCTAGACTTCAAAGCTCTTCCAACACCCGTCACCAGAGTAACCCTAAAAAACACACGATCTCCCTCTTGAAAATCAAGTGCTTTCCTTCTCTTGTCATGATAACTCTTTTGCCGACTTTGAGAAGCCTTCATTCTTTCTCGTATAATCTTAATCTTCTCAGTTGTCTCTTGCACGATTTCAGGTCCAAGTACTGCACTATCCTCTGATTCATACCAACACAATGGAGTCCAACATCTTCTACCATACAACACCTCATACGGTTCCATTCCAATACTAGCATTATAAATATTGTTATAAGTAAACTCAATCAACGACAAATGACTATCCCAAGATCCTCCTTGATCCAACACACAAGCCCTCAATAAATCCACCAAAGATTGGATAGTCTTCTCAGTCTGACCATCTGTCTGCGAATGATAAGCATAGCTCATCCTCAACTTAGTACCCAAGGAATCTTGTTAACCCTTCCAAATTCTCGAAGTAAACCGCGGATCTTTGTCGGATACGATACTCGATGGTATCCCATGCAACTTCACAATTTCCTCAATATACATCTCAGCTAGTTTCTATATAGAATGATTAATCTTCATCGGCAAGAAATGGGCCGACTTAGTTAATCTATCTACGATTACCAAAATAGAATCATTTCCCTTAACAGTCTTCGGAAAACATGTTACAAAATCCATGGAAACACTATCCAACTTCCACTCTGGAATGTTCAATGGCTGCATTATACCTAACAGTTTCTAATGTTCAATCTTTGACTTCTGACAAGTCAAACACGCATACACAAATTCAGCAACTTCCTTCTTCATACCGGGCCACCAAAATAATTTAAGTAGATCATGGTACATCTTCGTAGCACCAGGATGAATACTCAATCGACTATGATGTCCTTCTTCTAAAATACTCTTCTTAATTTCCGGAACATCAAGAATACACACTCTATCCCGAAATCTCATCATAACATTCTCATCAACTCTGAATTCACCTCCGTTACCTTGGTTAATCAAGATCAACTGATCAACCAACTTCAAGTCAAATTGTTTTCCTTCACAGATCCTTTCCACAATCTCATTGGTTAACTTCAACATTCCTAACTTTACACTTTCATACGTAGCTTCACACAATAAGCTCATATCTCAGAACTGTTCAATCATTTCGAGTTCCTTCACTATCAGCATTGACATATGAAACGTATTTCTGCTTAAAGCATATTCAACTACGTTTGCCTTACCAGGATGGTAATTCAAATCAAAATAAAAGTCTTTCAACAGTTCCAACCATATTCTCTGCCTCATATTTAGTTCCTTTTGATCAAATATGTATTTCAAACTCTTGTGATCACTAAACACCTCAAATTTCAAACCAAAGAGATAATGTCTCTAGATCTTCAACACAAACACCACAGCTTCTAACTCTAAGTCATGCGTAGCGTAATTCCTTTCATGAAATCTCAATTGCTTTGAAGCATAAGCAACCACCTGACCATTTTTCATCAAAACTCCTCCAAGTCCCATCTTCAACACATCACAATATATTACGAACGACTCATTTGGATTCAGAAAAATCAACACCGGAGCATTTGTTAACTTCTTCTTCAATTCCATAAAACTCTTCTCGCACACAACATCCCACACATAAGCTTGGCTCTTTCGAGTCAACTGAGTCAAAGGTAGCGTCAACTTCGAAAAACCTTCAATAAACTTCATGTAATAACCTGCTAAACCTAGAAAGCTTCTAATCTCAGTAGCAGACTTAGGAGTCTCCCACTGCAACACTGCATCAATTTTCGACGGATCAACAACAATTCCATCAGTAGAAATTATATGTCCAAGAAAACTCACTTCTTGTAACCAGAACTCACACTTTGACAGTTTAGCATATAACTTATTTTCCCGCAACACTTGCAATACAATCCTCAAATGCTTTGCATGATCTTCTTTAGTCTTGGAATAAATTAGAATATCGTCGATAAAGACTACCATAAATTTATCCAAGTACTCATGAAAGATTCTATTCATGTACTCCATGAACACACCAGGTGCATTGGATACACCGAACAACATCACCATATACTCATAATGACCATACCTCGTTCTGAAAGTTGTCTTCAGAATATCATCAGATTTAACACAAATCTGATGGTAACCAGGCCATAAATCAATCTTGCTGAATACCCAAGCTCCTACCGACTGATCCATCAAATCATCGATTCTCGGAAGTGGATACTTATTCTTGATAGTAACCTTGTTCAATTGCCGATAATCAACATACAACCTCATGTTACCGTCTTTCTTCTTAACCAACAACACCAAAGCACCCCACGAAGAAACACTAAGTCGAACAAACTTCTTCTCTAATAACTCTTCTAGTTGCTTCTTTAGCTCACTCAACTCTACAACAGACATCCGATACAGAGCCATAGACACATGAGTAGTACCAGGTAACAAATCCATTGTAAACTCAACTTCACGCTTTGGAGGTAAATCACTTATATCCTCTAGAAATACACCAGGAAACTCTTGAAAAATTGGCAAATCAATACCCGAAGTCTTCCCTTCGATTTGAAACAATGCAAACATTGCAAACATCTGAGCTTTGTCTTCTAATAATTCCTCTACTTGCCTAGCCGTCAAGAACAACAACTTACCATGATCACCCATTTCAGGAAATTCAACAGTCTTCGCATAATAATTGATATGCATAAAATTGAACTCTAACTAGTTCATTCCAAGAATAACATCAATTTGGTGTAAAGAAAAACACACCAGATCCATCAGGAAATCCTTATAAAAAATTGTTAAAGGACACTTCGGACAAACAAGAGTAGTAGTAACAGAACTATTATCTATCATCTCTATTACCATACCACCATTCATACTAGACAACTTCAAAGCCAACTTATTAGAAAACTCAAGATAAATAAAGAATGTGTAGCGCCAGTATCAATAATAGCAATCAACTCAACATTGTTAATAAAACAAGTACCTCAGATTAGATTATCCTTCTTAGGAGCCTCAGAACCAGTCAATGCAAACACTCTGCCATTAGTCTGAGTAGCAGTAGCAATATTCTTAGGCTTCTAGCATTGGGTGCTGATATGTCCCTGTTCACCTTAATTAAAGCAAGTTGGACCTTCATTCGGATAATCGCCAACCATATGACCTCTCTTGCCACATCTATAGCATCGCACCACCAGATTAGTGCAAACATCAGACTTGTGACTAGATTCACCACATTTATGACACTTGGAGGTAAACTTAGGGTAAGTAGTTCTTAAGTACTTGCTCACTTTTTCAAAATACTTTTTACACCCCACTTTTCAAACATTTTCAAAACTAAACACTTTGTATACATCCATACGAGGATCATTGCAAAGTTAAAGACTTATGAAAATATTTTCTAATCACACACTACACAATTTTTCAAACAAAGTAAAGTGAGTTAAGTAGTTAAGAGCCCATGGATAACCATGGATACAAAGGGTGCTAACACCTTCCCTTTGTATAACCAACCCCCGAACTCAAATATTTTTAAAAAGATCTTTCATGTTCTTTTATTCCTTTTCCTTATTGGATAAAATAAAAGTCGGGGGCGACTCTTGCTATCCGCAACATACTTTTTGGAAACAAAAACACCCAAGTCAGTTCTCCCACTGTGTTACAAGGGCGATTCTGAAAATCACAGAAAATTGGGAGGAATCGTGAAGCTCCCTTAGCGATCAAATAAGACTTTTGAAACTCTGCAAACAGAGAGTTTGGTGATTAGCAAGGAGAGCAGTTTCTTAGTGAACCTGAAATGTTTCGAAAAATATTTTTAAATCTGAAAAATGTTTTAATCGATGTGCTTTGTGTCGTAAGATGTTAGGATGTTTTAGAGCTATTGTATGATGTGTTTAAAGGCTATATGAGTAGGATTCAGTGATAAAATAATGTATGATGACTTGAGTTGTTTTTATGGGTTTATGAAGTATGATTACATGATGTAGAGCAAGATGTTAATTGAGGAAAATATATGATGATTTATGTGGAATGCGGATGCAATGCTTATGATGTTTTGATGAGGTGTGTATATATTGCGTCTTGCATTCATGGCATAATTTATGAGGGGACTTTGGTCCATTGGTAGTTTCAATCCTATTGTGCAGATTGAAGTGATATGATGTTATGATGTGCTACCTTGTGGAGGGTTGATGGCCCAGTGTCCATCCATGAGGATGTTTCGGTACCACATGCATAATAAGAGGTTGCATATCATTCTAAATGACATAGCATTATTTACATTGACTTTTTGTGATGATGTGATGTATTTGATGTTGTGTATAAGTGAGATTTGTGATGATTGATGTTGTGATGTGATGTAATTGACGTTGTGTTTATGATGAGGTTTTGTGGTGAATGGTTTCGTTTTTGCAGTCTATGTTTATAAATTCTCATTTTTATATTACTTTATTGAATGTGAATTTATTCACCCTGCCTGCCTTTTGTGATGGTCTATTATGCCATGCTGCAGATACTCAAGGTTAGCTTTGTGCACGTTTAGCTCGGAGTTAATGACTTTGTCGTGGTTAGTTAGAAGTGGAGTCCTTCTCTGTGTCCGTGTAACATCGGGATGAGTTTTGCTTGAGTTTATATTATATACTTGAATTAAATGTGGTTTCTTTTTATATTATTGAGATTTAAATGATATTTCGGAGTAGATTATGAGGTTTTCTTTTAATGAAAGATGATGTTTTGTTTTCCGCTGCGTATTTGTTGAAAGAGTTTTTGGTCGTTCATGATTTTACAACCCGTATTACGGGATAAAACTGATATGATGTTTTAAGATGTTTCAGTTATAAGAAATGTGACGCCCTTTTATGAGGGAACTCTGATATTTGATTTAAGTTGTTTTATATTTCGGATGGGGTAGAAAGGGTGTTACACTAGTGGTATCAGAGCAGGTCGGTCTGTCCGGTCGTGTCGTGTCGTTGTTAGTCGTGTCAATTATTACGTATGAGTGTATAATGGTTAAGTTGTTTACTGATGTTGTTGGTGATTTGTAGAATGGCTTCAAATCATGCTCTTGCGGATGTGGTAGCTGTACTTGCTCAGACTACGGCCCAGAATAATGTTCATGATGAATTTCATGCCTTGGGGGTATTTCAGACGAATAATCCGCCTATGTTTGAGGGTATTCATGAACAGGAGAACACACATAAGTTGCTGAAGGCAATTGAGAAGATTTTCAGGACTATGGCATGCTCCGATGCTCAGAAGGTGCAGTTTGGCACCCACATGCTGAATGAAGAGGCTGAGGATTTGTGGGATAATACCTGTCAGAGATTGGAAGGAGTTGGGGCTGCGATAATTTGGAATGTGTTCAGGAGGGAATTTATGAGTAAGTACTTCCCTAAGGATGCTCGTGGAAAGAAAGAAGTGGAATTCTTGGAGTTGAAGCAGGGAAACATGACAGTGGTAGAGTATGCTGCCAAGTTTGTGAGGTTAGTGAAGTTCTGCCCTTACTACAATTGTGATGATGCTGAGTTGTCTAAGTGCTTGAAGTTTGAGAATAGACTGAGACCAGAGATCAAGCAAGTGATTGGGTTTCAGTATATCCGCATGTATGCTTAATTTGTGGAGTAGAGTAGAATTTATGATGAGGATAACTGAGCTGGATCTGCTCACTATAGGCACATGAGTGAGAAGAAAGAGAAAGGTCAGTTTCGAGGGAAACCTTATGCGACTCTAACTGATAAAGGGAAGCCGAAGGTTATTGATGGGAAGAAGCCAAGTAGGGGAGTGGGTTCCACTCCTCTTAAGTGCTTTAAATGTGGTGAAACGGGTCACAAGTCTGATGTGTGCATTGCTATAGTGATAAGATGTTACAAATATGGTAAGAGGGGTCACATGAAGGATGAGTGTCCGAATGCAGGGCCCACTTGTTTCAATTATGGTGAAGAGGGACATATTTATACATAGTGTCAGAAACCGAAGAAGAATGCTACTGCAGCTCAGACTACTGGAAGAGTGTTCACTTTGAGTGGCGTAGAAGCTCAGAAGAAGGATAACCTAATTCGAGGTACTTATTTTATTAATGATGTTGAGTTGGTTGCTATAATTGATACTGGTGCTACTCACTCGTTTATTTCGCTTGAGTGTGCAACCAGGTTGAATTTGCCTTTGATTGTTATGAATGGTAACATGTTGATAGAGATGTCTGCTGACGGTTCAGTTACGACTAACCGTGTGTGTTTGAAATGTCCTTTGACCATTTATGGTAAGGATTTCTGGATGGATTTAATGTGTTTACCTTTACACCATATGTATGTTGTGCTTGGTATGAAATGAATGGATTTTAACTTTGTGTATATCAATTGTTATGTAAAGATGGTAGAGTTTCCAGAGTTTAGTAATTATGGGGAGTTGATGTTTTTATCCGCGAAGATTCTGGATGAATTGCTAGAGAATGAAACTCAGATGTTTGCTTTGTTTGCAGCGTTACAAGTTGACCGTGAACAAGTGAGTGTTGAGTTACCTGTGGTCCGGGAATTTCTTGATGTGCTTCCGGATGACATTAGTGATTTGGCTCCAGAGCTTGAAGTAGAGTTTGTAGTGGATTTGGTACCAGGTACTAGTCCAGTGTCGATGGATCCATATCGGATGTCAGCTACAAAATTGAGTAAGTTGAAGAAAGAACTTGAAGAACTTCTTGAGAAGAGATTTGTTCATCAAAGTGTTTCTCTGTGGGGTGCTCTTGTGTTGTTGGTTAAGAAAAATGATGGTAGCATGAGGTTGTGTTTCGATTATCAACAACTGAATAAGGTGACTATTAAGAATAAATATCCACTTCGATGATTGATGATTTGATTGATCAGTTGGTGGGAGCTTGCATGTTTAGTAAGATTTATTTGAGGACGGGTTATCATCAGATCCGAGTTAAGGCAAATTACATTCCAAAGACAACTTTAAGAACGAGGTATGGTCATTATGAGTATACGGTGATGCCTTTTGGTGTATCCAATGCACCTAGTGTATTCATGGAATATATGAATCAAACCATTCACGAGTATTTGGATAAGTTTGTGGTGGTTTTCATTGATGACATCCTAATTTATTCAAAGTCAGAAGAATAACATGAAAGACACCTGAGGATTGTATTACAAGTGTTGAGAGAGAAGAAGCTTTATGCTAAGTTGTCGAAGTGTGAGTTCTGGTTGAAGGAAGTGAGTTTCCTTGGCCAAGTGATTTTTAGTGCTGGAATTTTAGTGGATCCTTCAAATATTGATGCTGTTTTAAAGTGTGAAACTCCAAAGTCTGCTACTGAGGTCAGAAGTTTTCTTGGTTTGGCCGGTTATTACCAAAAGTTTATAGAAGGTTTTTCTAAGTTGGCATTTCCCCTGACTCAGTTGACTCGAAAGGGCCAGGCTTATGTATGGGATGTTGCATACATGAAGAGTTTTTTGGAATTAAAGAAGAGGTTAACGACTGCTCCGGTTTTGATTTTGCCGAATCCGAATGAATCATTTATGGTGTACTGTGATACTTCAAAGATGGGTATTGATGGTGTGTTAATGCAGAATGGTTGAGTGGTTGCATATGCGTCTAGACAACCACGTGTTCATGAGAGGAACTATCCTACCCATGACTTAGAGCTGGCAGCTGTGTTATTTGTGTTAAAGATTTGGAGACACTATCTGCTTGGATCGAGATTTAAGGTGTTCAGTGATCATAAGAGTTTAAAATACTCGTTTGATCAGAAAGAACTAAACATGAGGCAGACAAGATGGTTATAGATGTTAAAAGATTTTGATTTTGATTTGAGTTACCACCTTAGTAAGGTTAACGTGGTTGCAAATGCTTTGAGTAGAACGACTTTGCATATGTTTATGTTGATGGTGAAAGAACTTGAGATGATTGAGCCGTTCAAAGACATGAGTTTGTTGTGTGAGACTACATCTGAGTGTGAAACTGGGTATGCTGAAATTCAATAATGATATTATGGAAGAGATCCGTTTAGGACAACAATCAGATTTGAAGTTGGTAGATAAAATGACTTTGATTAACCAAGGTAACGAAGGAGAGTTCTAGATTGATAAAAATGGTATGATGAGATTCCGAGATCGTGCATATGTTCCTTATATTCCAGAGTTTAAGAAAAGTATTCTAGAAGAAGGGCATCAAAGTAGGTTGAGTATTCATACTGGTTCTATGAAGATGTATCATGAATTACAAAAATTGTTTTGGTGGCCAGGTGTGAAGAGAGATGTTACGGAATTCGTGTATGCTTGTTTGGTTTGCCAAAAATTGAAGGTTGAACACCAAAAGCCTTTAGGTATGATGGAACCGTTGAGTATTCCGGAATGGAAATGTGATATAAGTTTTATGGATTTTCTGACAAGTTTGCCGAAGACAGTGAAAGGAAATGATTCCATTTGGGTGATTGTTGATCGATTGACTAAGTCAGTGCATTTCTTACCGATGAAGATTAATAATTCCATGTCGAAGTTAGCCGAGATATTTATCAATGAGATTGTGAAGTTGCATGGAATACCTTCGAGTATTGTGTCGGATAGAGATCCGCGGTTTACATTGAGATTTTGGAAGAGTTTACAAGATGCTTTGGGAATTAAGTTGAGGATGAGTTCTGCTTATCATCCTCAGACAGACGGTCTAACAGAACAAACTATCCAATCTTTAGAGGACTTGCTAAGGGCTTGTGTGTTGGATCATGGAGGTGCATGGGATAGTTTTTTGCCATTGGTTGAGTTTACTTATAACAATAGTTTTCATGCGAGCATTTGTATGGCTCCGTATGAAGCATTGTATGGGAGGAGGTGTCGGACTCCATCGTGTTGGTATGAATCAGGCGAGAGTGCTGTGTTTGGACCCGAGATTATGTAGGATACGACAAAAAAGATTAAAATGATTCAAGAAAGGATGAAAACGTCGCAAAGTCGTCAAAAGAGTTATCATGATAAGAGGAGGAAAGCACTTGAATTTCAAGAGGGAGATCATGTGTTCTTGAGGGTTACTCCAGTGACTGGTGTTGGGTGAGCTTTGAAGTCGAGAAAGCTCATTCCACGTTTCATTGGACCTATCAGATTTTGCAAAGAGTCAGAGAGGTGGCATATCGGATTCCATTACCACCGTCACTTGCGAATTCACATGATTTGTTTCATGTGTCACAACCGAGGAAGTACATTGCAGATCCGTCACATGTGATTCAAATGGATGATGTTCGAGTAAGAGATAATTTAACTATTAAAGTTTCGCCAGTACGGATAGATGGTAGAGAAATGAAGCGACTAAGAGGTAAAGCAATTTCCTTGGTGAAGGTATTGTGGGGTGGACCAGCTGGTGATAGTTTGAGTTGGGAACAAGAAGATCAGATGAAGGAATTGTATCTGATGTTGTTTGCTTCAGGTACATTTTCGAGGACGGAAATTCTTAAGTGGGGGAGAGTTGTAACACCCCAAAGTCGTTTTTGATTTAATTGATGTGTTTGTTGTGAATTTTGATGATTTATTAATTATTTGATGTTTTGTGGGAAATTGAGTGTGACTTAATATTTTAATAATATTAGGATATTAAGTATAATGGGTTTATTTAATTATTTGAGATTAAAATAAATTAAATAAGAGGAATAAGAGGACAAGGGTAATGTGGTCTTTTTGTAGAGAATGAGTGAGGGTAAGATGGGAAAAGACTAAAGAGGTCTTAGGGGCAAGAGTGACTAATAGAATAAAGTTGGGTTGTACGATCATTTAGAACAATCACACTTTTTGGAGAGAAAGGAAGAAGAGTACTGAGGAAGAAAAGCTAGGACTTGAAGGTTTAGGAGATTTTTTAAGAAGTTATCGAAAGGATTATAAAACCTAAGGTATGGGGAGTATTTTCCGTTCAGTATTGTAATGTAAAGGTAGAATTTGGGATTTTGAGGTAGAGTTTTAGGGTTATGTGGGTTTGTTGATGAATTAGTTATTGATGATGATTTTATGATGATTTTGGTGAATATAATTATGTTATATGATGTATATGATGATAATATGAGTAATGTTGATGTTGATAATAATTTTCTGCCATGCTTCTGTCAAATACTGAGTTTTGGTAGGTTGTATCGTAGATGGGAGATTCTGAAAATCGCAGAAAATTGGGTGGAATCGTGAAGTCTGCTTAGCGAGCAAATAAGACTTTTGAAACTCTGCAAATAGAGAGTTGGGCGCTTAGCGAGGAGGGTAGCTTGCTTAGCGAGACGTGAAATGTTTTGAAAAATATTTTTAAATATGAAAAATGTTTTAATCGATGTGGTTTGTGTCGTAAGATGTTATGATGTTTTAGGGCTATTGTATGATATTTTTAGAGGCTATATGAGTAGGATTTGGTGATAAAATACTGTATGATGTCTTGAGTTTTTTTTATGGGTTTATGAAGTATGATTACATGATGTAGAGAAAGATGTTAAATGAGGAAAATATATGATGATTGATGATGAATGCGAATGCAATGCTTATGATGTTTTGATGAGGTGTGTATATAACGCGTCTTGCATTCATGGAATGATTTATGAGGGGAATTAGGTCCATTGGTAGCTTCAATCTCATTGTGGGATTAAAATGATATGATGTTATGATGTGCTCCCTTGTGGAGGGTTGATGACCCAGTGTCCATCCATGAGGATGTTTCGGTACCACATGCATAATAAGAGGTTTCATATCATTCTAAATGACATGCATGATTTACATTGACTTTGTGTGATGATGTGATGTATTTGATGTGGTGTATAAATGAGATTTGTGATGATTGATGTTGTGATGTGATGTAATTGAAGTTGTGTTTATGATGAGGTTTTGTGGTGAATGGTTTCATTTTTGTAGTCTATGTTTTTAAATTCTCATTTTTATATTACTTTATTGAATGTGAATTTACTCACCCTGCCTGCCTTTTGTGATGGTCTATTATGCCATCCTGCAGATACTCAAGGTTAGTTCGGTGCACGTTTAGCTCGGAGTTAGTGAGTTTGTCGTTGTTAGTTAGAAGTGAAGTCATACTCTGTGTCCATGTAACATCGGGATGAGTTTTCACTTGAGTTTATTTTATTTACTTGAATTAAATGTGGTTTCTTTTGATATTATTGAGATTTAAATGATGTTTTGGACTAGATTATGAGGTTTTATTTTAATGAAATATGATGTTTTGTTTTCTTTTGCGTATTTGTTGAAAGAATGTTTGGTCATTCATGATTTTACAACCCGTGTTACGGGATAAGACTGATATGATGTTTTAAGATGTTTGAGTTATGAGAAATGTGATGCCCTTTTATGAGGGAACTCTGATATTTGATTTAAATTGTTTTATATTTGTGATGGGGGTAGAAAGGGTGTTACATTAGTGGTATCAGAGCAGGTCCATTTGTCCGGTCGTGTCGTGTCATTGTTAGTCGTGTCGGTTATTGCGTATGAGTGTATTGTGGTTGAGTTGTTTTCTGATGTTATTGGCGATTTGTAGAATGGCTGCAAATCATGATCTTGTGGATGTGGTAGTTGCACTTGCTTAGGCTACGGCCCAGAACAATGTTCGTGATGAATTTCATGCCTTGGGGGTATTATAGACGAATAATCCGCCTAAGTTTGAGGGTGCTCATGAACCGGAGAATGCACATAAGTTGCTGAAGGATATTGAGAATATTTTTGGGACTATGGTGTGCTCCGATGCTTAGAAGGTGCAGTTTGGCACCCATATGCTGGATGAAGAGGCTGAGGATTGGTGGGATAATTCCCGTCAGAGATTGGAAGGATTTGGGGATGTGATAACTTAGAATGTGTTAAGGAGGAAATTTCTGAGTAAGTACTTCCCTGAGGAGGATCGCGACAAGAAAGAAGTGGAATTCTTGGAGCTGAAGCAGGGAAACATGACAGTGGAAGAGTATGCTGCCAAGTTTGAGAGGTTAGTGAAGTTCTGTCCTCACTACAACTGTGATGATGCTGAGTTGTCTAAGTGCTTGAAGTTTGAGAATGAACTGAGACCAGAGATCAATCAAGCAATTAAGTCTCAAAAGATCTGCAGGTATGCTGAATTGGTGGAGTATAGTAGAATTTATGATGAGGATAGCTGAGCTCGATCTGCTCACTATAAGCATATGGGTGAGAAGAAAGAGAAGGGTCAGTTTCGAGGGAAACCTTATGCTACTCCAACTGATAAAGGGAAGCCGAAGGTTAATGATGCAAAGAAGCTAAGTGGGGGGAGTGGGTTCCACTCCTATCAAGTGCTTTAAGTGTGGTGAAGCGGGTCACAAGTCTGATTGCACACTGCTACAATGATAAGATGTTACAAATATGGTCTAAGGGGTCACATGAAGGATAAGTGTCCGAATGTAGGAGTCACTTGTTTCAATTATGGTGAAGAGGGATATATCTGTACACAATGTCAGAAACTGAAGAAGACTGCTACTGCAACTCAGACTACTGGCAGAGTGTTCACTTTGAATGGCGCAAAAGATCAGAAGAAGGATAACCTAATTCAAGGTACTTGTTTTATTAATGATGTTGAGTTGGTTGCTATAATTGATACTGGTGCTACTCACTCGTTTATTTCGCTTGAGTGTGCGATCAGGTTGAATTTGCCTTTGATTGTCATGATTTGTAACATGTTGATAGAGATGCCTGCTGAAGATTTAGTTACGACTAACCGTGTGTGTTTGAAATTTCCTTTGACCATTTATGGTAAGGATTTCTTGATGGATTTAGTGTGTTTACCTTTACGCCATATGGATGTTGTGCTTGGTATGAATTGGCTGGATTTAACTTTGTGCATATTAATTGTTATGCAAAGACGTTGGAGTTTCCAGAGTTTAGTAATTATGGGGAGTTGATGTTTTTATCCACGAAGCAATTGGATGAATTGTTAGAGGATGGAGATCAGATGTTTTCTTTGTTTGTTGCGTTACAAGTTGACTGTGAACAGGTGAGTGTTGAGTTACCCGTGGTCTGGGAATTTCTTGATGTGTTTCTGGATGACATTAGTGATTTGCCTCCAGAGCGTGAAGTAGAGTTTACAGTGGATTTGGTACTAGGTACTTGTCCAATGTCGATGGCTCTGTATCGGATGCCAACTTCAGAATTGAGTGAGTTGAAGAAACAACTTGAAGAACTTCTTGAGAAGACATTTGTTCGTCCAAGTGTTTCTCTATGGGGTGCTCCTATGTTATTGGTTAAGATAGAGGATGGTAGCATGAGGGTGTGTTTTAATTATCGGCAACTAAATAAGGTGACTATTAAGAATAAATATCCACTTCTGAGGATTGGTGATTTGATGGATCAGTTGGTGGGAGCTTGCGTGTTTAGTAAGATTGATTTAAGGTCGGGTTATCATCAGATCTGAGTTAAGGCATATGACATCCCAAAGACAACTTTCAGAACGAGGTATGGTCACTATGAGTATACAGTGATGGCTTTTGGTGTATCCAATGCACCTGGTGTGTTCATGGAATATATGAATCAAACCTTTCATGAGTATTTGTATAAGTTTGTGGTGGTTTTTGTAACACCCCAAAACTACCCAGCGAAAATTCATAAATCAGAGTTTCAAAATTCACCTTTTAAAAGAGGATGTCACATTTTAAACTTTAAAAACAACAACAATTACATTCATCGCATATTCAACATGGATACATAAGACTTAAACATAGGGAGAGAATTAACAACTTTATTTATTCTTTAAACCAAAACATCTTTTACAACTTCGCAGTAGAGTTTCAATTATTCAACCAAATATGATATATCATGTTATTCAACTTAAAACAGCTTAACAACAACTTGATCATACTGAAACAACTTAAAAACAACAAGTATAACAACTAAACCTCCATTCCCCGAGTGTTACGTATCAGAGCACCGACACCGACTCTAACTAATAAAGATAACCATCTTCCTACAAGCTATCTGCACGTTACCAACACAGGGGTAACATTCAAATAGAAGGGGTGAGATATCGCCAATTATAAACGACATATGATAAACAAAACTTAGGTAAGGATTATAAATAATTCACCACTTCACAACATCAACAACAAACAACGACTTAACAAATCATCCACCTTTTATCAACTTATTTTATTACTATTATATCCATCAATATTTTCTACATAAACCACTTAGTCATATATTCAACAAGAAATACTTAATCAGGCTAATCAACATAATTCACTTAATCAACTTGAAAACAACAAAAAAACTTTCCAACTTAAACGACATAAACAACTTATCAACTTTAACAATCATAAAAAACATAACCAACATAAATAATGCAAGACAAGTGCGACTCAACTATGCATATGCATGTGGTACCATGAGGAGTAAAACTCCCTACTTAAAATCATTGCCAGGTTATCGAGGCAATCAAGGCATAAGCCTTCAACTTTCAACTTAGTGTCAATCCAGGCCAACATGGTGTGAGCGACAGCTCCGACTTAAAAATGCAAATTATCTACATAGCATGCACGACTTTACAACATAACAACGTACAACATCAAACAGCACAACCAACTTATACAACTCGAACAACTTAAAATCAACGTTGGCTTTTTAAGCCTTTAACTTTGAAAAACTCAACAAATTCGACAACACAAGCAACTTAAACAACTTTAGCAACTTAAACAACATAAACAAGCAACACAAACAACTTATGCGACATAGGCAACTTAAAATCAATTTTGGCTTATAACACCTTCAACATACACAACATAACAACTATCCATAACCGGAACAACTTACCAATTCAACCTCTACCTGCAACTCGACTTTACGACATATTTTCAACAAAACAACGCAACAAAAATCAACTATTAATTTACCCGACTTACACCGACAATTTTCGTTAAATTCCGGGCAACTACGTTTTTCGTTAAATTCCAGCTAAACCGACTAAACTGACACTGTTTTTATTATCTTGCGATTATTACAACTTCTTATAAAAATTCTTTCACAAGTTAATATTTTTGGTAAAATTCTTCTTTCATAGAAAACACAATTTTAACAAAGTTCTGTCAAAAGAAATCTTCTGCTAATTTTATCTATCATAACAATAATGTACACATTATGTTTTTTTTTTGGTCCAAACTCATTTCTGTTTGCATCAAGACTAGATGAGTAATTGATATATTTTACACCATTTTTATACCCATTACGTTATAAATCATTTTCTAATTACAAACAACATCATTATTAACTAAAACTCACCATTTTAATTTATTTTAAGTTGTTTAAATTTATTATAGCATGGTAATAGAATTAATGTTTGGTATTTGTTTCATTCAGGTGACCAAGTGGCCACTTCCACTTCTTTATGTGGCCACTGCCACATTCATTCATGGCTACCATAAGTGGCACCCGCCACTTCTTTATGTGGCCGCCACCACATTCATTCATTTCAACTTTGGGTGGCTCTACCACCCGTGCTCTATGGGTTTAGTATTATCGTCCCCAATCCAAATTTCTAGAATCAATTAAACTAACAAATTTTTAGAATCGATTAAACTAACAACAACAAACATAAAATCAACTCAGCTACCAATTTCACCAAAGATCGACAATTAATATTTTTCACAAAATTAATCAATACGATTCCATCGATAACACATCATCATGATCAACCAAAATCACATCAACAAAAAAAAAACAACAACACATATAACCTCCCAAACTTAACCGGTGGCCGCTTCGAATCTCCGATCGACTTTCTGGTTTAATTTTCCGACAACGACTTCTCGTAACCGTTTTCTCCACTTTACCTCGTTCTCCAATTTTCCTCTTTCTCCCAATTTCACGATTCTCCTCTTCTTCCCGATATTTCCTTTTTCTCATTCTTTTATTTTAGTCTTTCTTTTTATTAAATATAATAATAATCCAATTAATAATTAACTAATGGGCCTAATTCTTAAACCCCCTTTAATTTCTAATTCTGACGCAATTCAAGCCCATTAACCAACACATATCGATAATCAATAATATCACTCGTAATATTATTTCTTCGAGTTTCCGACTTAATACTCCGACTTAACGACTTAATTCTTCGCAACATAAAATCAACCGAATAATAATTTGCAACCAACTACTTACTCCCAACTTAATAGACTAAATTCTGATTATCTACCAAATAGTCTAATCGGTCCAATCGTCATATCCAACAATACCCGGAGAATATTCCATATCGTCTTCCACAACTTATATCAACTTAATTAACTAAATTCGACTTAAACTATAATTATCAACTTAATATTTCGATATTTTGGAAATCAACTTAAATCAAAACGACGTAACATACGATACTACAATTATATTTAATTAAATAATTAATTAAATAAACGGGCGTTACAGTTTTCATTGATGACATCCTAATTTATTCAAAGTCAGAAGAAGAACATGAAGGACACCGAAGGATTGTATTACAAGTGTTGAGAGAGAAGAAACTTTATGATAAGTTATCTAAATTTGAGTTCTGGTTGAAGGAAGTGAGTTTCCTTGGCCACGTGATTTCTAGTGGTGTAATTTCAGTGGATCCTTCAAAGATTGATGATGTGTTAAAGTGGGAAACTCCAAATTCTGCTACTGAGGTCAGATGTTTTCTTGGGTTGGCTAGTTATTACCGAAAGTTTATAGAAGGTTTTTATAAGTTGGAATTTCCTCTTAATTAGTTGACTCAAAAGGGTCAGACTTATGTGTGGGATGTTGCATGCGAGAAGAGTTTTATGGAATTACAGAATAGGTTAATGACTGCTCCAATTTTGATTTTGCCGAATCCTAATGAATCGTTTATGGTGTATTGTGATGCTTCGAAGATGGGTATTGGTGGCTTGTTGATGCAAAATGGTCAAGTGGTTGCCTATGCATCTAGATAGCTACATTTTCATGAGAGGAACTATCCTACCCATGAATTAGAGCTGGCATCTGTGGTATTCGTGTTAAAGATTTGGAGACACTATCTGTTTGGATCATAAGAGTTCAAAATACTTGTTTGATCAGAAAGAACTAAACATGATGTAGATGAGATGGTTAGAGATGTTAAAAGATTTTAATTTTAATTTGAGCTACCACCATGATAAGTTTAACGTGGTTGTAGATGCTTTGAGTAGAAATGATTTGCATATGTCGATGTTGATGGGGAAAGAACTTGAGATGATTGAGCAGTTTAGAGACATGAGTTTGTTGTGTGAGACTACATCTGAGAGTGTGAATCTGGGTATGCTGAAATTGACTAATGATATTATGGAAGAGATTCGTTTAGGACAACAATTAGATTTGAAGTTGGTTGATCAAATTACTTTGATTAATCAAGGTAACAGAGGAGAGTTCCGGATTGATGAAAATGGTATGATGAGATTTTGAGATCGTGTGTGTCTTCCTGATATTCCAGAGTTGAAGAAAATTATTCTAGAAGAAGGGCATCGAAGTAGGTTGAGTATTCATCCTGGTGCTAAGAAGATGTATCATGACTTATAGAAATTGTTTTGGTGCCCAGGTATGAAGAGAGATGTTGAGGAATTTGTGTATGCTTGTTTGGTTTGCCAAAAATCGAAGGTTGAACACCAAAAGCCTTTTAGGAATGATGCAACCGTTGAGTATTACAGAATGGAAATGGGATATATTTTCTATGGATTTTGTGACAGGTTTGCCGAAGACGGCAAAAGAAAATGATTCCATTTGGGTGATTGTTAATCGATAAACTAAGTCGACACATTTCTTACCGATGAAGATTAATTATTCCATGTCGAAGTTAGCCGAGATATTTATCGATGAGATTGTGAAGTTGCATGGAATACCTTTGAGTATTGTGTCGGATAGAGATATGCAGTTTACATCGAGATTTTGGAAGAGTTTACAAGATGCTTTGGGAACTAAGTTGAGGATAAGTTCTGCTTATCATCCTTAGACGGTCAAACAGAACAGACTATCCAATCTTTAGAGGACTTGCTGAGGGCTTGTGTGTTGGATCATGGAAGTATGTGGGATAGTCATTTTCCATTGGTTGATTTTACTTATAACAATAGTTTTCATGCGAGAATTTGTATGGCTCCGTATGAAGCATTGTATGGGAGGAGGTGTAGGACTCCATCGTGTTGGTATGAATCAGGCGAGAGTGATGTGTTCGGACCTGAGATTATGCAGGATATGACTGAAAATATTAAGATGATTCAAGAGAGGATGAAAACATCGTAAATTCGTCAAAAGAGTTATCATGATAAGAGGAGGAAATCACTTGAATTTCAAGAGGGAGATCATGTGATCTTGAGGGCTACTCCAATGACTGGTGTTGGGAGAGCTTTAAAGTCAAGAAAGCTCACTCTGCGTTTCATTGGACCGTATCAGATTTTGCAAGGAGTCTGAGAGGTGGCATATCGGATTACATTACCACTGTCACTTGCGAATTTGCATGATGTGTTTCATGTGTCACAACTAAGGAAATACATTGCAGATTCGTCACATGTGATTCAGATGGATGATGTTCGAATAAAAGATAATTTAACTGTGGAAGTTTCGCAAGTACAAATAAATGGTAGAGAAATGAAGCGATTAAGAGGTAAAGAATTTTCCTTAGTGAAGGTATTATGGGGTGGACCAGCAGGTGATAGTTGGACTTGGGAACGAGAATATCTAATGAAGGAAATGTGTCCGATGCTATTTGCTTCAGGTAAATATTCAAGGACAAAAATTCTTAAGTGGGGGAGAGTTGTAACACCCCAAAGTCGATTTTGATTTAATTGATGTGTTTGTTGTGAATTTTGATGATTTATTGATGATTTGATGATTTGTGGGAAATTGAGTGTGACTTAATGTTTTAATAATATTAGGATATTAAGTATAATGTGTTTGTTTTATTATTTGAGATTAAAATAAATTAAATAAGAGGAATAAGAGGACAAGGGTAATGTGGTCTTTTGGTAGAGTATGAGTGAGGGTAAGATGGGAAAAGACTAAAGAGGTCATAGGGGAAAGAGTGACTAATAAAATAAAGGTGGGTTGTACGATCATTTGGAACGATCTCACTTTTTGGAGAGAAAGGAAGACGAGCTCTGAGGAAGAAAAGCTAGGAATTTAAGGTTTGGAATATTTTTCGAGAATTATCGAAAGGATCACAAAACCTAATGAATGGGGATTATTTTTCGTTCGGTATTGTAATGTAGAGGTAGAATTTGGGATTTTGAGGTAGAGTTTTAGGGTTATGGGGGTTTGTTGATGAATTAGTTATTGATGATGATTTTATGATGATTTTGGTGAATATAATGAGTTATATGATGTATATGATGATAGTATGAGTAATGTTGATGTTGATTATGATTTTCTGCCTTGCTGTTGTCAAATACCGAGTTTTGGTAGGTTGCATCATAGAGAGGCAACTGTGAAAATCACATAAAATTGGAAGGAATCGCGAAGCTCGCTTATAGAGCAAATAATACTTTTGAAACGCTGCAAACAAAGAGTTGGGCACTTAGCAAGACCTGAAATGTTTCGAAAAATATTTTTAAATCTGAAAAATGTTTTAATCGATGTGGTTTATATCTTAAGATGTTATGATGTTTTAGAGCTACTGTATGATGTTTTTAGAGGCTATATGAGTAGGATTTAGTGATAAAATAGTGTATGATGACTTGAGTTATTTTTATGGGTTTATGAAGTATGATTACATGATGTAGAGCAAGATGTTAAATGAGGAAAATATATGATGATTGATGATGAATGCGGATGCAATGCTTATGATGTATTGATGAGGTGTGAATATATTGCGTCTTGCATTCATGGCATGATTTATGAGGGGACTTTGGTATATTGGTAGCTTCAATCCCTTTGTGCGGATTGAAGTGATATGATGTTATGATGTGCTCTCTTATGGAGGGTTGATTGCTTAGTGTCCATCCATGAGAATGTTTCGGTACCATATGCATAATAAGAGGTTGCATATCATTCTAAATGATATAGCATGATTTTCATGAATTTTGTGTGATGATGTGATGTATTTTATGTTGTGTATGAATGAGCTTTGTGATGATTGATGTTGTGATGTGATGTAATTGACGTTGTGTTTATGATGAGGTTTTGTGGTGAATGATTTCATTTTTGTAGTCTATCTTTATAGATTCTCATTTTTATATTACTTTATTGAATGTGAATTTACTCACCCTTCCTGCCTTTTGTGATGGTATATTATGCCATCATGAAGATACTCAAGGTTAGCTCGGTGCACATTTAGCTCGGAGTCAGTGAGTTTGTCGGGGTTAGTTAGAAGTGGAGTCCTGCTCTGTGTCAATGTAACATCGGGATGGGTTTTCTTTTGAGTTTATTTTGTTTACTTGAATTAAATATGATTTGTTTTGATATTATTGATATTTAAATGATGTTTTGGACTAGATTATGGGGTTTTCTTTTAATGAAAGATGATGTTTTGTTTTCCGCTGCGTATTTGTAGAAAGAGTTTTTGGTTGTTCATGATTTTACAATCCTTGTTACGGGACAAGACTGATATGATGTTTTAAGATGTTTGAGTTTTGAGAAATGTGACGCGTTTTTATGAGGGAACTATGATATTTGATTTAAATTGTTTTATATTTGTGATGGGGTAGAAAGGGTGTTACAATAATAACATGAGAGGATAGTGAAGGGTTCTTTCCCTCGTGGGATTTATGTCAATTATTCTGTTTGATGATTATGATGTTGTGTTGAATTATTTTTGTGAAATCGATATGAAATAATTGATTATATACATAAAATGTTGTTGTTGTTGCCCTGTATAATCTGTAGTGCATGCAAATCTAGTTTTGTTGCAGATGTTGAGTGACGATTTTAGATCTAGAATTGATAAATTGAACTAGTAATGATAGATGAAATATTAACATGCTTAGAAGTTGTAAAAATTGATGTAGAGACCAAATAGGATTGAGATGGAGTGTAGAAGTGAGACCAAAGTGATGGAATTCAGACTGGTGTGGAAGAATAGAGTTATGGCATTGGATATGCCCATACACGTAACAAGAGGGGTATTACGTATATGGCACTACTGGCCAGGGAGGCCTTACGTGTAATAGGAGACCATACGCGTAAAGGGAGGACTTATGGCACAACCCTCTATTAGAATGCGTAGAATACGCGCGGGAGAAGTTTGCATTACACTTATTAGGTAGGCCTTACGCGTAATGCAGCTGAGCATGTTGGCCAGTACGCGTAAGGAAGGGTACTACACATATTTGGATTGGGAGTAGAGAATGGAGGAAGAATGAGACTCTGCTCATACGCGTATGCCCTTGTGAATTACACGTATGGCAAGGTGCAGGGGAAGGCAATACGCGCATGCCCTAGTGCATTACATGTATGTCCAGTTGTTTGGTACAACTTTGATGTTTTCATGATGTTTATCCCAATTTCGCGTCCGATGGAGATTTCCTTGATTTGGAGTGTTGAAATAAGTATTCAGAATCATTTAATCAAGGATTAGTGATGGAAAATAATTAATAATGGAATATAGGTGGATTAATTAGAAGATTAATTAAGTAAGTCTTGTGGGGTACTTTTGGTGATTATGGGGACTAAGATTGGAGGTGAAGTTGATTAATAATCGAGATCGAGTGGATTAATCGGACGATTATCTAATTAAGTCTAGGTGATACATTCCCTGGGTATAATATGTAGGTTGAATTGATGGAACATGTGTGGTGAACTATGGTGTGTTACGACGTGTACGTATTCCTTACGTGGTTGAGGAAATCAAGTAGATGTGTGATTATTAGCGTGGTTGTGTCGTATGGGGTTCCTTGTGATCCGAAGGATCGTGACTATGATTGACTGTTGTTGTATATGTGCTATATTTATTTCTGGTGTGATCCGGAGGATCGTGATAATGTATAATGTTTTATATACACATGTTGTATGCATAAACTTGCCATGTTGTGTATCTTATATGATCATATAGATCGTGAAGATGTATAATGATTATTATACATGTATTGTATGCATACTCATTATCATGCATTTATGAGACTATTCTTGATTATTGTTGGAGATAATTCATTGCCGGATGGGCGTATGCGATTCATCCGAACTCCGTTGTGGAGAATGTTGGAGATAAATCATTTCCGGATGGGTGTACGTGATTTATCCAGATTCTTTTATGAATCAGGTTCGATTGAATGAACCATTATGATTTGGTACCACATGCATGCATTATGTCATTGTTAAGTCATTTTGCATTATTGATGTTGTTGAACCATAAATTTTGTTGATAAGTGTTGTTGTGGATATGTGTTATTTATGTTGAGTGCATGAGATACTACTCCTTAACATGTATTATACATCGTAAATTATTGAATGTAGTTCTCACCCCCTTTGCTGTTTGTTGTTGTGTATGTGCTTCTTTGGAAGTATAGATGATTCAGGTACTTGAGTATGCTTGGAGTACAAGTTGCTTGATCGAGTCTTAGGAGTCGCTCTGATACGTAACACGGGACTCGTGAATTCTTGATGTTTTACTTATTTTCATTATTTTTCACGTATAATATTTTTATTGAAACTTTATAAACTAAGAATTATTGATGAATATTGTTGATGTTGGCAAATTTCCATGCGTTTACAATGATTTTTGACAGAAACTTGCATTTTGCAAAGTTTCATAGAATCTAGTTTTTAGATGATTTTTTTGCATGGACTTCCATCATAACCTTCCCTCTTAACATATATAAATGATCTGAAAAGTCTCGTATCATTTCAAATAGTCCCCAATTAATTTTTTTGACCGAAACTAATATAAACTAGTGTATAATATACTATGATTTTTGAGCGAAACTTGCATTTAAAAATATTTCAAAGAATCTAATTTTCATATGATATTTTTGCATGGACTTCCATAATAACCTTCCCTCTTAACATATATAAATGATATGTGAAGTCTCGTATCATTTCAAATAGTCCCCAATTAAATTTTATTTTTTGACCGAAACTAGTGTATAATATACTATGTGTTTGCTTCATTATCTATAGAAGAAAAGGTCGTTGTTGAAGAGTTACCGGTGGTGAATGAATTTCTTGAAGTATTTCCCAATGATATTACAGAGTTACCTCCGACGCGTGAAGTGGAGTTTACTATTGACTTGATTCCTGGTACCAGGCCTATTTCTATGGCACCGTACAGGATGTCTGCTACTGAGTTAGCTGAATTGAAATCGCAGATTGGTGATTTACTTGATAAGAAGTTCATTCGACCCAGCGTATCTCCATGGGGTGCTCCAGTGTTATTAGTTAAGAAGAAGGATGGTAGTATGCGATTGTGCATTGACTACCGATAGCTGAATAAGGTTACTATTAAGAATAAATATCCACTTCCCAGGATCGATGACTTGATGGATCAACTTGTGGGAGCTTGTATTTTTAGCAAGATTGATTTGAGATCAGGATATCATCAAATCAGAGTGAAAGAGGAAGATATCCAAAAGACGGCATTTAGAACTCGATATGGTCATTACGAATATGCAGTGATGCCTTTTGGAGTGTCTAATGCGCCGGGTGTGTTTATGGAATATATGAACCGGATATTCCATTCTTACTTGGATCAATTCGTCGTAGTATTTATTGATGATATATTAATATACTCGAAGTCTGAAGAAGAGCATGAGAAACATTTGAGAATTGTGCTGCAAGTGTTAAAAGATAACAAATTGTTTGCTAAATTTTCCAAGTGTGAATTCTGGTTGAAGAAAGTGAGCTTTTTGGGACATGTAATATCTGGTGAAGGTATAACGGTAGACCCTTCGAAGGTTAGTGCTGTGCTTGATTGGGAACCTCCGAAGACGGTAACGGAAATTAGAAGTTTTCTTGGTTTAGCTGGTTATTATCGAAGGTTTATTGAAGGATTTTCTAATTTGGCGTTGCCATTGACTCAATTGACCCGGAAGAGTCAAGCCTTTATTTGGGATGTAGCTTGTGAGATAAGCTTTGAAGAATTGAAAAAGAAATTGACTTCGGCACCGGTATTGATTTTACCGAATCCGAATGAAGCTTTTGTTGTGTATTGTGACGCATCTAAAATGGGTTTGGGTGGCGTGTTAATGCAGGTTGGTAAAGTAGTAGCCTATGCTTCAAGACAGTTGAGGATACACGAGAGGAATTATCCTACTCATGATTTAGAATTGGCTGCAGTGGTATTTGTGTTGAAAATTTGGAGGCATTATCTCTATGGATCGCGATTTGAAGTCTTTAGTGACCATAAGAGTCTGAAATATTTATTTGATCAGAAGGAACTTAATATGAGACAGAGGAGATGGTTAGAATTTTTGAAAGATTATGATTTTAATTTAAATTACCATCCGGGAAAGGCAAATATAGTTGCGGACGCATTAAGCCGGAAAACAGTTCATATGTCGGCTATGATGATGAAAGAGATGGATTTAATTGAGCAATTTAGAGACTTGAGTATGGTGTGTGAGATAACACCTGGAAGTGTCAAGTTGGGCATGTTACGAATAAATAATGAATTTCTTGATGTAATTAAGGAAGGCCAACGACAAGATGTGAAATTGGTGGACTTAATGCCTACCGAAAGAAATGATCAAGGCGGTGATTTTAGTTTGGATAATAATGGTATTTTGAGATTTCGGGAGAGAATTTGTATACCCGATAGTGTTGAACTAAAGAAAGCAATTCTGGAAGAGAGTCATCGGAGTAGCTTAAGTATTCACCCAGGAGCTACAAAGATGTACCATGACTTGAAGAAATTATTTTGGTGGCACGGTATGAAACGAGATATTGCACACTTTGTTTATGCTTGTTTAGTATGTCAGAAATCAAAAGTAGAACATCAGAAGCCTTCGGGGCTGATGCAACCTTTAGAGATCCCAGAGTGGAAGTGGGATAGTATTGCTATGGATTTTGTGACAGGTTTGCCGAATACTATGAGAGGAATGAATGCTATTTGGGTGGTGGTGGACCGGTTGACTAAGTCCGCGCATTTTATTCCGATAAACATCAGTTACCCGTTAACTAAGTTGGCGGAGATTTATATCCGAGTTGTTGTGAAATTGCACGGTGTACCGTCAAGTATAGTATCGGATAGAGATCCGCGATTTACTTCCGAGTTTTGGAAAAGTTTGCATGAGGCTTTGGGTTCTAATTTGAAATTGAGTTCGGCTTACCACCCACAGACAGATGGACAATCCGAGAGGACTATTCAGTCATTAGAAGATTTGTTGAGAACTTGTGTGCTAGAAAAAGGTGGTGCGTGGGATACACATTTGGCACTGATTGAATTTACTTATAATAATAGCTATCATTCGAGTATTGGAATGGCGCCGTTTGAAGCTCTTTATGGTAGAAGATGTAGAACACCTCTGTGTTGGTATGAGACAGGTGAAAATGTTATGCTTGGGCCTGATATTATTCAGCAGACTACTGAAACTATTCAGATGATCAAGGAGAAAATGAAAGCGTCTCAGAGTCGGCAGAAAAGTTACCATGATAATAGAAGGAAAGACTTAGAGTTCAATGAGGGTGACCATGTATTTTTGAGAGTCAACCCGATGACCGGTGTTGGACGTGCGTTGAAGTCTAAGAAGCTGGATCCTAAGTTCATTGGACCGTATCAGATTATGCAGAGAGTAGGCAAGGTTGCTTACAGAGTGGCATTACCGCCAAAACTTTCGAATTTGCACGAAGTGTTTCATGTATCGCAACTCAAGAAATATGTGTCTGATCCGTCACATGTAATTCAGAGAGATGAAGTGCAAATCCGTGACAATCTTATGGTGGAAACTTTACCATTGAGGATTGAAGATCGTAAGATGAAGCAACTTCGAGGCAAAGAGATACCTCTTGTGAGAGTAGCTTGGGGAGGAGCTGCTGGTGGGAGTGTTACCTGGAACTGGAGAGCAAGATGCGGGAATCATATCCAGAGTTATTCCATTCAGGTACATTTTCGAGGACGAAAATAATTAAGTGGGGGAGAGTTGTAACGCCTTAATTTTTATATTTATTTTTATGAAATAAATATTAAATAATTTAATGGCAAAATTGAATATTTGGTGAAGAAAGTATTTTTATGATAATAATAATAATAATAATAATAATAATATAAGGTGTATTATTATAATGTTGTTATTATTTAAATAAAATAAAAATAAATAAATGGTTAGTTAGAGGTTTAAGGGGCAAAGGTGGAATTGTTGTTTTCATAAAAAGAGGAAATAGGGAAACAAACCTCATTCATCGTATTTTGACGAAGAACATAGAGGTCTGGAGAAAGAGGAGAAGAAAGGCAAGGTCAAGGATCGTAGATCACCAAGACCCAAAGGTTGTGAAGGAAAGCTTCGATTTTAAGGTAAGGGGGAGAAAAGGGTTTATGATTGGTGATAGGACATAGAAGGGTAATTGGGAGTTCCTTCCTCCCTTAGGTATTTTAAGAGATTATAATAACAATGATTGAATTGATGCAATATTGTGAAATTGTTGATGAATATGATTATACGATGTATTTTGAAAATATATTTGGTGTCGTATGTTGGGTATTGGGAAGATTGATATATGAAGGTTGTGGGGGTTATGATGAACAAAGAAGAGGATTAAACCTCATAGATTCCTTAATTGATCTAGGAAAGTTATTAGTAAAACTAGTTGATGTTATATGTATAAATGGATAATAAACATGTGAATTGGTTGGTTTTGAGTGTCAAATTTGACTTAGAATGGTTGAGATTCGTGCATGTGAGGAAGAGGGAAGAAATTGGGACTTTTGGAAAAATTGAATTTTTGGGGTACAGGTGCCACAACACGGGCGGCCGTGTTAGGTCCCTGTAAATGTAATTTTTCGCCTGTTTTAAGGTAGATTTGATTCATTCTTCTAATGTAGGGTGATATTAGTGAAATAAGACTTTGAGGGTGTTCTAATGATGGATATAGGACTTGATGAGTAGTCGCATAAGAAATCCTAAGTGCTTAATTGATTTATATGAATATATAGATTGTTATAATTGTGAACAACATGAGATATGTGTATGCCTTGTGTATGAATGAATAAGATGCATTGATGATTGGTTGATGAGATCATGATGATCGTAAAGCATGATGTGTTCATGTGTATTGTGATATGGTATGCGTTGTTGTGTCTGCATGCATATACATTTGATGGAATAATCATGTCGTGGATGTGATTATTCGGGATTCGTTGAGAATCGTGGTTGCAGGGATGATCGTGTCTTGTTGGAGACGTTAACGATGCATTCGGGGTTCTATTGATGAACCGTTATTGTGAGTCGGTACCGCATTTGCATTGTGCATTGGAGTCACATTGCATTATGATTGATTAAATGATATGATTTGATTGAATGATATGATTGATAACTTGGTGTGATTAGGGGTGAATTACTTCTTCATATATGTCGTATGCACCGTTATATTATGAATCTATTTCTCACCCCTCTGTTTGTTTTGTTGCGTCTGTGCTTCTTCGGAAGTGCAGACAATTCAGGTACTTGAGAAATACGTTGGTGTGATGTCCGTGTCCTAGGAGCTCTGATATGTAACGGGAACGGGGATCTTTTCCGCAATTACTTTTATTGTTTAGAAAAACTCATCTTTATGATTAAACTTGAATTGAAGAACTTTTTATGTGTGATTTACTTAGCCTTTGAGCTATTGACGTTAAATGTTTGAATTCCGTTGTTTTCTTTTATTAATGATCTTGATGAACGATGATGATGTAACATTTCACTTTGGACAAATAACTCTGATTGTATTAAAGATTTATAATAATAATTTTTTGGGAAAAGTGGGTGTTACAATTGGTATCAGAGCAGGTCGGTCCAACCGGCCAGATTGAGTCAGTCCTTAGAATAAGAGTCGTGTGTTTCCTAACCTGAGTTGTTTGTTGTATCAGTATGGCAGGAAGGAATGATGCTGCTCTTGCTGCGGCTATGCAAGCCATGGCGCAGACGGTTGAGAACGTTGTTCAGGTCGTTCAGGGTGGAGGAAATGCTCAGTCTCGTGCATTGGAGCAGTTCCGGAATAACAAGCCGCCGACGTATGAAGGTGGAATTCTGGATCCAGAGGCTGCGCAGAGGTGGTTGAAAGCTGTTGAGAAGATCTTCAGAACCATGGGATGCTCTGATGATCAAAAGGTGAGATTTGGTACTCACATGCTGGAATGCGAAGCTGAAGTCTGGTGGGACAACAGTCGCCAAAGGATGGAAGACGCGGGTACGGCTATCACTTGGGCGGTATTTCGCAGAGAATTCTTGGAAAAGTATTTCCCGGAAGACATCCGCAGTGCTAAGGAGGTTGAGTTCTTGGAACTCAAGCAAGGTAATATGACAGTGGCGGAGTATGCTGCCAAGTTTGAAGAACTAGTGCAATACTGTACGCACTACAATACTGAAGAGGCAATGACTTCCAAATGTCTGAAGTATGAGAATGGACTGCGTCCTGAGATTAAGTTGGGTATTGCTTGCCAGAAGATCAGGAATTATCCAGAGTTGGTAAGTAGAAGCAGGATTTATGATAATGACAACAGGGAGCGGATTGCACACTACAAAGCTGTGAATGATAAGAAAGGGAAGCAGAGATTTGGTGGTACTCCGTACAGTGCTCCAGCTGACAAAGGGAAGCAAAAAGCTGGTAATGAAAAGAGACCAAGTGGGGGAGGAAGTACTCCCGGTGTGCTCAAATGCTACAGATGTCACGATGTGGGACATCATGCCAATAATTGTCCTACCGAAGAAAAGAAGTGTTTTAAGTGTGGAAAGGCGGGTCATGTGATGGCCAATTGCAGAGGGAATGTGCCTATTTGCTATAATTGTGGAGAGCAGGGCCACATTAGCACTAGTTGTCAGAAACCAAAGAAGCAGAAATCCGATGGGAAAGTGTTTGCATTAGTAGGAGCTCAGCCTACTAGTGAAGATCGATTGGTCAAAGGTACTTGCTTTATCAATGATATTCCTTTATTTGTGATTATTGATACGGGTGCAACACACTCGTTTATTTCTTTGGAATGTGTGAAAAAGTTAGGATTGGAACCTTCTCAGTTAAGTCGAGGGATGGTTATTGATACACCATCTATAGGGTCTGTAACTACTACCTTGATATGTCGTGATTGTGTGTTGTCTATTTCTGGTAAAGAGTTTAGAGTGGATCTCATATGTCTACCACTCAGTAATCTTGATATAATCTTGGGTATGAACTGGTTGGAATCCAACCGAGTTTATATTGATTGCTTTAGGAAGAGATTGTTATTCCTGACTCCAGAAGAAGAAATTTTGGCCAATTCAGTTTCTACTAAAGAACTGAGGACCTTATTGGAAGACGAAGCGAAAATGTTTGTTGTGTTTGCTTCATTATCTATATAAGAAAAGGTCGTTGTTGAAGAGTTACCGGTGGTGAATGAATTTCTTGAAGTATTTCCCAATGATATTACAGAGTTACCTCCGACGCGTGAAGTGGAGTTTACTATTGACTTGATTCCTGGTACCAGGCCTATTTCTATGGCACCGTACAGGATGTCTGCTACTGAGTTAGCTGAATTGAAATCGCAGATTGGTGATTTACTTGATAAGAAGTTCATTCGACCCAGCGTATCTCCATGGGGTGCTCCAGTGTTATTAGTTAAGAAGAAGGATGGTAGTATGCGATTGTGCATTGACTACCGATAGCTGAATAAGGTTACTATTAAGAATAAATATCCACTTCCCAGGATCGATGACTTGATGGATCAACTTGTGGGAGCTTGTATTTTTAGCAAGATTGATTTGAGATCAGGATATCATCAAATCAGAGTGAAAGAGGAAGATATCCAGAAGACGGCATTTAGAACTCGATATAGTCATTGCGAATATGCAGTGATGCCTTTTGGAGTGTCTAATGCGCCGAGTGTGTTTATGGAATATATGAACCAGATATTCCATTCTTACTTGGATCAATTCGTCGTAGTATTTATTGATGATATATTAATATACTCGAAGTCTGAAGAAGAGCATGAGAAACATTTGAGAATTGTGCTGCAAGTGTTAAAAGATAACAAATTGTTTGCTAAATTTTCCAAGTGTGAATTCTGGTTGAAGAAAGTGAGCTTTTTGGGACATGTAATATCTGGTGAAGGTATAACGGTAGACCCTTCGAAGGTTAGTGCTGTGCTTGATTGGGAACCTCCGAAGACGGTAACGGAAATTAGAAGTTTTCTTGGTTTAGCTGGTTATTATCGAAGGTTTATTGAAGGATTTTCTAATTTGGCGTTGCCATTGACTCAATTGACCCGGAAGAGTCAAGCCTTTATTTGGGATGTAGCTTGTGAGATAAGCTTTGAAGAATTGAAAAAGAAATTGACTTCGGCACCGGTATTGATTTTACCGAATCCGAATGAAGCTTTTGTTGTGTATTGTGACGCATCTAAAATGGGTTTGGGTGGCGTGTTAATGCAGGTTGGTAAAGTAGTAGCCTATGCTTCAAGACAGTTGAGGATACACGAGAGGAATTATCCTACTCATGATTTAGAATTGGCTGCAGTGGTATTTGTGTTGAAAATTTGGAGGCATTATCTCTATGGATCGCAATTTGAAGTCTTTAGTGACCATAAGAGTCTGAAATATTTATTTGATCAGAAGGAACTTAATATGAGACAGAGGAGATGGTTAGAATTTTTGAAAGATTATGATTTTAATTTAAATTACCATCCGGGAAAGGCAAATATAGTTGCGGACGCATTAAGCCGGAAAACAGTTCATATGTCGGCTATGATGATGAAAGAGATGGATTTAATTGAGCAATTTAGAGACTTGAGTATGGTGTGTGAGATAACACCTGGAAGTGTCAAGTTGGGCATGTTACGAATAAATAATGAATTTCTTGATGTAATTAAGGAAGGCCAACGACAAGATGTGAAATTGGTGGACTTAATGCCTACCGAAAGAAATGATCAAGGCGGTGATTTTAGTTTGGATAATAATGGTATTTTGAGATTTCGGGAGAGAATTTGTATACCCGATAGTGTTGAACTAAAGAAAGCAATTCTGGAAGAGAGTCATCGGAGTAGCTTAAGTATTCACCCAGGAGCTACAAAGATGTACCATGACTTGAAGAAATTATTTTGGTGGCACGGTATGAAACGAGATATTGCACACTTTGTTTATGCTTGTTTAGTATGTCAGAAATCAAAAGTAGAACATCAGAAGCCTTCGGGGCTGATGCAACCTTTAGAGATCCCAGAGTGGAAGTGGGATAGTATTGCTATGGATTTTGTGACAGGTTTGCCGAATACTATGAGAGGAATGAATGCTATTTGGGTGGTGGTGGACCGGTTGACTAAGTCCGCGCATTTTATTCCGATAAACATCAGTTACCCGTTAACTAAGTTGGCGGAGATTTATATCCGAGTTGTTGTGAAATTGCACGGTGTACCGTCAAGTATAGTATCGGATAGAGATCCGCGATTTACTTCCGAGTTTTGGAAAAGTTTGCATGAGGCTTTGGGTTCTAATTTGAAATTGAGTTCGGCTTACCACCCACAGACAGATGGACAATCCGAGAGGACTATTCAGTCATTAGAAGATTTGTTGAGAACTTGTGTGCTAGAAAAAGGTGGTGCGTGGGATACACATTTGGCACTGATTGAATTTACTTATAATAATAGCTATCATTCGAGTATTGGAATGGCGCCGTTTGAAGCTCTTTATGGTAGAAGATGTAGAACACCTCTGTGTTGGTATGAGACAGGTGAAAATGTTATGCTTGGGCCTGATATTATTCAGCAGACTACTGAAACTATTCAGATGATCAAGGAGAAAATGAAAGCGTCTCAGAGTCGGCAGAAAAGTTACCATGATAATAGAAGGAAAGACTTAGAGTTCAATGAGGGTGACCATGTATTTTTGAGAGTCAACCCGATGACCGGTGTTGGACGTGCGTTGAAGTCTAAGAAGCTGGATCCTAAGTTCATTGGACCGTATCAGATTATGCAGAGAGTAGGCAAGGTTGCTTACAGAGTGGCATTACCGCCAAAACTTTCGAATTTGCACGAAGTGTTTCATGTATCGCAACTCAGGAAATATGTGTCTGATCCGTCACATGTAATTCAGAGAGATGAAGTGCAAATCCGTGACAATCTTACGGTGGAAACTTTACCATTGAGGATTGAAGATCGTAAGATGAAGCAACTTCGAGGCAAAGAGATACCTCTTGTGAGAGTAGCTTGGGGAGGAGCTGCTGGTGGGAGTGTTAACTGGGAACTGGAGAGCAAGATGCGGGAATCATATCCAGAGTTATTCCATTCAGGTACATTTTCGAGGACGAAAATAATTAAGTGGGGGAGAGTTGTAACGCCTTAATTTTTATATTTATTTTTATGAAATAAATATTAAATAATTTAATGGCAAAATTGAATATTTGGTGAAGAAAGTATTTTTATGATAATAATAATAATAATAATAATAATAATAATATAAGGTGTATTATTATAATGTTGTTATTATTTAAATAAAATAAAAATAAATAAATGGTTAGTTAGAGGTTTAAGGGGCAAAGGTGGAATTGTTGTTTTCATAAAAAGAGGAAATAGGGAAACAAACCTCATTCATCGTATTTTGACGAAGAACAGAGAGGTCTGGAGAAAGAGGAGAAGAAAGGCAAGGTCAAGGATCGTAGATCACCAAGACCCAAAGGTTGTGAAGGAAAGCTTCGATTTTAAGGTAAGGGGGAGAAAAGGGTTTATGATTGGTGATAGGACATAGAAGGGTAATTGGGAGTTCCTTCCTCCCTTAGGTATTTTAAGAGATTATAATAACAATGATTGAATTGATGCAATATTGTGAAATTGTTGATGAATATGATTATACGATGTATTTTGAAAATATATTTGGTGTCGTATGTTGGGTATTGGGAAGATTGATATATGAAGGTTGTGGGGGTTATGATGAACAAAGAAGAGGATTAAACCTCATAGATTCCTTAATTGATCTAGGAAAGTTATTAGTAAAACTAGTTGATGTTATATGTATAAATGGATAATAAACATGTGAATTGGTTGGTTTTAAGTGTCAAATTTGACTTAGAATGGTTGAGATTCGTGCATGTGAGGAAGAGGGAAGAAATTGGGACTTTTGGAAAAATTGAATTTTTGGGGTACAGGTGCCACAACACGGGCGGCCGTGTTAGGTCCCTGTAAATGTAATTTTTCGCCTGTTTTAAGGTAGATTTGATTCATTCTTCTAATGTAGGGTGATATTAGTGAAATAAGACTTTGAGGGTGTTCTAATGATGGATATAGGACTTGATGAGTAGTCGCATAAGAAATCCTAAGTGCTTAATTGATTTATATGAATATATAGATTGTTATAATTGTGAACAACATGAGATATGTGTATGCCTTGTGTATGAATGAATAAGATGCACTGATGATTGGTTGATGAGATCATGATGATCGTAAAGCATGATGTGTTCATGTGTATTGTGATATGGTATGCGTTGTTGTGTCTGCATGCATATACATTTGATGGAATAATCATGTCGTGGATGTGATTATTCGGGATTCGTTGAGAATCGTGGTTGCAGGGATGATCGTGTCTTGTTGGAGACGTTAACGATGCATTCGGGGTTCTATTGATGAACCGTTATTGTGAGTCGGTACCGCATTTGCATTGTGCATTGGAGTCACATTGCATTATGATTGATTAAATGATATGATTTGATTGAATGATATGATTGATAACTTGGTGTGATTAGGGGTGAATTACTTCTTCATATATGTCGTATGCACCGTTATATTATGAATCTATTTCTCACCCCTCTGTTTGTTTTGTTGCGTCTGTGCTTCTTCGGAAGTGCAGACAATTCAGGTACTTGAGAAATACGTTGGTGTGATGTCCGTGTCCTAGGAGCTCTGATATGTAACGGGAACGGGGATCTTTTCCGCAATTACTTTTATTGTTTAGAAAAACTCATCTTTATGATTAAACTTGAATTGAAGAACTTTTTATGTGTGATTTACTTAGCCTTTGAGCTATTGACGTTAAATGTTTGAATTCCGTTGTTTTCTTTTATTAAAGATCTTGATGAACGATGATGATGTAACATTTCACTTTGGACAAATAACTCTGATTGTATTAAAGATTTATAATAATAATTTTTTGGGAAAAGTGGGTGTTACACATGGACTTCCATCATAACCTTCCCACTTAACATATATAAATAATATGTGAAGTCTCGTATCATTTCAAATAGTCCCCAATTAAATTTGATATTTTTGACCGAAACTAGTGTATAATATACTATGATTTTTGAACGAAACATGCATTTCAAAAGCTTTCATAGAATCTAATTTTCAGATGACTTTTTTGCATGGACTTCCATCATAACCATCCCTCTTAGCATATACAAATGATATGTGAAGTTTCGTATCATTTTGAATAGTTCCCGATTTATTTTATTTTTGACCTAAACTAGTATAAACTAGTGTATAATATAATATGATTTTTTGACCGAAATTTGCATTTCAAAACGTTTCGTAGAATCTAATTTTTAGATGATTTTTTGCATGGACTTCCATCATAACCTTCCCTCGTAAAATATATAAATGATATGTGAAGTTTCGTATCATTTCGAACAATCCCCGATTTAACTTGATTTTTGATCGAAACTAGTATAAACTAGTGTATAATATATTATGAGTTTTTTTAACGATACTTGCATTTTGAAAAGTTTCAGAGAATCTAGTTTTCGGATGACTTTTTTACATGGACTTCCATCATAACCTTCCCTCTTAACATATATAAATGATATGTGAAGTCTCGTATCATTTCAAATAGCCCCCAATTAAATTTGATTTTTTTGACCGAAACTAGTGTATAATATGCTATGATTTATGACCGAAACTTGCCTTTCAAAAAGTTTCATAGAATCTAATTTTCGGATGATTTTTTTGCATGGACTTCCATCATAACCTCCCCTCGTAAAATATATAAATGATATGTGAAGTTTCGTATCATTTCGAACAGTCCCCGATTTAATTTGATATTTGACCGAAACTAGAATAAACTAGTGCATAATATACTATGTTTTTTGACCGAAACTTACATTTCACAAAGTTTCATTGAATCTAGGTTTTAGATGATTTTTTTGCATGGACTTCCAACATAACCTTCCCTCATAACATAAATAAATGATCTGACAAGTCTCGTATCATTTCAAATACTCCCCAATTAAACTTAATTTTTTTGACCAAAACTAATATAAACTAGTGTATAATATACTATGATTTTTGACCGAAACTTGAATTTAAAAATATTTCAACGAATCTAATTTTCATATGATTTGTTTGCATGGACTTCCATAATAACCTTCCCTCTTAACATATATAAATGATATGTGAAGTCTCGTATCATTTCAAATAGTCCCCAATTAAATATGCTTTTTTGACCGAAACTAGTGTATAATATACTATGATTTTTGATTGAAACCTACATTTCGAAAAGTTTCATAGAATCTAGTTTTCAAATGATTTTTTAGCATGAACTTCCATCATAACCTTCCCTATTAGCATATATAAATGATATGTGAAGTTTCGTATCATTTCGAATAGTCCCCGATTTAATTTGATTTTTGACCTTAACTAGTATAAACTAGTGTATAATATATTATCATTTTTGACCGAAACTTGATTTTCGAAAAGTTTCATAGAATCTAATTTTCAGATGATTATTTGCATGAATTTCCATCATAACCTTCCCTCGAAAAATATATAAATGATATGTGAAGTTTCGTATCATTTCATACAGTCCCCGATTTAACTTGATTTTTGACCGAAACTAGTATAAACTAGTGTATAATATATTATGAGTTATTTTTACCGATACTTGCATTTTGAAATGTTTCATAGAATCTAGTTTTCAGATGATTTTTTTACATGGACTTCCATCATAACATTCGCTCTTAACATATATATATATGATATGTGAAGTCTCTTATCATTTCAAATAGTCCCCAATTAAATTTGATTTTTTTGACCGAAACTAGTGTATAATACACTATGATTTATGACTGAAACTTCCGTTTCAAAAAGTTTCATAGAATCTAATTTTCGGATGATTTTTTGCTTGGACTTCCATCATAACCTTCCCACGTAAAATATATAAATGATATGTGAAGTTTCGTATCATTTCGAACAGTCCCCGATTTAATTTGATTTTTGACCGAAACTAGTATAAACTAGTGTATAATATACTAGGATTTTTGACCGAAACTTGCATTTCGCAAAGTTTCATTGAATCTAGTTTTTAGATGATTTTTTTGCATGGAATTCCATCATGACCTTCCCGGTTAACACATATAAATGATCTGAAAAGTCTTGTATCATTTCAAATAGTCCCCAATTAAATTTATTTTTTTGACCAAAACTAATATAAACTAGTGTATAATATACTATGATTTTTGACCGAAACTTGTATTTAAAATTACTTCAAAAAATCTAATTTTCATATAATTTTTTGCATGGACTTCCATCATAACCTTCCCACTTAACATATATAATTGATATGTGAAATCGCGTATCATTTCAAATAGTCCCCAATTAAATTTGAATTTTTTTGACCGAAACTCGTTTATAATATATTATGATTTTTTACCGAAACATGCATTTCGAAAACTTTCATAGAATCTAATTTTCAGATGATTTTTTTTGTATGGATTTCAATCATCACCTTCCCTCTTAGCATATACAAATGATATGTGAAGTTTCGTATCATTTCGAACAGTCCCCGATTTAACTTGATTTTTGAACGAAACTAGTATAAACAAGTGTATAATATATTTTGAGTTTTTTTACCGATACATGCATTTCAAAATGTTTCATAGAATCTAGTTTTCATATGATTTTTTTGCATGAACTTCCATCATAACCTTTCCTCTTAACATATATAAATGATATGTGAAGTCTCGTATCATTTCAAATAGTCCCCAATTAAATTTGACTTTTTGACCGAAACTAGTGTATAATATACTTTGATTTTTGACCGAAACATGCATTTCGAAAAGTTTCATAGAATCTAGTTTTCAGATGATTTTTTAGCATGAACTTCCATCATAACCTTCCCACTTAGCATATATAAATGATATGTGAAGTTTCGTATCATTTCGAATAGTCACTGAATTAATTTGATTTTTGACCTAATCTAGTATAAACTAGTGTATAATATATTATGATTTTTGACCGAAACTTGCATTTCGAAAAGTTTCAGAGAATCTAATTTTCAGATGATTATTTGCATGAATTTCCATCAGAACCTTCTCTCGAAAAATATATAAATAATAAGTGAAGTTTCGTATCATTTCGAACAGTCCCCGATTTAACTTGATTTTTGACCGAAACTAGTATAACCAAGTGTATAATATATTATGAATTTTTTTACCGATACTTGCATTTCAAAAAAGTTCATAGAATCTAATTTTCAGATGATTTTTTTTACATGGACTTCCATCATAACCTTCCCACTTAACATAAATAATTGATATGTGAAGTCTTGTATCATTTCAAATAGTCCCCAATTAAATTTGAATTTTTTTGACCGAAACTAGTGTATAATATATTATGATTTTTAACCGAAACAGGCATTTCGAAAAGTTTCATAGAATCTAGTTTTCAGATGATTTTTTTGCATGGACTTCCATCATAACCTTCCCTCTTAGCATATATAAATGATATGTGAAGTTTTGTTTCATTTCGAATAGTCCCTGATTTAATTTGTTTTTTGACCTAAACTAATATAAACTAGTGTATAATATATTATGATTTTTGACCGAAACTTGAATTTAGAAAAGTTTCATAGAATCTAATTTTCAGATGATTTTTTGCATGGACTTCCCTCATAACCTTCCCTCTTAAAATATATAAATGATAAGTGAAGTTTCGTATCATTTCGAACAGTCCCCGATTTTACTTGATTTTTGAACGAAACTAGTATAAACTAGTGTATAATATATTTTGAGTTTTTTTTACCGATACTTGCATTTCAAAATGTTTCATAGAATCTAGTTTTCAAATGATTTTTTTACATGGACTTCCATCATAACCGTCCCACTTAACATATATAAATGATATGTGAAGTCTCGTATCATTTCAAATAGTCCCCAGTTAAATTTGATTTTTTTGACAGAAACTATTGTATAATATACTATGATTTTTGACCGAAACATGCTTTTCAAAAGCTTTCATAGAATCTAATTTTGAGATGATTTTTTTGCCTGGTCTTCCATCATAACCTTCCTTCTTAGCATATACAAATGATATTCGATGTTTTGTATCATTTCGAATAGTCCCCGATTTAATTTTATTTTTGACCTAAACTAGTATAAACTAGTGTTTAATATAATATGATTTTTGAACGAAACTTGCATTTCGAAAAGTTTCATAGAATCTAATTTTTAGATGATTTTTTGCATGGACTTCCATCATAACCTTCCCTCGTAAAATATATAAATGATATGTGAAGTTTCGTATCATTTCGTACAGTCCCCGATTTAACTTGATTTTTGATCGAAACTAGTATAAATTAATGTATAATATATTATGAGTTTTTTTACCGATACTTGCATTTTGAAAAGTTTCAGAGAATCTAGTTTTCAAATGTTTTTTTTACATGGACTTCGATCATAACCTTCCCTCTTAACATATATAAATGATATGTGAAGTCTCGTATCATTTCAAATAGTCCCCAATTAAATTTAATTTTTTTGACCGAAACTAGTGTATAATATGCTATGATTTATGACCGAAACATGCATTTCAAAAAGTTTCATAGAATATAATTCTCTGATGATTGTTTTGCATGGACTTCCATCATAACCTTCCCTCGTAAAATATATAAATGTTATGTGAAGTTTCGTGTCATTTCGAACAGTCCCCGATTTAATTTGATTTTTGACCGAAATTAGTATAAACTAGTGTAAAAAATACTATGATTTTTGACCGAAACTTGCATTTCGCAAAGTTTCATAGAATCTAGTTTTTAGATGATTTTTTTGCATGGAATTCCAACATGACCTTCCCTCTTAACATAAATAAATGATCTGAAAAGTATCGTATCATTTCAAATAGTCCCCAATTAAATTTTATTTTTTTGACCAAAACTAATATAAACTAGTGTATAATATACTATGATTTTTGACCGAAACTTGTATTTAAAATTATTTCAAAAAATCTAATTTTCATATGATTTTTTGCATGGACTTCCATAATAACCTTCCCTCTTAACATATATAAATGATATGTGAAGTCTCGTATCATTTCAAATAGACCCCAATTAAATTTGATTTTTTGACCGAAACTAGTGTATAATATACTATGATTTTTGACCGAAACAGGCATTTCGAAAAGTTTCATAGAATCTAGTTTTCAGATGATTTTTTTGCATGGACATCCATCATAACCTTCCCTCTTAGCATATATAAATGATATGTGAAGTTTCGTTTCATTTCGAATAGTCCCTGATTTAATTTGATTTTTGACCTAAACTAGTATAAAGTAGTGTATAATATATTATGATTTTTGACAGAAACTTGAATTTAGGAAAGTTTCATAGAATATAATTTTCAGATGATGTTTTGCATGGACTTCCATCATAACCTTCCCTCTTAAAATATATTAATGATAAGTGAAGTTTCATATCATTTCGAACAGTCCCCGATTTAACTTGATTTTTGAACGAAACTAGTATAAACTAGTTTATAATATATTGAGTTTTTTTACCGATACTTGCATTTCAAAATGTTTCATAGAATCTAGTTTTCAAATGATTTTTTTACATGGACTTCCATAATAACCTTCCCACTTAACATATATAAATGATACGTGAAGTCTCGTATCATTTCAAATAGTCCCCAATTAAATTTGATTTTTTCACCGAAACTAGTGTATAATATACTATGATTTTTGACCGAAACAGGCATTTCGAAAAGTTTCATAGTATCTAGTTTTCAGATGATTTTTTTGCATGGACTTCCATCATAACCTTCCCTCTTAGCATATATAAATGATATGTGAAGTTTCGTTTCATTTCGAATAGTCCCTGATTTAATTTGAATTTTGACCTAAACTAGTAAAAACTAGTGTATAATATATTATGATTTTTGACCGAAACTTGAATTTAGAAAAGTTTCATAGTATCTAATTTTTAGATGATTTTTTGCATGGACTTCCATCATAACCTTCCCTCTTAAAATATATAAATGATAAGTGAAGTTTCGTATCATTTCTAACAGTCCCAGATTTAACTTGATTTTTGAACGAAACTAGTATAAACTAGTTTATAATATATTTTGAGTTTTTTTACCGATACTTGCATTTCAAAATGTTTCATAGAATCTAGTTTTCAAATGATTTTTTTACATGTACTTCCATCATAACCTTCCCACTTAACATATATAAATGATATGTGAAGTCTCGTATCATTTCAAATAGTCCCCAAATAAATTTGATTTTTTTGACCGAAACTAGTGTATAATATGCTATGATTTATGACCGAAACTTGCATTTCAAAAAGTTTCATAGAATCTAATTTTCGGATGATTTTTTTGCATGGATTTCCATCATAACCTTCCCTCGTAAAATATATAAATGATATGTGAAGTTTCGTATCATTTCGAACAGTCCCCGATTTAATTTGATTTTTAACCGAAACTAGTGTAAAATATACTATGATTTTTGACCGAAACTTGCATTTCGCAAAGTTTCATAGAATCTAGTTTTTAGATGATTTTTTTGCATGGAATTCCAACATGACCTTCCCTCTTAACATAAATAAATGATCTGAAAAGTATCGTATCATTTCAAATAGTCTCCAATTAAATTTTATTTTTTTGACCAAAACTAATATAAACTAGTGTATAATATACTATGATTTTTGACCGAAACTTGTATTTAAAAATATTTCAAAGAATCTAAATTTCTTATGATTTTTTTGCATGAACTTCCATCATAAACTTTCCTCTTAACATATATAAATGATATGTGAAGTCTTATATCATTTCAAATAGTCCCCAATTAAATTTGATTTTTTGACCGAAACTAGTGTATAATATACTATGATTTTTGACCGAAACATGCATTTCGAAAAGTTTCATAGAATCTAGTTTTCAAATGATTTTTTAGCATGAACTTCCATCATAACCTTCCCTCTTAGCATATATAAATGATATGTGAAGTTTCGTATCATTTCGAATAGTCCCTGATTTAATTAGATTTTTGACATAATCTAGTATAAACTAGTGTATAATATATTATGATTTTTGACCGAAACTTGTATTTTAAAAAGTTTCATAGAATCTAATTTTCAGATGATTATTTGCATGAATTTCCATCATAACCTTCCCTCGAAAAATATATAAATAATAAGTGAAGTTTCGTATCATTTCGAACAGTCACCGATTAAACTTGATTTTTGACCGAAACTAGTATAACCAAGTGTATAATATATTATGATTTTTTTTACCAATACTTGCATTTCAAAAATGTTCATAGAATCTAATTTTCAGATGATTTTTTTTACATGGACTTCCATCATAACCTTCCCACTTAACATATATAATTGATATGTGAAGTCTCGTATCATTTCAAATAGTCCCCAATTAAATTTGAATTTTTTTGACCGAAACTAGTGTATAATATATTATGATTTTTGACCGAAACATGCATTTCGAAAACTTCCATAGAATCTAATTTTCAGATGATTTTTTTGCATGGATTTCAATCATAACCTTCCCTCTTAGCATATACAAATGATATGTGAAGTTTCGTATCATTTCGAATAGTCCCCGATTTAATTTGATTTTTGACCTAAACTAGTATAAACTTGTTTATAATATAATATGATTTTTGACCGAAACTTGCATTTCGAAAAGTTTCATAGAATCTAATTTTTAGATGATTTTTTGCATGGACTTCCATCATAACCTTCCCTCGTAAAATATATAAATGATATGTGAAGTTTCATATCATTTCTAACAGTCCCCGATTTAACTTGATTTTTGACCAAAACTAGTATAAACTAGTGTATAATATATTATGAGTTATTTTTACCGATACTTGCATTTTGAAACGCTTCATAGAATCTAGTTTTCAGATGATTTTTTTACATGGACTTCCATCATAACATTCGCTCTTAACTTACATAAATGATATGTGAAGTCTCTTATCATTTCAAATAGTCCCCAATTAAATTTGATTTTTTTTGACCGAAACTAGTGTATAATATACTATGATTTATGACTGAAACTTCCATTTCAAAAAGTTTCATAGAATCTAATTTTCGGATGATTTTTTGCATGGACTTCCATCATAACCTTCCCTCGTAAAATAAATAAATGATATGTGATGTTTCGTATCATTTCGAACAGTCCCCGATTTAATTTGATTTTTGACCGAAACTAGTATAAACTAGTGTATAATATACTATGATTTTTGACCGAAACTTGCATTTTGCAAAGTTTCATTGAATCTAGTTTTTAGATGATTTATTTGCATGGACTTCCATCATAACCTTCCCGGTTAACACATATAAATGATCTGAAAAGTCTCGTTTCATTTCAAATAGTCCCCAATTAAATTTTATTTTCTTGACCAAAACTAATATAAACTAGTGTATAATATACTATGATTTTTGACCGAAACTTGTATTTAAAATTACTTCAAAAAATCTAATTTTCATATGATTTTTTGCATGGACTTCCATAATAACCTTCCCTCATAACATATATAAATGATATGTGAAGTCTCGTATCATTTCAAATAGACCCCAATTAAATTTGATTTTTTGACCGAAACTAGTGTATAATATACTATGATTTTTGACCGAAACAGGCATTTCGAAAAGTTTCATAGAATCTAGTTTTCAGATGATTTTTTTGCATGGACTTCCATCATAACCTTCCCTCTTAGCATATATAATTGATATGTGAAGTTTTGTTTCATTTCGAATAGTCCCTGATTTAATTTGAATTTTGACCTAAACTAGTATAAACTACTGTATAATATATTATGATTTTTGACCGAAACTTGAATTTAGAAAAGTTTCATAGAATCTAATTTTCAGATGATTTTTTGCATGGACTTCCATCATAACCTTCCCTCGTAAAATATAAAAATGATATGTGAAATTTCTTATCATTTCGAACAGTCCCCGATTTAACTTGATTTATGACCGAAACTAGTATAAACTAGTGTATAATATAATATGAGTTTTTTTTACCGATACTTGCATTTTGAAAAGTTTCATAGAATCTAGTTTTCAAATGATTTGTTTACATGGAATTCCATCATAACCTTCCCTCTTAACATATATAAATGATAAGTGAAGTTTCGTATCATTTCAAATAGTCCCCAATTAAATTTAATTTTTTTGACCGAAACTAGGGTATAATATACTATGATTTATGACCGAAACTTGCATTTCAAAAAGTTTCATAGAATCTAATTTTCGGATGATTTTTTACATTGACTTCCATTATAACATTCCCTCGTAAAATACATAAATGATATGTGACGTTTCGTATCATTTCGAACAGTCCCCGATTTAATTTGATTTTTGACCGAAACTAGTGTAAAATATACTATGATTTTTGACCGAAACTTGCATTTCGCAAAGTTTCATAGAATCTGGTTTTTAGATGATTTTTTTGCATGTAATACCATCATAACCTTCCCTCTTAACATATATAAATGATCTGAAAAGTCACTATGATTTTTGATTGAAACTTGCATTTCGAAAAGTTTCATAGAATCTATTTTTTAGATATTTTATTTGGATGGACTTCCATCATAACCTTCCCTCTTAACATATATAAATGATCTGAAAAGTCTCGTATCATTTCAAATAGTCACCAATTAAATTTTATTTTTTTTGACCGAAACTAGTATAAACTAGTGTATTATATACATTGATTTTTGACCGAAACTTGCATTTAAAAAAATTTCGTAGAATCTAATTTTCAGATAATTTTTTTGCATGAACTTCCATCATAACCTTCCCTCTTAACATATATAAATGATATGTGAAGTCTCGTATCATTTCAAATAGTCCCCAATTAAATTTGATTTTTTTGACTGAAACTAGTGTATAATATACTATGATTTTTGACCGAAACTTGCATTTCAAAATGTTTCATAGAATCCAATTTTAATTTGATTTTTTGCTTGGACTTCCATCATAACCTTCCCATGTAAAATATATAAATGATATGTGAAGTTTCGTATCATTTAGAACAATCCCCGATTTAATTTGATTTTTGACCGAAACTTGTATAAACTAGTGTATAATATACTATGATTTTTGACCGAAACTTTCATTTCAAAACGTTTCATAGAATCTAATTTTCATATGATTTATTTGCATGGACTTAAAACATAACCTTCCCTCTTAACATATATAAATGATATGTGAAGTCTCGTATCATTTCAAATAGTCCCCAATTAAATTTGATTTTTTTGACCGAAACTAGTGTATAATATACTATGATTTTTAACAAAAACATGCATTTCAAAAAGTTTCATAGAATCGAATTTTTGGATGATTTTTTGCATGGACTTCCATTATAACCTTCCCTCGTAAAATATATAAATGATATGTGAAGTTTCGTATCATTTCGAACAGACCCTAATTTAATTTGATTTTTGACTGAAACTTGTATAAACTATTGTATAATATACTATGATTTTTGACCGAAACATGCATTTCACAAAGTTTCATAGAATCTAGTTTTTAGATGATTTTTTTCGCATGGACTTCCATCATAACCTTCCCTCTTAACATATATAAATGATCTGAAAAGTCTCGTATCATTTCAAATAGTCCCCAATTAAATATTATTTTTTTGACCGAAACTAGTATAAACTAGTGTATAATATACATTGATTTTTGACCGAAACATGCATTTCAAAAAATTTCATTGAATCTAATTTTCAGATAATTTATTTGCATGGACTTCCATCATAACCTTCCTTCTTAACATATATAAATGATATGTGAAGTCTCATATCATTTCAAATAGTCCCCAATTAAATTTGAGTTTTTTGACCGAAACTAGTGTATAATATACTAAGATTTTTGACCGAAACAGGCATTTCGAAAAGTTTCATAGAATCTAGTTTTCAGATGATTTTTTTGCATGGACTTCCATCATAAACTTCCCTCTTAGCATATATAAATGATATGTGAAGTTTCGTTTCATTTCGAATAGTCCCTGATTTAATTTGAATTTTGACCTAAACTAGTATAAACTAGTGTATAATATATTATGATATTTGACCGAAACTTGAATTTAGAAAAGTTTCATTGAATCTATTTTTCGGAGGATTTTTTGCATGGACTTCCATCATAACCTTCCCTCGTAAAATATAAAAATGATATGTAAAGTTTCGTATCATTTCGAACAATCCCCGATTTAACTTGATTTATGACCGAAACTAGTATAAACTAGTGTATAATATATTATGAGTTTTTTTTACCGATACTTGCATTTTGAAAAGTTTCATAGAATCTAGTTTTCAAATGATGTTTTTACATGGAATTCCATCATAACCTTCCCTCTTAACATATATAAATGATAAGTGAAGTCTCGTATCATTTCAAATAGTCCCCAATTAAATTTGATTTTTTGGACCGAAACTAGGGTATAATATACTATGATTTATGACCGAAACTTGCATTTCAAAAAGTTTCATAGAATCTAATTTTCGGATGATTTTTTACATTGACTTCCATTATAACATTCCCTTGTAAAATACATAAATGATATTTGACGTTTCGTATCATTTCGAACAGTCCCCGATTTAATTTGATTTTTGACCGAAACTAGTGTAAAATATACTATGATTTTTGACCGAAACATGCATTTCGCAAAGTTTCATAGAATCTATTTTTTAGATGATTTTTTTGCATGGAATACCATCATAACCTTCCCTCTTAACATATATAAATGATCTGAAAAGTCACTATGATTTTTGACCGAAACTTGCATTTCGAAAAGTTTCATAGAATCTATTTTTTAGATATTTTATTTGGATGGACTTCCATCATAACCTTCCCTCTTAACATATATAAATGATCTGAAAAGTCTCGTATCATTTCAAATAGTCCCCAATTAAATTTTATGTTTTTGAACGAAACTAGTATAAACTAGTGTATTATATACATTGATTTTTGACCGAAACTTGAATTTAAAAAAATTTCATAGAATCTAATTTTCAGATAATTTTTTTTGCATGAACTTCCATCATAACCTTCCCTCTTAACATATATAAATGATATGTGAAGTCTCGTATCATTTCAAATAGTCCCCAATTAAATTTGATTTTTTTGACCGAAACTAGTGTATAATATACTATGATTTTTGACCGAAACTTGCATTTCAAAAAGTTTCATAGAATCCAATTTTAATTTGTTTTTTTGCTTGGACTTCCATCATAACCTGCCCTTGTAAAATATATAAATGATATGTGAAGTTTCGTATCATTTAGAACAATCCCCGATTTAATTTGATTTTTGACCGAAACTAGTATAAATTAGTGTATAATATACTATGATTTTTGACCGAAACTTTCATTTCAAAATGTTTCATAGAATCTAATTTTCATATGATTTATTTGCATGGACTTCCAACATAACCTTCCCTCTTAACATATATAAATGATATGTGAAGTCTCGTATCATTTCAAATAGTCCCCAATTAAATTTGATTTTTTTGACCGAAACTAGTGTATAATATACTATGATTTTTAACAAAAACATGCATTTCAAAATGTTTCATAGAATCGAATTTTCTGATGATTTTTTGCATGGACTTCCATTATAACCTTCCCTCGTAAAATTTATAAATGATATGTGAAGTTTCGTATCATTTAGAACAGACCCTAATTTAATTTGATTTTTGACTGAAACTAGTATAAACTAGTGTATAATATACTATGATTTTTGACCGAAACTTGCATTTCGCAAAGTTTCATAGAATCTAGTTTTTAGATGATTTTTTTCGCATGGACTTCCATCATAAATTCCCTCTTAACATATATAAATGATCTGAAAAGTCTCGTATCATTTCAAATAGTCCCTAATTAAATATTATTTTTTTGACCGAAACTAGTATAAACTAGTGTATAATATACATTGATTTTTGACCGAAACATGCATTTCAAAAAATTTCATTGAATCTAATTTTTAGATAATTTATTTGCATGGACTTCCATCATAACCTTCCTTCTTAACATATATAAATGATATGTGAAGTCTCGTATCATTTCAAATAGTCCCCAATTAAATTTGAGTTTTTTGACCGAAACTAGTGTATAATATACTTTGATTTTTGACCGAAACTTGCATTTCAAAAAGTTTCATAGAATCTAGTTTTTAGATAATTTTTTTTGCATGGACTTCCATCATAACCTTCCCTCTTAACATATATAAATGATCTGAAAAGTCTCGTATCATTTCAAATAGTCCCCAATTAAATTTTATGTTTTTGAACGAAACTAGTATAAACTAGTGTATTATATACATTGATTTTTGACCGAAACTTGAATTTAAAAAAATTTCATAGAATCTAATTTTCAGATAATTTTTTTTGCATGAACTTCCATCATAACCTTCCCTCTTAACATATATAAATGATATGTGAAGTCTCGTATCATTTCAAATAGTCCCCAATTAAATTTGATTTTTTTGACCGAAACTAGTGTATAATATACTATGATTTTTGACCGAAACTTGCATTTTAAAAAGTTTCATAGAATCCAATTTTAATTTGTTTTTTTGCTTGGACTTCCATCATAACCTGCCCTTGTAAAATATATAAATGATATGTGAAGTTTCATATCATTTAGAACAATCCCCGATTTAATTTGATTTTTGACCGAAACTAGTATAAATTAGTGTATAATATACTATGATTTTTGACCGAAACTTTCATTTCAAAATGTTTCATAGAATCTAATTTTCATATGATTTATTTGCATGGACTTCCAACATAACCTTCCCTCTTAACATATATAAATGTGAAGTCTCGTATCATTTCAAATAGTCCCCAATTAAATTTGATTTTTTTGACCGAAACTAGTGTATAATATACTATGATTTTTAACAAAAACATGCATTTCAAAATGTTTCATAGAATCGAATTTTCTGATGATTTTTTGCATGGACTTCCATTATAACCTTCCCTCGTAAAATTTATAAATGATATGTGAAGTTTCGTATCATTTAGAACAGACCCTAATTTAATTTGATTTTTGACTGAAACTAGTATAAACTAGTGTATAATATACTATGATTTTTGACCGAAACTTGCATTTCGCAAAGTTTCATAGAATCTAGTTTTTAGATGATTTTTTTCGCATTGACTTCCATCATAAATTCCCTCTTAACATATATAAATGATCTGAAAAGTCTCGTATCATTTCAAATAGTCCCTAATTAAATATTATTTTTTTGACCGAAACTAGTATAAACTAGTGTATAATATACATTGATTTTTGACCGAAACATGCATTTCAAAAAATTTCATTGAATCTAATTTTTAGATAATTTATTTGCATGGACTTCCATCATAACCTTCCTTCTTAACATATATAAATGATATGTGAAGTCTCGTATCATTTCAAATAGTCCCCAATTAAATTTGAGTTTTTTGACCGAAACTAGTGTATAATATACTTTGATTTTTGACCGAAACTTGCATTTCAAAAAGTTTCATAGAATCTAGTTTTTAGATAATTTTTTTTGCATGGACTTCCATCATAACCTTCCCTCTTAACATATATAAATGATCTGAAAAGTCTCGTATCATTTCAAATAGTCTCCAATTAAATTTTATTTTTTTGACCGAAATTAGTATAAACTAGTGTATAATGTACATTGATTTTTGACCGAAACTTGCATTTAAAAAAATTTCATAGAATCTAATTTTCAGATAATTGTTTTGCATGAACTTCCATCATAACCTTCCCTCTTAACATATATAAATGATATGTGAAGTCTCGTATCATTTCAAATAGTCCCCAATTAAATTTGATTTTTTTGATCGAAACTAGTGTATAATATACTATGATTTTTGACCGAAACTTGCATTTCAAAAAGTTTCATAGAATCCAATTTTAATTTGATTTTTTGCATGGACTTGCATCATAACCTTCCCTTGTAAAATATATAAATGATGTGAAGTTTCTAATCATTTAGAACAATCCCCGATTTAATTTGATTTTTGACCAAACTAGTATAAACTAGTGTATAATATACTATGATTTTTGACCGAAACATTCATTTCAAAAAGTTTCATAGAATCTAATTTTCATATGATTTATTTGCATGGACTTCCATCATAACCTTTCCTCTTAACATATATAAATGATCTGAAAAGTCTTGTATCATTTCAAATAGTCTCCAATTAAATTTTATTTTTTTGACCGAAACTAATATAAACTAGTGTATAATATACATTGATTTTTGACCGAAACTTGCATTTGAATAAATTTCATAGAATCTAATTTTCAGATAATTTATTTGCACGGACTTCCATCATAACCTTCCCTCTTAACATATATAAATGATATGTGAAGTCTCGTATCATTTGAAATAGTCCCCAATTAAATTTGAGTTTTTTGAGCGAAACTAGTGTATAATATACTATGATTTTTGACTAAAACATGCATTTCAAAAAGTTTCATAGAATCGAATTTTCGAATGATTTTCTGCATGGACTTCCATCATAACCTTCCCTCGTAAAATATGTAAATGATATGTGATGTTTCGTATCATTTCGAACAGTCCCCGATTTAATTTGATTTTTGACTGAAACTAGTATAAACTAGTGTATAATATACTATGATTTTTGACCGAAACTTGCATTTCGCAAAGTTTCATAGAATCTATTTTTTAGATATTTTTTTTGGATGGACTTCCATCATAACCTTCCCTCTTAACATATATAAATGATATTAAAAGTCTCGTATCATTTCAAATAGTCCCCAATTAAATTTTATTTTTTTGACCGAAACTAGTATAAACTTGTGTATAATATACATTGATTTTTAACCGAAACTTGCATTTAAAAAAAATTCTTAGAATCTACTTTTCAGATAATGTTTTTGCATGAACTTCCATCATAACCTTCCCTCTTAACATATATAAATGATATGTGAAGTCTCGTATCATTTCAAATAGTCCCCAATTAAATTTAATTTTTTTGACCGAAACTAGTGTATAATATATTATGATTTTTGACCGAAACTTGCATTTCAAAAAGTATCATAGAATCCAATTTTAATTTGATTTTTTGCATGGATTTCCATCATAACCTTCCCTTGTAAAATATATAAATGATATGTGAAGTTTCGTATCATTTAGAACAATCCCCGATTTAATTTGATTTTTGAACGAAACTAGTATAAACTAGTGTATAATATACTATGATTTTTGACCGAAACTTTCATTTCAAAAAGTTTCATAGAATTTAATTTTCATATGATTTATTTGCATGGACTTCCATCACAACCTTCACTCTTAACATATATAAATGATATGTGAAGTCTCGTATCATTTCAAATAGTCCCCAATTAAATTTGATTTTTTTGACCGAAACTAGTGTATAATATACTATGATTTTTGACAAAAACATGCATTTCAAAAAGTTTCATAGAATCGAATTTTCGGATGATTTTTTGCATGGACTTCCATCATAACCTTCCCTCTTAACATATATAAATGATCTGAAAAGTCTCGTATCATTTCAAATAGTCCCCAATTAAATTTTATTTTTTTGACCGAAACTAATATAAACTAGTGTATAATATACATTGATTTTTGACCGAAACTTGCATTTAAAAAATATTCATAGAATCTAATTTTCAGATAATTTTTTTGAATGAATTTCCATCATAACCTTCCCTCTTAACATATATAAATGATATGTGAAGTCTAGTATCATATCAAATAGTCTCCAATTAAATTTGATTTTTTTGACCGAAACTAGTGTATAATATACTATGATTTTTGACCGAAACTTGCATTTCAAAAAGTTTCATAGAATGCAATTTTAATTTGATTTTTTGCATGGACTTCCATCATAACCTTCCCTTGTAAAATATATAAATGATATGTGAAGTTTCTTATCATTTAGAACAATCCCCGATTTAATTTGATTTTTTACCGAAACTAGTATAAACTAATGTATAATATACTATGATTTTTGACCGAAACTTTCATTTCAAAAAGTTTCATAGAATCTAATTTTCATATGATTTATTTGAATGGACTTCCATCATAACCTTCACTCTTAACATATATAAATGATATGTGATGTCTCTTATCATTTCAAATAGTCCCCAATTAAATTTGATTTTTTTGACCTAAACTAGCTAAGATTTTTGACAAAAAAATGTATTTCAAAAAGTTTCATAGAATTGAATTTTCGGATGATTTTTTGCATGGACTTCCATCATAACCTTCCCTCGTAAAATATATAAATGATATGTGATGTTTCGTATCATTTCGAACAGTCCCCGATTTAATTTGATTTTAGACCGAAACTAGTATAAACTAGTGTATAATATACTATGATTTTTGACCGAAACTTGCATTTCGCAAAGTTTCATAAAATCTAGTTTTTCAGATGATTTATTTTGCATGGACTTCCATCATAACCTTCCCTCTTAACATATATAAATGATCTGAAAAGTCTCGTATCATTTCAAATAGTCCCCAATTAAATTTTATTTTTTTCACCGAAACTAGTATAAACTTGTGTATAATATACATTGATTTTTAACCGAAACTTGCATTTAAAAAAAATTCTTAGAATCTACTTTTCAGATAATGTTTTTGCATGAACTTCCATCATAACCTTCCCTCTTAACATATATAAATGATATGTGAAGTCTCGTATAATTTCAAATAGTCCTCAATTAAATTTAATTTTTTTGACCGAAACTAGTGTATAATATATTATGATTTTTGACCGAAACTTGCATTTCAAAAAGTTTCATAGAATCCAATTTTAATTTGATTTTTTGCATGGATTTCCATCATAAACTTCCCTTGTAAAATATATAAATGATATGTGAAGTTTCGTATCATTTAGAACAATCCCCGATTTAATTTGATTTTTGAACGAAACTAGTATAAACTAGTGTATAATATACTATGATTTTTGACCGAAACTTTCATTTCAAAAAGTTTCATAGAATCTAATTTTCATATGATTTATTTGCATGGACTTCCATCACAAACTTCACTCTTAACATATATAAATGATATGTGAAGTCTCGTATCATTTCAAATAGTCCCCAATTAAATTTGATTTTTTTGATCGAAACTAGTGTATAATATACTATGATTTTTGACAAAAACATGCATTTCAAAAAGTTTCATAGAATCGAATTTTCGGATGATTTTTTGCATGGACTTCCATCATAACCTTCCCTCTTAACATATATAAATGATCTGAAAAGTCTCGTATCATTTTAAATAGTCCCCAATTAAATTTTATTTTTTTGACCGAAACTAGTATAAACTAGTGTATAATATACATTGATTTTTGACCGAAACTTGCATTTAAAAAATATTCATAGAATCTAATTTTCAGATAATTTTTTTGAATGAATTTCCATCATAACCTTCCCTATTAACATATATAAATGATATGTGAAGTTTCGTATCATATCAAATAGTCCCCAATTAAATTTGATTTTTTTGACCGAAACTAGTGTATAATATACTATGATTTTTGACCGAAACTTGCATTTCAAAAAGTTTCATAGAATCCAATTTTAATTTGATTTTTTGCATGGACTTCCAGCATAACCTTCCCTTGTAAAATATATAAATGATATGTGAAGTTTCTTATCATTTAGAACAATCCCCGATTTAATTTGATTTTTTACCGAAACTAGTATAAACTAATGTATAATATACTATGATTTTTGACCGAAACTTTCATTTCAAAAAGTTTCATAGAATCTAATTTTCATATGATTTATTTGAATGGACTTCCATCATAACCTTCACTCTTAACATATATAAATGATATGTGATGTCTCTTATCATTTCAAATAGTCCCCAATTAAATTTGATTTTTTTGACCTAAACTAGCTAAGATTTTTGACAAAAACATGTATTTCAAAAAGTTTCATAGAATCGAATTTTCGGATGATTTTTTGCATGGACTTCCATCATAACCTTCCCTCGTAAAATATATAAATGATATGTGATGTTTCATATCATTTCGAACAGTCCCCGATTTAATTTGATTTTAGACCGAAACTAGTATAAACTAGTGTATAATATACTATGATTTTTGACCGAAACTTGCATTTCACAAAGTTTCATAAAATCTAGTTTTTCAGATGATTTTTTTTGCATGGACTTCCATCATAACCTTACCTCTTAACATATATAAATGATCTGAAAAGTATCGTATCATTTCAAATAGTCCCCAATTAAATTTTATTTTTTTGACCGAAACTAGTATAAACTAGTGTATAATATACATTGATTTTTGACCGAAACTTGCATTTAAAAAAATTTCATAGAATCTAATTTTCAGATAATTTATTTGCATGGACTTCCATCATAACCTTCCCTCTTAACATATATAAATGATATGTGAAGTCTCGTATCATTTCAAATAGTCCCCAAATAAATTTGAGTTTTTTGACCGAAACTTGTGTATAATATACTATGATTTTTGACCGAAACTTGCATTTAAAAAAATTTCATAGAATCTAATTTCATGAGGATAAATATCCACTTCTGAGGATTGGTGATTTGATGGATCAGTTGGTGGGAGCTTGCGTGTTTAGTAAGATTGATTTAAGGTCGGGTTATCATCAGATCTGAGTTAAGGCAGATGACATCCCAAAGACAACTTTCAGAACGAGGTATGGTCACTATGAGTATACGGTGATGGCTTTTGGTGTATCCAATGCACCTGGTGTGTTCATGGAATATATGAATCAAACCTTTCATGAGTATTTGTATAAGTTTGTGGTGGTTTTTGTAACACCCCAAAACTACCCAGCGAAAATTCATAAATCAGAGTTTCAAAATTCACCTTTTAAAAGAGGATGTCACATTTTAAACTTTAAAAACAACAACAATTACATTCATCGCATATTCAACATGGATACATAAGACTTAAACATAGGGAGAGAATTAACAACTTTATTTATTCTTTAAACCAAAACATCTTTTACAACTTCGCAGTAGAGTTTCAATTATTCAACCAAATATGATATATCATGTTATTCAACTTAAAACAGCTTAACAACAACTTGATCATACTGAAACAACTTAAAAACAACAAGTATAACAACTAAACCTCCATTCCCCGAGTGTTACGTATCAGAGCACCGACACCGACTCTAACTAATAAAGATAACCATCTTCCTACAAGCTATCTGCACGTTACCAACACAGGGGTAACATTCAAATAGAAGGGGTGAGATATCGCCAATTATAAACGACATATGATAAACAAAACTTAGGTAAGGATTATAAATAATTCACCACTTCACAACATCAACAACAAACAACGACTTAACAAATCATCCACCTTTTATCAACTTATTTTATTACTATTATATCCATCAATATTTTCTACATAAACCACTTAGTCATATATTCAACAAGAAATACTTAATCAGGCTAATCAACATAATTCACTTAATCAACTTGAAAACAACAAAAAAACTTTCCAACTTAAACGACATAAACAACTTATCAACTTTAACAATCATAAAAAACATAACCAACATAAATAATGCAAGACAAGTGCGACTCAACTATGCATATGCATGTGGTACCATGAGGAGTAAAACTCCCTACTTAAAATCATTGCCAGGTTATCGAGGCAATCAAGGCATAAGCCTTCAACTTTCAACTTAGTGTCAATCCAGGCCAACATGGTGTGAGCGACAACTCCGACTTAAAAATGCAAATTATCTACATAGCATGCACGACTTTACAACATAACAACGTACAACATCAAACAGCACAACCAACTTATACAACTCGAACAACTTAAAATCAACGTTGGCTTTTTAAGCCTTTAACTTTGAAAAACTCAACAAATTCGACAACACAAGCAACTTAAACAACTTTAGCAACTTAAACAACATAAACAAGCAACACAAACAACTTATGCGACATAGGCAACTTAAAATCAATTTTGGCTTATAACACCTTCAACATACACAACATAACAACTATCCATAACCGGAACAACTTACCAATTCAACCTCTACCTGCAACTCGACTTTACGACATATTTTCAACAAAACAACGCAACAAAAATCAACTATTAATTTACCCGACTTACACCGACAATTTTCGTTAAATTCCGGGCAACTACGTTTTTCGTTAAATTCCAGCTAAACCGACTAAACCGACACTGTTTTTATTATCTTGCGATTATTACAACTTCTTATAAAAATTCTTTCACAAGTTAATATTTTTGGTAAAATTCTTCTTTCATAGAAAACACAATTTTAACAAAGTTCTGTCAAAAGAAATCTTCTGCTAATTTTATCTATCATAACAATAATGTACACATTATGTTTTTTTTTTGGTCCAAACTCATTTCTGTTTGCATCAAGACTAGATGAGTAATTGATATATTTTACACCATTTTTATACCCATTACGTTATTAATCATTTTCTAATTACAAACAACATCATTATTAACTAAAACTCACCATTTTAATTTATTTTAAGTTGTTTAAATTTATTATAGCATGGTAATAGAATTAATGTTTGGTATTTGTTTCATTCAGGTGACCAAGTGGCCACTTCCACTTCTTTATGTGGCCACTGCCACATTCATTCATGGCTACCATAAGTGGCACCCGCCACTTCTTTATGTGGCCGCCACCACATTCATTCATTTCAACTTTGGGTGGCTCTACCACCCGTGCTCTATGGGTTTAGTATTATCGTCCCCAATCCAAATTTCTAGAATCAATTAAACTAACAAATTTTTAGAATCGATTAAACTAACAACAACAAACATAAAATCAACTCAGCTACCAATTTCACCAAAGATCGACAATTAATATTTTTCACAAAATTAATCAATACGATTCCATCGATAACACATCATCATGATCAACCAAAATCACATCAACAAAAAAAAAACAACAACACATATAACCTCCCAAACTTAACCGGTGGCCGCTTCGAATCTCCGATCGACTTTCTGGTTTAATTTTCCGACAACGACTTCTCGTAACCGTTTTCTCCACTTTACCTCGTTCTCCAATTTTCCTCTTTCTCCCAATTTCACGATTCTCCTCTTCTTCCCGATATTTCCTTTTTCTCATTCTTTTATTTTAGTCTTTCTTTTTATTAAATATAATAATAATCCAATTAATAATCAACTAATGGGCCTAATTCTTAAACCCCCTTTAATTTCTAATTCTGACGCAATTCAAGCCCATTAACCAACACATATCGATAATCAATAATATCACTCGTAATATTATTTCTTCGAGTTTCCGACTTAATACTCCGACTTAACGACTTAATTCTTCGCAACATAAAATCAACCGAATAATAATTTGCAACCAACTACTTACTCCCGACTTAATAGACTAAATTCTGATTATCTACCAAATAGTCTAATCGGTCCAATCGTCATATCCAACAATACCCGGAGAATATTCCATATCGTCTTCCACAACTTATATCAACTTAATTAACTAAATTCGACTTAAACTATAATTATCAACTTAATATTTCGATATTTTGGAAATCAACTTAAATCAAAACGACGTAACATACGATACTACAATTATATTTAATTAAATAATTAATTAAATAAACGGGCGTTACAGTTTTCATTGATGACATCCTAATTTATTCAAAGTCAGAAGAAGAACATGAAGGACACCGAAGGATTGTATTACAAGTGTTGAGAGAGAAGAAACTTTATGATAAGTTATCTAAATTTGAGTTCTGGTTGAAGGAAGTGAGTTTCCTTGGCCACGTGATTTCTAGTGGTGTAATTTCAGTGGATCCTTCAAAGATTGATGATGTGTTAAAGTGGGAAACTCCAAATTCTGCTACTGAGGTCAGATGTTTTCTTGGGTTGGCTAGTTATTACCGAAAGTTTATAGAAGGTTTTTATAAGTTGGAATTTCCTCTTAATTAGTTGACTCAAAAGGGTCAGACTTATGTGTGGGATGTTGCATGCGAGAAGAGTTTTATGGAATTAAAGAATAGGTTAACGACTGCTCCAATTTTGATTTTGCCGAATCCTAATGAATCGTTTATGGTGTATTGTGATGCTTCGAAGATGGGTATTGGTGGCTTGTTGATGCAAAATGGTCAAGTGGTTGCCTATGCATCTAGATAGCTACATTTTCATGAGAGGAACTATCCTACCCATGAATTAGAGCTGGCATCTGTGGTATTCGTGTTAAAGATTTGGAGACACTATCTGTTTGGATCATAAGAGTTCAAAATACTTGTTTGATCAGAAAGAACTAAACATGAGGTAGATGAGATGGTTAGAGATGTTAAAAGATTTTAATTTTAATTTGAGCTACCACCATGATAAGTTTAACGTGGTTGTAGATGCTTTGAGTAGAAATGATTTGCATATGTCGATGTTGATGGGGAAAGAACTTGAGATGATTGAGCAGTTTAGAGACATGAGTTTGTTGTGTGAGACTACATCTGAGAGTGTGAATCTGGGTATGCTGAAATTGACTAATGATATTATGGAAGAGATTCGTTTAGGACAACAATTAGATTTGAAGTTGGTTGATCAAATTACTTTGATTAATCAAGGTAACAGAGGAGAGTTCCGGATTGATGAAAATGGTATGATGAGATTTTGAGATCGTGTGTGTCTTCCTGATATTCCAGAGTTGAAGAAAATTATTCTAGAAGAAGGGCATCGAAGTAGGTTGAGTATTCATCCTGGTGCTAAGAAGATGTATCATGACTTATAGAAATTGTTTTGGTGCCCAGGTATGAAGAGAGATGTTGAGGAATTTGTGTATGCTTGTTTGGTTTGCCAAAAATCGAAGGTTGAACACCAAAAGCCTTTTAGGAATGATGCAACCGTTGAGTATTACAGAATGGAAATGGGATATATTTTCTATGGATTTTGTGACAGGTTTGCCGAAGACGGCAAAAGAAAATGATTCCATTTGGGTGATTGTTAATCGATAAACTAAGTCGACACATTTCTTACCGATGAAGATTAATTATTCCATGTCGAAGTTAGCCGAGATATTTATCGATGAGATTGTGAAGTTGCATGGAATACCTTTGAGTATTGTGTCGGATAGAGATATGCAGTTTACATCGAGATTTTGGAAGAGTTTACAAGATGTTTTGGGAACTAAGTTGAGGATAAGTTCTGCTTATCATCCTTAGACGGTCAAACAGAACAGACTATCCAATCTTTAGAGGACTTGCTGAGGGCTTGTGTGTTGGATCATGGAAGTATGTGGGATAGTCATTTTCCATTGGTTGATTTTACTTATAACAATAGTTTTCATGCGAGAATTTGTATGGCTCCGTATGAAGCATTGTATGGGAGGAGGTGTAGGACTCCATCGTGTTGGTATGAATCAGGCGAGAGTGATGTGTTCGGACCTGAGATTATGCAGGATATGACTGAAAATATTAAGATGATTCAAGAGAGGATGAAAACATCGTAAATTCGTCAAAAGAGTTATCATGATAAGAGGAGGAAATCACTTGAATTTCAAGAGGGAGATCATGTGATCTTGAGGGCTACTCCAATGACTGGTGTTGGGAGAGCTTTAAAGTCAAGAAAGCTCACTCTGCGTTTCATTGGACCGTATCAGATTTTGCAAGGAGTCTGAGAGGTGGCATATCGGATTACATTACCACTGTCACTTGCGAATTTGCATGATGTGTTTCATGTGTCACAACTAAGGAAATACATTGCAGATTCGTCACATGTGATTCAGATGGATGATGTTCGAATAAAAGATAATTTAACTGTGGAAGTTTCGCAAGTACAAATAAATGGTAGAGAAATGAAGCGATTAAGAGGTAAAGAATTTTCCTTAGTGAAGGTATTATGGGGTGGACCAGCAGGTGATAGTTGGACTTGGGAACGAGAATATCTAATGAAGGAAATGTGTCCGATGCTATTTGCTTCAGGTAAATATTCAAGGACAAAAATTCTTAAGTGGGGGAGAGTTGTAACACCCCAAAGTCGATTTTGATTTAATTGATGTGTTTGTTGTGAATTTTGATGATTTATTGATGATTTGATGATTTGTGGGAAATTGAGTGTGACTTAATGTTTTAATAATATTAGGATATTAAGTATAATGTGTTTGTTTTATTATTTGAGATTAAAATAAATTAAATAAGAGGAATAAGAGGACAAGGGTAATGTGGTCTTTTGGTAGAGTATGAGTGAGGGTAAGATGGGAAAAGACTAAAGAGGTCATAGGGGAAAGAGTGACTAATAAAATAAAGGTGGGTTGTACGATCATTTGGAACGATCTCACTTTTTGGAGAGAAAGGAAGACGAGCTCTGAGGAAGAAAAGCTAGGAATTTAAGGTTTGGAATATTTTTCGAGAATTATCGAAAGGATCACAAAACCTAATGAATGGGGATTATTTTTCGTTCGGTATTGTAATGTAGAGGTAGAATTTGGGATTTTGAGGTAGAGTTTTAGGGTTATGGGGGTTTGTTGATGAATTAGTTATTGATGATGATTTTATGATGATTTTGGTGAATATAATGAGTTATATGATGTATATGATGATAGTATGAGTAATGTTGATGTTGATTATGATTTTCTGCCTTGCTGTTGTCAAATACCGAGTTTTGGTAGGTTGCATCATAGAGAGGCAACTGTGAAAATCACATAAAATTGGAAGGAATCGCGAAGCTCGCTTATAGAGCAAATAATACTTTTGAAACGCTGCAAACAAAGAGTTGGGCACTTAGCAAGACCTGAAATGTTTCGAAAAATATTTTTAAATCTGAAAAATGTTTTAATCGATGTGGTTTATATCTTAAGATGTTATGATGTTTTAGAGCTACTGTATGATGTTTTTAGAGGCTATATGAGTAGGATTTAGTGATAAAATAGTGTATGATGACTTGAGTTATTTTTATGGGTTTATGAAGTATGATTACATGATGTAGAGCAAGATGTTAAATGAGGAAAATATATGATGATTGATGATGAATGCGGATGCAATGCTTATGATGTATTGATGAGGTGTGAATATATTGCGTCTTGCATTCATGGCATGATTTATGAGGGGACTTTGGTATATTGGTAGCTTCAATCCCTTTGTGCGGATTGAAGTGATATGATGTTATGATGTGCTCTCTTATGGAGGGTTGATTGCTTAGTGTCCATCCATGAGAATGTTTCGGTACCATATGCATAATAAGAGGTTGCATATCATTCTAAATGATATAGCATGATTTTCATGAATTTTGTGTGATGATGTGATGTATTTTATGTTGTGTATGAATGAGCTTTGTGATGATTGATGTTGTGATGTGATGTAATTGACGTTGTGTTTATGATGAGGTTTTGTGGTGAATGATTTCATTTTTGTAGTCTATCTTTATAGATTCTCATTTTTATATTACTTTATTGAATGTGAATTTACTCACCCTTCCTGCCTTTTGTGATGGTATATTATGCCATCATGAAGATACTCAAGGTTAGCTCGGTGCACATTTAGCTCGGAGTCAGTGAGTTTGTCGGGGTTAGTTAGAAGTGGAGTCTTGCTCTGTGTCAATGTAACATCGGGATGGGTTTTCTTTTGAGTTTATTTTGTTTACTTGAATTAAATATGATTTGTTTTGATATTATTGATATTTAAATGATGTTTTGGACTAGATTATGGGGTTTTCTTTTAATGAAAGATGATGTTTTGTTTTCCGCTGCGTATTTGTAGAAAGAGTTTTTGGTTGTTCATGATTTTACAATCCTTGTTACGGGACAAGACTGATATGATGTTTTAAGATGTTTGAGTTTTGAGAAATGTGACGCGTTTTTATGAGGGAACTATGATATTTGATTTAAATTGTTTTATATTTGTGATGGGGTAGAAAGGGTGTTACAATAATAACATGAGAGGATAGTGAAGGGTTCTTTCCCTCGTGGGATTTATGTCAATTATTCTGTTTGATGATTATGATGTTGTGTTGAATTATTTTTGTGAAATCGATATGAAATAATTGATTATATACATAAAATGTTGTTGTTGTTGCCCTGTATAATCTGTAGTGCATGCAAATCTAGTTTTGTTGCAGATGTTGAGTGACGATTTTAGATCTAGAATTGATAAATTGAACTAGTAATGATAGATGAAATATTAACATGCTTAGAAGTTGTAAAAATTGATGTAGAGACCAAATAGGATTGAGATGGAGTGTAGAAGTGAGACCAAAGTGATGTAATTCAGACTAGTGTGGAAGAATAGAGTTATGGCATTGGATATGCCCATACACGTAACAAGAGGGGTATTACGTATATGGCACTACTGGCCAGGGAGGCCTTACGTGTAATAGGAGACCATACGCGTAAAGGGAGGACTTATGGCACAACCCTCTATTAGAATGCGTAGAATACGCGCGGGAGAAGTTTGCATTACACTTATTAGGTAGGCCTTACGCGTAATGCAGCTGAGCATGTTGGCCAGTACGCGTAAGGAAGGGTACTACACATATTTGGATTGGGAGTAGAGAATGGAGGAAGAATGAGACTCTGCTCATACGCGTATGCCCTTGTGAATTACACGTATGGCAAGGTGCAGGGGAAGGCAATACGCGCATGCCCTAGTGCATTACATGTATGTCCAGTTGTTTGGTACAACTTTGATGTTTTCATGATGTTTATCCCAATTTCGCGTCCGATGGAGATTTCCTTGATTTGGAGTGTTGAAATAAGTATTCAGAATCATTTAATCAAGGATTAGTGATGGAAAATAATTAATAATGGAATATAGGTGGATTAATTAGAAGATTAATTAAGTAAGTCTTGTGGGGTACTTTTGGTGATTATGGGGACTAAGATTGGAGGTGAAGTTGATTAATAATCGAGATCGAGTGGATTAATCGGACGATTATCTAATTAAGTCTAGGTGATACATTCCCTGGGTATAATATGTAGGTTGAATTGATGGAACATGTGTGGTGAACTATGGTGTGTTACGACGTGTACGTATTCCTTACGTGGTTGAGGAAATCAAGTAGATGTGTGATTATTAGCGTGGTTGTGTCGTATGGGGTTCCTTGTGATCCGAAGGATCGTGACTATGATTGACTGTTGTTGTATATGTGCTATATTTATTTCTGGTGTGATCCGGAGGATCGTGATAATGTATAATGTTTTATATACACATGTTGTATGCATAAACTTGCCATGTTGTGTATCTTATATGATCATATGGATCGTGAAGATGTATAATGATTATTATACATGTATTGTATGCATACTCATTATCATGCATTTATGAGACTATTCTTGATTATTGTTGGAGATAATTCATTGCCGGATGGGCGTATGCGATTCATCCGAACTCCGTTGTGGAGAATGTTGGAGATAAATCATTTCCGGATGGGTGTACGTGATTTATCCAGATTCTTTTATGAATCAGGTTCGATTGAATGAACCATTATGATTTGGTACCACATGCATGCATTATGTCATTGTTAAGTCATTTTGCATTATTGATGTTGTTGAACCATAAATTTTGTTGATAAGTGTTGTTGTGGATATGTGTTATTTATGTTGAGTACATGAGATACTACTCCTTAACATGTATTATACATCGTAAATTATTGAATGTAGTTCTCACCCCCTTTGCTGTTTGTTGTTGTGTATGTACTTCTTTGGAAGTATAGATGATTCAGGTACTTGAGTATGCTTGGAGTACAAGTTGCTTGATCGAGTCTTAGGAGTCGCTCTGATACGTAACACGGGACTCGTGAATTCTTGATGTTTTACTTATTTTCATTATTTTTCACGTATAATATTTTTATTGAAACTTTATAAACTAAGAATTATTGATGAATATTGTTGATGTTGGCAAATTTCCATGCGTTTACAATGATTTTTGACAGAAACTTGCATTTTGCAAAGTTTCATAGAATCTAGTTTTTAGATGATTTTTTTGCATGGACTTCCATCATAACCTTCCCTCTTAACATATATAAATGATCTGAAAAGTCTCGTATCATTTCAAATAGTCCCCAATTAATTTTTTTTGACCGAAACTAATATAAACTAGTGTATAATATACTATGATTTTTGAGCGAAACTTGCATTTAAAAATATTTCAAAGAATCTAATTTTCATATGATATTTTTGCATGGACTTCCATAATAACCTTCCCTCTTAACATATATAAATGATATGTGAAGTCTCGTATCATTTCAAATAGTCCCCAATTAAATTTTATTTTTTGACCGAAACTAGTGTATAATATACTATGTGTTTGCTTCATTATCTATAGAAGAAAAGGTCGTTGTTGAAGAGTTACCGGTGGTGAATGAATTTCTTGAAGTATTTCCCAATGATATTACAGAGTTACCTCCGACGCGTGAAGTGGAGTTTACTATTGACTTGATTCCTGGTACCAGGCCTATTTCTATGGCACCGTACAGGATGTCTGCTACTGAGTTAGCTGAATTGAAATCGCAGATTGGTGATTTACTTGATAAGAAGTTCATTCGACCCAGCGTATCTCCATGGGGTGCTCCAGTGTTATTAGTTAAGAAGAAGGATGGTAGTATGCGATTGTGCATTGACTACCGATAGCTGAATAAGGTTACTATTAAGAATAAATATCCACTTCCCAGGATCGATGACTTGATGGATCAACTTGTGGGAGCTTGTATTTTTAGCAAGATTGATTTGAGATCAGGATATCATCAAATCAGAGTGAAAGAGGAAGATATCCAAAAGACGGCATTTAGAACTCGATATGGTCATTACGAATATGCAGTGATGCCTTTTGGAGTGTCTAATGCGCCGGGTGTGTTTATGGAATATATGAACCGGATATTCCATTCTTACTTGGATCAATTCGTCGTAGTATTTATTGATGATATATTAATATACTCGAAGTCTGAAGAAGAGCATGAGAAACATTTGAGAATTGTGCTGCAAGTGTTAAAAGATAACAAATTGTTTGCTAAATTTTCCAAGTGTGAATTCTGGTTGAAGAAAGTGAGCTTTTTGGGACATGTAATATCTGGTGAAGGTATAACGGTAGACCCTTCGAAGGTTAGTGCTGTGCTTGATTGGGAACCTCCGAAGACGGTAACGGAAATTAGAAGTTTTCTTGGTTTAGCTGGTTATTATCGAAGGTTTATTGAAGGATTTTCTAATTTGGCGTTGCCATTGACTCAATTGACCCGGAAGAGTCAAGCCTTTATTTGGGATGTAGCTTGTGAGATAAGCTTTGAAGAATTGAAAAAGAAATTGACTTCGGCACCGGTATTGATTTTACCGAATCCGAATGAAGCTTTTGTTGTGTATTGTGACGCATCTAAAATGGGTTTGGGTGGCGTGTTAATGCAGGTTGGTAAAGTAGTAGCCTATGCTTCAAGACAGTTGAGGATACACGAGAGGAATTATCCTACTCATGATTTAGAATTGGCTGCAGTGGTATTTGTGTTGAAAATTTGGAGGCATTATCTCTATGGATCGCGATTTGAAGTCTTTAGTGACCATAAGAGTCTGAAATATTTATTTGATCAGAAGGAACTTAATATGAGACAGAGGAGATGGTTAGAATTTTTGAAAGATTATGATTTTAATTTAAATTACCATCCGGGAAAGGCAAATATAGTTGCGGACGCATTAAGCCGGAAAACAGTTCATATGTCGGCTATGATGATGAAAGAGATGGATTTAATTGAGCAATTTAGAGACTTGAGTATGGTGTGTGAGATAACACCTGGAAGTGTCAAGTTGGGCATGTTACGAATAAATAATGAATTTCTTGATGTAATTAAGGAAGGCCAACGACAAGATGTGAAATTGGTGGACTTAATGCCTACCGAAAGAAATGATCAAGGCGGTGATTTTAGTTTGGATAATAATGGTATTTTGAGATTTCGGGAGAGAATTTGTATACCCGATAGTGTTGAACTAAAGAAAGCAATTCTGGAAGAGAGTCATCGGAGTAGCTTAAGTATTCACCCAGGAGCTACAAAGATGTACCATGACTTGAAGAAATTATTTTGGTGGCACGGTATGAAACGAGATATTGCACACTTTGTTTATGCTTGTTTAGTATGTCAGAAATCAAAAGTAGAACATCAGAAGCCTTCGGGGCTGATGCAACCTTTAGAGATCCCAGAGTGGAAGTGGGATAGTATTGCTATGGATTTTGTGACAGGTTTGCCGAATACTATGAGAGGAATGAATGCTATTTGGGTGGTGGTGGACCGGTTGACTAAGTCCGCGCATTTTATTCCGATAAACATCAGTTACCCGTTAACTAAGTTGGCGGAGATTTATATCCGAGTTGTTGTGAAATTGCACGGTGTACCGTCAAGTATAGTATCGGATAGAGATCCGCGATTTACTTCCGAGTTTTGGAAAAGTTTGCATGAGGCTTTGGGTTCTAATTTGAAATTGAGTTCGGCTTACCACCCACAGACAGATGGACAATCCGAGAGGACTATTCAGTCATTAGAAGATTTGTTGAGAACTTGTGTGCTAGAAAAAGGTGGTGCGTGGGATACACATTTGGCACTGATTGAATTTACTTATAATAATAGCTATCATTCGAGTATTGGAATGGCGCCGTTTGAAGCTCTTTATGGTAGAAGATGTAGAACACCTTTGTGTTGGTATGAGACAGGTGAAAATGTTATGCTTGGGCCTGATATTATTCAGCAGACTACTGAAACTATTCAGATGATCAAGGAGAAAATGAAAGCGTCTCAGAGTCGGCAGAAAAGTTACCATGATAATAGAAGGAAAGACTTAGAGTTCAATGAGGGTGACCATGTATTTTTGAGAGTCAACCCGATGACCGGTGTTGGACGTGCGTTGAAGTCTAAGAAGCTGGATCCTAAGTTCATTGGACCGTATCAGATTATGCAGAGAGTAGGCAAGGTTGCTTACAGAGTGGCATTACCGCCAAAACTTTCGAATTTGCACGAAGTGTTTCATGTATCGCAACTCAGGAAATATGTGTCTGATCCGTCACATGTAATTCAGAGAGATGAAGTGCAAATCCGTGACAATCTTACGGTGGAAACTTTACCATTGAGGATTGAAGATCGTAAGATGAAGCAACTTCGAGGCAAAGAGATACCTCTTGTGAGAGTAGCTTGGGGAGGAGCTGCTGGTGGGAGTGTTACCTGGGAACTGGAGAGCAAGATGCGGGAATCATATCCAGAGTTATTCCATTCAGGTACATTTTCGAGGACGAAAATAATTAAGTGGGGGAGAGTTGTAACGCCTTAATTTTTATATTTATTTTTATGAAATAAATATTAAATAATTTAATGGCAAAATTGAATATTTGGTGAAGAAAGTATTTTTATGATAATAATAATAATAATAATAATAATAATAATAATAATATAAGGTGTATTATTATAATGTTGTTATTATTTAAATAAAATAAAAATAAATAAATGGTTAGTTAGAGGTTTAAGGGGCAAAGGTGAAATTGTTGTTTTCATAAAAAGAGGAAATAGGGAAACAAACCTCATTCATCGTATTTTGACGAAGAACAGAGAGGTCTGGAGAAAGAGGAGAAGAAAGGCAAGGTCAAGGATCGTAGATCACCAAGACCCAAAGGTTGTGAAGGAAAGCTTCGATTTTAAGGTAAGGGGGAGAAAAGGGTTTATGATTGGTGATAGGACATAGAAGGGTAATTGGGAGTTCCTTCCTCCCTTAGGTATTTTAAGAGATTATAATAACAATGATTGAATTGATGCAATATTGTGAAATTGTTGATGAATATGATTATACGATGTATTTTGAAAATATATTTGGTGTCGTATGTTGGGTATTGGGAAGATTGATATATGAAGGTTGTGGGGGTTATGATGAACAAAGAAGAGGATTAAACCTCATAGATTCCTTAATTGATCTAGGAAAGTTATTAGTAAAACTAGTTGATGTTATATGTATAAATGGATAATAAACATGTGAATTGGTTGGTTTTGAGTGTCAAATTTGACTTAGAATGGTTGAGATTCGTGCATGTGAGGAAGAGGGAAGAAATTGGGACTTTTGGAAAAATTGAATTTTTGGGGTACAGGTGCCACAACACGGGCGGCCGTGTTAGGTCCCTGTAAATGTAATTTTTCGCCTGTTTTAAGGTAGATTTGATTCATTCTTCTAATGTAGGGTGATATTAGTGAAATAAGACTTTGAGGGTGTTCTAATGATGGATATAGGACTTGATGAGTAGTCGCATAAGAAATCCTAAGTGCTTAATTGATTTATATGAATATATAGATTGTTATAATTGTGAACAACATGAGATATGTGTATGCCTTGTGTATGAATGAATAAGATGCACTGATGATTGGTTGATGAGATCATGATGATCGTAAAGCATGATGTGTTCATGTGTATTGTGATATGGTATGCGTTGTTGTGTCTGCATGCATATACATTTGATGGAATAATCATGTCGTGGATGTGATTATTCGGGATTCGTTGAGAATCGTGGTTGCAGGGATGATCGTGTCTTGTTGGAGACGTTAACGATGCATTCGGGGTTCTATTGATGAACCGTTATTGTGAGTCGGTACCGCATTTGCATTGTGCATTGGAGTCACATTGCATTATGATTGATTAAATGATATGATTTGATTGAATGATATGATTGATAACTTGGTGTGATTAGGGGTGAATTACTTCTTCATATATGTCGTATGCACCGTTATATTATGAATCTATTTCTCACCCCTCTGTTTGTTTTGTTGCGTCTGTGCTTCTTCGGAAGTGCAGACAATTCAGGTACTTGAGAAATACGTTGGTGTGATGTCCGTGTCCTAGGAGCTCTGATATGTAACGGGAACGGGGATCTTTTCCGCAATTACTTTTATTGTTTAGAAAAACTCATCTTTATGATTAAACTTGAATTGAAGAACTTTTTATGTGTGATTTACTTAGCCTTTGAGCTATTGACGTTAAATGTTTGAATTCCGTTGTTTTCTTTTATTAATGATCTTGATGAACGATGATGATGTAACATTTCACTTTGGACAAATAACTCTGATTGTATTAAAGATTTATAATAATAATTTTTTGGGAAAAGTGGGTGTTACAATTGGTATCAGAGCAGGTCGGTCCAACCGGCCAGATTGAGTCAGTCCTTAGAATAAGAGTCGTGTGTTTCCTAACCTGAGTTGTTTGTTGTATCAGTATGGTAGGAAGGAATGATGTTGCTCTTGCTGCGGCTATGCAAGCCATGGCGCAGACGGTTGAGAACGTTGTTCAGGTCGTTCAGGGTGGAGGAAATGCTCAGTCTCGTGCATTGGAGCAGTTCCGGAATAACAAGCCGCCGACGTATGAAGGTGGAATTCTGGATCCAGAGGCTGCGCAGAGGTGGTTGAAAGCTGTTGAGAAGATCTTCAGAACCATGGGATGCTCTGATGATCAAAAGGTGAGATTTTGTACTCACATGCTGGAATGCGAAGCTGAAGTCTGGTGGGACAACAGTCGCCAAAGGATGGAAGACGCGGGTACGGCTATCACTTGGGCGATATTTCGTAGAGAATTCTTGGAAAAGTATTTCCCGGAAGACATCCGCAGTGCTAAGGAGGTTGAGTTCTTGGAACTCAAGCAAGGTAATATGACAGTGGCGGAGTATGCTGCCAAGTTTGAAGAACTAGTGCAATACTGTACGCACTACAATACTGAAGAGGCAATGACTTCCAAATGTCTGAAGTATGAGAATGGACTGCGTCCTGAGATTAAGTTGGGTATTGCTTGCCAGAAGATCAGGAATTATCCAGAGTTGGTAAGTAGAAGCAGGATTTATGATAATGACAACAGGGAGCGGATTGCACACTACAAAGCTGTGAATGATAAGAAAGGGAAGCAGAGATTTGGTGGTACTCCGTACAGTGCTCCAGCTGACAAAGGGAAGCAAAAAGCTGGTAATGAAAAGAGACCAAGTGGGGGAGGAAGTACTCCCGGTGTGCTCAAATGCTACAGATGTCACGATGTGGGACATCATGCCAATAATTGTCCTACCGAAGAAAAGAAGTGTTTTAAGTGTGGAAAGGCGGGTCATGTGATGGCCAATTGCAGAGGGAATGTGCCTATTTGCTATAATTGTGGAGAGCAGGGCCACATTAGCACTAGTTGTCAGAAACCAAAGAAGCAGAAATCCGATGGGAAAGTGTTTACATTAGTAGGAGCTCAGCCTACTAGTGAAGATCGATTGGTCAAAGGTACTTGCTTTATCAATGATATTCCTTTATTTGTGATTATTGATACGGGTGCAACACACTCGTTTATTTCTTTGGAATGTGTGAAAAAGTTAGGATTGGAACCTTCTCAGTTAAGTCGAGGGATGGTTATTGATACACCATCTATAGGGTCTGTGACTACTACCTTGATATGTCGTGATTGTGTGTTGTCTATTTCTGGTAAAGAGTTTAGAGTGGATCTCATATGTCTACCACTCAGTAATCTTGATATAATCTTGGGTATGAACTGGTTGGAATCCAACCGAGTTTATATTGATTGCTTTAGGAAGAGATTGTTATTCCTGACTCCAGAAGAAGAAATTTTGGCCAATTCAGTTTCTACTAAAGAACTGAGGACCTTATTGGAAGACGAAGCGAAAATGTTTGTTGTGTTTGCTTCATTATCTATAGAAGAAAAGGCCGTTGTTGAAGAGTTACCGGTGGTGAATGAATTTCTTGAAGTATTTCCCAATGATATTACAGAGTTACCTCCGACGCGTGAAGTGGAGTTTACTATTGACTTGATTCCTGGTACCAGGCCTATTTCTATGGCACCGTACAGGATGTCTGCTACTGAGTTAGCTGAATTGAAATCGCAGATTGGTGATTTACTTGATAAGAAGTTCATTCGACCCAGCGTATCTCCATGGGGTGCTCCAGTGTTATTAGTTAAGAAGAAGGATGGTAGTATGCGATTGTGCATTGACTACCGATAGCTGAATAAGGTTACTATTAAGAATAAATATCCACTTCCCAGGATCGATGACTTGATGGATCAACTTGTGGGAGCTTGTATTTTTAGCAAGATTGATTTGAGATCAGGATATCATCAAATCAGAGTGAAAGAGGAAGATATCCAGAAGACGGCATTTAGAACTCGATATGGTCATTACGAATATGCAATGATGCCTTTTGGAGTGTCTAATGCGCCAGGTGTGTTTATGGAATATATGAACCGGATATTCCATTCTTACTTGGATCAATTCGTCGTAGTATTTATTGATGATATATTAATATACTCAAAGTCTGAAGAAGAGCATGAGAAACATTTGAGAATTGTGCTGCAAGTGTTAAAAGATAACAAATTGTTTGCTAAATTTCCCAAGTGTGAATTCTGGTTGAAGAAAGTGAGCTTTTTGGGACATGTAATATCTGGTGAAGGTATAACGGTAGACCCTTCGAAGGTTAGTGCTGTGCTTGATTGGGAACCTCCGAAGACGGTAACGGAAATTAGAAGTTTTCTTGGTTTAGCTGGTTATTATCGAAGGTTTATTGAAGGATTTTCTAATTTGGCGTTGCCATTGACTCAATTGACCCGGAAGAGTCAAGCCTTTATTTGGGATGTAGCTTGTGAGATAAGCTTTGAAGAATTGAAAAAGAAATTGACTTCGGCACCGGTATTGATTTTACCGAATCCGAATGAAGCTTTTGTTGTGTATTGTGACGCATCTAAAATGGGTTTGGGTGGCGTGTTAATGCAGGTTGGTAAAGTAGTAGCCTATGCTTCAAGACAGTTGAGGATACACGAGAGGAATTATCCTACTCATGATTTAGAATTGGCTGCAGTGGTATTTGTGTTGAAAATTTGGAGGCATTATCTCTATGGATCGCGATTTGAAGTCTTTAGTGACCATAAGAGTCTGAAATATTTATTTGATCAGAAGGAACTTAATATGAGACAGAGGAGATGGTTAGAATTTTTGAAAGATTATGATTTTAATTTAAATTACCATCCGGGAAAGGCAAATATAGTTGCGGACGCATTAAGCCGGAAAACAGTTCATATGTCGGCTATGATGATGAAAGAGATGGATTTAATTGAGCAATTTAGAGACTTGAGTATGGTGTGTGAGATAACACCTGGAAGTGTCAAGTTGGGCATGTTACGAATAAATAATGAATTTCTTGATGTAATTAAGGAAGGCCAACGACAAGATGTGAAATTGGTGGACTTAATGCCTACCGAAAGAAATGATCAAGGCGGTGATTTTAGTTTGGATAATAATGGTATTTTGAGATTTCGGGAGAGAATTTGTATACCCGATAGTGTTGAACTAAAGAAAGCAATTCTGGAAGAGAGTCATCGGAGTAGCTTAAGTATTCACCCAGGAGCTACAAAGATGTACCATGACTTGAAGAAATTATTTTGGTGGCACGGTATGAAACGAGATATTGCACACTTTGTTTATGCTTGTTTAGTATGTCAGAAATCAAAAGTAGAACATCAGAAGCCTTCGGGGCTGATGCAACCTTTAGAGATCCCAGAGTGGAAGTGGGATAGTATTGCTATGGATTTTGTGACAGGTTTGCCGAATACTATGAGAGGAATGAATGCTATTTGGGTGGTGGTGGACCGGTTGACTAAGTCCGCGCATTTTATTCCGATAAACATCAGTTACCCGTTAACTAAGTTGGCGGAGATTTATATCCGAGTTGTTGTGAAATTGCACGGTGTACCGTCAAGTATAGTATCGGATAGAGATCCGCGATTTACTTCCGAGTTTTGGAAAAGTTTGCATGAGGCTTTGGGTTCTAATTTGAAATTGAGTTCGGCTTACCACCCACAGACAGATGGACAATCCGAGAGGACTATTCAGTCATTAGAAGATTTGTTGAGAACTTGTGTGCTAGAAAAAGGTGGTGCGTGGGATACACATTTGGCACTGATTGAATTTACTTATAATAATAGCTATCATTCGAGTATTGGAATGGCGCCGTTTGAAGCTCTTTATGGTAGAAGATGTAGAACACCTTTGTGTTGGTATGAGACAGGTGAAAATGTTATGCTTGGGCCTGATATTATTCAGCAGACTACTGAAACTATTCAGATGATCAAGGAGAAAATGAAAGCGTCTCAGAGTCGGCAGAAAAGTTACCATGATAATAGAAGGAAAGACTTAGAGTTCAATGAGGGTGACCATGTATTTTTGAGAGTCAACCCGATGACCGGTGTTGGACGTGCGTTGAAGTCTAAGAAGCTGGATCCTAAGTTCATTGGACCGTATCAGATTATGCAGAGAGTAGGCAAGGTTGCTTACAGAGTGGCATTACCGCCAAAACTTTCGAATTTGCACGAAGTGTTTCATGTATCGCAACTCAGGAAATATGTGTCTGATCCGTCACATGTAATTCAGAGAGATGAAGTGCAAATCCGTGACAATCTTACGGTGGAAACTTTACCATTGAGGATTGAAGATCGTAAGATGAAGCAACTTCGAGGCAAAGAGATACCTCTTGTGAGAGTAGCTTGGGGAGGAGCTGCTGGTGGGAGTGTTACCTGGGAACTGGAGAGCAAGATGCGGGAATCATATCCAGAGTTATTCCATTCAGGTACATTTTCGAGGACGAAAATAATTAAGTGGGGGAGAGTTGTAACGCCTTAATTTTTATATTTATTTTTATGAAATAAATATTAAATAATTTAATGGCAAAATTGAATATTTGGTGAAGAAAGTATTTTTATGATAATAATAATAATAATAATAATAATAATAATAATAATAATATAAGGTGTATTATTATAATGTTGTTATTATTTAAATAAAATAAAAATAAATAAATGGTTAGTTAGAGGTTTAAGGGGCAAAGGTGAAATTGTTGTTTTCATAAAAAGAGGAAATAGGGAAACAAACCTCATTCATCGTATTTTGACGAAGAACAGAGAGGTCTGGAGAAAGAGGAGAAGAAAGGCAAGGTCAAGGATCGTAGATCACCAAGACCCAAAGGTTGTGAAGGAAAGCTTCGATTTTAAGGTAAGGGGGAGAAAAGGGTTTATGATTGGTGATAGGACATAGAAGGGTAATTGGGAGTTCCTTCCTCCCTTAGGTATTTTAAGAGATTATAATAACAATGATTGAATTGATGCAATATTGTGAAATTGTTGATGAATATGATTATACGATGTATTTTGAAAATATATTTGGTGTCGTATGTTGGGTATTGGGAAGATTGATATATGAAGGTTGTGGGGGTTATGATGAACAAAGAAGAGGATTAAACCTCATAGATTCCTTAATTGATCTAGGAAAGTTATTAGTAAAACTAGTTGATGTTATATGTATAAATGGATAATAAACATGTGAATTGGTTGGTTTTGAGTGTCAAATTTGACTTAGAATGGTTGAGATTCGTGCATGTGAGGAAGAGGGAAGAAATTGGGACTTTTGGAAAAATTGAATTTTTGGGGTACAGGTGCCACAACACGGGCGGCCGTGTTAGGTCCCTGTAAATGTAATTTTTCGCCTGTTTTAAGGTAGATTTGATTCATTCTTCTAATGTAGGGTGATATTAGTGAAATAAGACTTTGAGGGTGTTCTAATGATGGATATAGGACTTGATGAGTAGTCGCATAAGAAATCCTAAGTGCTTAATTGATTTATATGAATATATAGATTGTTATAATTGTGAACAACATGAGATATGTGTATGCCTTGTGTATGAATGAATAAGATGCACTGATGATTGGTTGATGAGATCATGATGATCGTAAAGCATGATGTGTTCATGTGTATTGTGATATGGTATGCGTTGTTGTGTCTGCATGCATATACATTTGATGGAATAATCATGTCGTGGATGTGATTATTCGGGATTCGTTGAGAATCGTGGTTGCAGGGATGATCGTGTCTTGTTGGAGACGTTAACGATGCATTCGGGGTTCTATTGATGAACCGTTATTGTGAGTCGGTACCGCATTTGCATTGTGCATTGGAGTCACATTGCATTATGATTGATTAAATGATATGATTTGATTGAATGATATGATTGATAACTTGGTGTGATTAGGGGTGAATTACTTCTTCATATATGTCGTATGCACCGTTATATTATGAATCTATTTCTCACCCCTCTGTTTGTTTTGTTGCGTCTGTGCTTCTTCGGAAGTGCAGACAATTCAGGTACTTGAGAAATACGTTGGTGTGATGTCCGTGTCCTAGGAGCTCTGATATGTAACGGGAACGGGGATCTTTTCCGCAATTACTTTTATTGTTTAGAAAAACTCATCTTTATGATTAAACTTGAATTGAAGAACTTTTTATGTGTGATTTACTTAGCCTTTGAGCTATTGACGTTAAATGTTTGAATTCCGTTGTTTTCTTTTATTAATGATCTTGATGAACGATGATGATGTAACATTTCACTTTGGACAAATAACTCTGATTGTATTAAAGATTTATAATAATAATTTTTTGGGAAAAGTGGGTGTTACAATTGGTATCAGAGCAGGTCGGTCCAACCGGCCAGATTGAGTCAGTCCTTAGAATAAGAGTCGTGTGTTTCCTAACCTGAGTTGTTTGTTGTATCAGTATGGTAGGAAGGAATGATGTTGCTCTTGCTGCGGCTATGCAAGCCATGGCGCAGACGGTTGAGAACGTTGTTCAGGTCGTTCAGGGTGGAGGAAATGCTCAGTCTCGTGCATTGGAGCAGTTCCGGAATAACAAGCCGCCGACGTATGAAGGTGGAATTCTGGATCCAGAGGCTGCGCAGAGGTGGTTGAAAGCTGTTGAGAAGATCTTCAGAACCATGGGATGCTCTGATGATCAAAAGGTGAGATTTTGTACTCACATGCTGGAATGCGAAGCTGAAGTCTGGTGGGACAACAGTCGCCAAAGGATGGAAGACGCGGGTACGGCTATCACTTGGGCGATATTTCGTAGAGAATTCTTGGAAAAGTATTTCCCGGAAGACATCCGCAGTGCTAAGGAGGTTGAGTTCTTGGAACTCAAGCAAGGTAATATGACAGTGGCGGAGTATGCTGCCAAGTTTGAAGAACTAGTGCAATACTGTACGCACTACAATACTGAAGAGGCAATGACTTCCAAATGTCTGAAGTATGAGAATGGACTGCGTCCTGAGATTAAGTTGGGTATTGCTTGCCAGAAGATCAGGAATTATCCAGAGTTGGTAAGTAGAAGCAGGATTTATGATAATGACAACAGGGAGCGGATTGCACACTACAAAGCTGTGAATGATAAGAAAGGGAAGCAGAGATTTGGTGGTACTCCGTACAGTGCTCCAGCTGACAAAGGGAAGCAAAAAGCTGGTAATGAAAAGAGACCAAGTGGGGGAGGAAGTACTCCCGGTGTGCTCAAATGCTACAGATGTCACGATGTGGGACATCATGCCAATAATTGTCCTACCGAAGAAAAGAAGTGTTTTAAGTGTGGAAAGGCGGGTCATGTGATGGCCAATTGCAGAGGGAATGTGCCTATTTGCTATAATTGTGGAGAGCAGGGCCACATTAGCACTAGTTGTCAGAAACCAAAGAAGCAGAAATCCGATGGGAAAGTGTTTGCATTAGTAGGAGCTCAGCCTACTAGTGAAGATCGATTGGTCAAAGGTACTTGCTTTATCAATGATATTCCTTTATTTGTGATTATTGATACGGGTGCAACACACTCGTTTATTTCTTTGGAATGTGTGAAAAAGTTAGGATTGGAACCTTCTCAGTTAAGTCGAGGGATGGTTATTGATACACCATCTATAGGGTCTGTGACTACTACCTTGATATGTCGTGATTGTGTGTTGTCTATTTCTGGTAAAGAGTTTAGAGTGGATCTCATATGTCTACCACTCAGTAATCTTGATATAATCTTGGGTATGAACTGGTTGGAATCCAACCGAGTTTATATTGATTGCTTTAGGAAGAGATTGTTATTCCTGACTCCAGAAGAAGAAATTTTGGCCAATTCAGTTTCTACTAAAGAACTGAGGACCTTATTGGAAGACGAAGCGAAAATGTTTGTTGTGTTTGCTTCATTATCTATAGAAGAAAAGGCCGTTGTTGAAGAGTTACCGGTGGTGAATGAATTTCTTGAAGTATTTCCCAATGATATTACAGAGTTACCTCCGACGCGTGAAGTGGAGTTTACTATTGACTTGATTCCTGGTACCAGGCCTATTTCTATGGCACCGTACAGGATGTCTGCTACTGAGTTAGCTGAATTGAAATCGCAGATTGGTGATTTACTTGATAAGAAGTTCATTCGACCCAGCGTATCTCCATGGGGTGCTCCAGTGTTATTAGTTAAGAAGAAGGATGGTAGTATGCGATTGTGCATTGACTACCGATAGCTGAATAAGGTTACTATTAAGAATAAATATCCACTTCCCAGGATCGATGACTTGATGGATCAACTTGTGGGAGCTTGTATTTTTAGCAAGATTGATTTGAGATCAGGATATCATCAAATCAGAGTGAAAGAGGAAGATATCCAGAAGACGGCATTTAGAACTCGATATGGTCATTACGAATATGCAATGATGCCTTTTGGAGTGTCTAATGCGCTAGGTGTGTTTATGGAATATATGAACCGGATATTCCATTCTTACTTGGATCAATTCGTCGTAGTATTTATTGATGATATATTAATATACTCAAAGTCTGAAGAAGAGCATGAGAAACATTTGAGAATTGTGCTGCAAGTGTTAAAAGATAACAAATTGTTTGCTAAATTTTCCAAGTGTGAATTCTGGTTGAAGAAAGTGAGCTTTTTGGGACATGTAATATCTGGTGAAGGTATAACGGTAGACCCTTCGAAGGTTAGTGCTGTGCTTGATTGGGAACCTCCGAAGACGGTAACGGAAATTAGAAGTTTTCTTGGTTTAGCTGGTTATTATCGAAGGTTTATTGAAGGATTTTCTAATTTGGCGTTGCCATTGACTCAATTGACCCGGAAGAGTCAAGCCTTTATTTGGGATGTAGCTTGTGAGATAAGCTCTGAAGAATTGAAAAAGAAATTTGTGTCTGCATGCATATACATTTGATGGAATAATCATGTCGTGGATGTGATTATTCGGGATTCGTTGAGAATCGTGGTTGCAGGGATGATCGTGTCTTGTTGGAGACGTTAACGATGCATTCGGGGTTCTATTGATGAACCGTTATTGTGAGTCGGTACCGCATTTGCATTGTGCATTGGAGTCACATTGCATTATGATTGATTAAATGATATGATTTGATTGAATGATATGATTGATAACTTGGTGTGATTAGGGGTGAATTACTTCTTCATATATGTCGTATGCACCGTTATATTATGAATCTATTTCTCACCCCTCTGTTTGTTTTGTTGCGTCTGTGCTTCTTCGGAAGTGCAGACAATTCAGGTACTTGAGAAATACGTTGGTGTGATGTCCGTGTCCTAGGAGCTCTGATATGTAACGGGAACGGGGATCTTTTCCGCAATTACTTTTATTGTTTAGAAAAACTCATCTTTATGATTAAACTTGAATTGAAGAACTTTTTATGTGTGATTTACTTAGCCTTTGAGCTATTGACGTTAAATGTTTGAATTCCGTTGTTTTCTTTTATTAATGATCTTGATGAACGATGATGATGTAACATTTCACTTTGGACAAATAACTCTGATTGTATTAAAGATTTATAATAATAATTTTTTGGGAAAAGTGGGTGTTACACATGGACTTCCATCATAACCTTCCCACTTAACATATATAAATAATATGTGAAGTCTCGTATCATTTCAAATAGTCCCCAATTAAATTTGATATTTTTGACCGAAACTAGTGTATAATATACTATGATTTTTGAACGAAACATGCATTTCAAAAGCTTTCATAGAATCTAATTTTCAGATGACTTTTTTGCATGGACTTCCATCATAACCATCCCTCTTAGCATATACAAATGATATGTGAAGTTTCGTATCATTTTGAATAGTTCCCGATTTATTTTATTTTTGACCTAAACTAGTATAAACTAGTGTATAATATAATATGATTTTTTGACCGAAATTTGCATTTCAAAACGTTTCGTAGAATCTAATTTTTAGATGATTTTTTGCATGGACTTCCATCATAACCTTCCCTCGTAAAATATATAAATGATATGTGAAGTTTCGTATCATTTCGAACAATCCCCGATTTAACTTGATTTTTGATCGAAACTAGTATAAACTAGTGTATAATATATTATGAGTTTTTTTAACGATACTTGCATTTTGAAAAGTTTCAGAGAATCTAGTTTTCAGATGACTTTTTTACATGTACTTCCATCATAACCTTCCCTCTTAACATATATAAATGATATGTGAAGTCTCGTATCATTTCAAATAGTCCCCAATTAAATTTGATTTTTTTGACCGAAACTAGTGTATAATATGCTATGATTTATGACCGAAACTTGCATTTCAAAAAGTTTCATAGAATCTAATTTTCGGATGATTTTTTTGCATGGACTTCCATCATAACCTCCCCTCGTAAAATATATAAATGATATGTGAAGTTTCGTATCATTTCGAACAGTCCCCGATTTAATTTGATATTTGACCGAAACTAGAATAAACTAGTGCATAATATACTATGTTTTTTGACCGAAACTTACATTTCACAAAGTTTCATTGAATCTAGTTTTTAGATAATTTTTTTGCATGGACTTCCAACATAACCTTCCCTCATAACATAAATAAATGATCTGACAAGTCTCGTATCATTTCAAATACTCCCCAATTAAACTTAATTTTTTTGACCAAAACTAATATAAACTAGTGTATAATATACTATGATTTTTGACCGAAACTTGAATTTAAAAATATTTCAAAGAATCTAATTTTCATATGATTTGTTTGCATGGACTTCCATAATAACCTTCCCTCTTAACATATATAAATGATATGTGAAGTCTCGTATCATTTCAAATAGTCCCCAATTAAATATGCTTTTTTGACCGAAACTAGTGTATAATATACTATGATTTTTGATTGAAACCTACATTTCGAAAAGTTTCATAGAATCTAGTTTTCAAATGATTTTTTAGCATGAACTTCCATCATAACCTTCCCTATTAGCATATATAAATGATATGTGAAGTTTCATATCATTTCGAATAGTCCCCGATGAAATTTGATTTTTGACCTTAACTAGTATAAACTAGTGTATAATATATTATCATTTTTGACCGAAACTTGATTTTCAAAAAGTTTCATAGAATCTAATTTTCAGATGATTATTTGCATGAATTTCCATCATAACCTTCCCTCGAAAAATATATAAATGATATGTGAAGTTTCGTATCATTTCGAACAGTCCCCGATTTAACTTGATTTTTGACCGAAACTAGTATAAACTAGTGTATAATATATTATAAGTTATTTTTACCGATACTTGCATTTTGAAATGTTTCATAGAATCTAGTTTTCAGATGATTTTTTTACATGGACTTCCATCATAACATTCGCTCTTAAAATATATATATGATATGTGAAGTCTCATATCATTTCAAATAGTCCCCAATTAAATTTGATTTTTTTGACCGAAACTAGTGTATAATACACTATGATTTATGACTGAAACTTCCGTTTCAAAAAGTTTCATAGAATCTAATTTTCGGATGATTTTTTGCTTGGACTTCCATCATAACCTTCCCTCGTAAAATATATAAATGATATGTGAAGTTTCGTATCATTTCGAACAGTCCCCGATTTAATTTGATTTTTGACCGAAACTAGTATAAACTAGTGTATAATATACTAGGATTTTTGACCCAAACTTGCATTTTGCAATGTTTCATTGAATCTAGTTTTTAGATGATTTTTTTGCATGGAATTCCATCATGACCTTCCCGGTTAACACATATAAATGATCTGAAAAGTCATGTATCATTTCAAATAGTCCCCAATTAAATTTATTTTTTTGACCAAAACTAATATAAACTAGTGTATAATATACTATGATTTTTGACCGAAACTTGTATTTAAAATTACTTCAAAAAATCTAATTTTCATATAATTTTTTGCATGGACTTCCATTATAACCTTCCCTCTTAAGATATATAATTTTGACCGAAACTAGTATAAACTAGTGTATAATATATTATGATTTTTGACCGAAACTTTCATTTAAAAAAGTTTCATAGAATCTAATTTTCATATGATTTATTTGCATGGACTTCCATCATAACCATCCCTCTTAACATATATAAATGATATGTGAAGTCTCGTATCATTTCAAATAGACCCCAATTAAATTTGATTTTTTGACCGAAACTAGTGTATAATATACTATGATTTATGACCGAAACAGGCATTTCGAAAAGTTTCATAGAATCTAGTTATCAGATGATTTTTTTGCATGGACTTCCATCATAACCTTCCCTCTTAGCATATATAAATGATATGTGAAGTTTCGTTTCATTTCGAATAGTCCCTGATTTAATTTGATTTTTGACCTAAACTAGTATAAACTAGTGTATAATATATTATGATTTTTGACCGAAACTTGGATTTAGAAAAGTTTCATAGAATCTAATTTTCAGATGATCTTTTGCATTGACTTCCATCATAACCTTCCCTTTTAAAATATATAAATGATAAGTGAAGTTTCGTATAATTTCGAACAGTCCCCGATTTAACTTGATTTTTGAACGAAACTAGTATAAACTAGTGTATAATATATTTTGAGTTTTTTTTACCGATACTTGCATTTCAAAATGTTTCATAGAATCTAGTTTTCAAATGATTTTTTTTACATGGACTTCCATCATAACCTTCCCACTTAACATATATAAATGATATGTGAAGTCTCGTATCATTTCAAATAGTCCCCAGTTAAATTTAATTTTTTTGACAGAAACTAGTGTATAATATACTTTGATTTTTGACCTTAACATGCATTTCAAAAGCTTTCATAGAATCTAATTTTCAGATAATTTTTTTGCCTGGTCTTCCATCATAACCTTCCCTCTTAGCATATACAAATGATATTCGATGTTTTGTATCATTTCGAATAGTCCTCGATTTAATTTTATTTTTGACCTAAACTAGTATAAACCAGTGTTTAATATAATATGATTTTTGAACGAAACTTGCATTTCGAAAAGTTTCATAGAATCTAATTTTTAGATGATTTTTTGCATGGACTTCCATCATAACCTTCCCTCGTAAAATATATAAATGATATGTGAAGTTTTGTATCATTTCGAACAGTCCCCGATTTAACTTGATTTTTGATCGAAACTAGTATAAACTAATGTATAATATATTATGAGTTTTTTTACCGATACTTGCATTTTGAAAAGTTTCAGAGAATCTAGTTTTCAAATGATTTTTTTACATGGACTTCCATCATAACCTTCCCTCTTAACATATATAAATGATATGTGAAGTCTCGTATCATTTCAAATAGTCCCCAATTAAATTTGATTTTTTTGACCGAAACTAGTGTATAATATGCTATGATTTATGACCGAAACTTGCATTTCAAAAAGTTTCATAGAATCTAATTTTCGGATGATTTTTTTGCATGGACTTCCATCATAACCTTCCCTCGAAAAATATATAAATGATATGTGAAGTTTCGTATCATTTCGAACAGTCCCCGATTTAATTTGATTTTTGACCTTAACTAGTATAAACTTGTGTAAAATATACTATGATTTTTGACCGAAACTTGCATTTTGCATAGTTTCATAGAATCTAGTTTTTAGATAATTTTTTTGCATGGAATTCCAACATGACCTTCCCTCTTAACATAAATAAATAATCTGAAAAGTATCGTATCATTTCAAATAGTCCCCAATTAAATTTTATTTTTTTGACCAAAACTAATATAAACTAGTGTATAATATACTATGATTTTTGACTGAAACTTGTATTTAAAAATATTTCAAAGAATCTAATTTTCATATGATTTTTTTGCATGAACTTCCATCATAACCTTTCCTCTTAACATATATTAATGGTATGTGAAGTCTCGTATCATTTCAAATAGTCCCCAATTAAATTTGATTTTTTGACCGAAACTAGTGTATAATATACTGTGATTTTTGACCGAAACATGCATTTCGAAAAGTTTCATAGAATCTAGTTTTCAGATGATTTTTTATCATGAACTTCCATCATAACCTTCCCTCTTAGCATATATAAATGATATGTGAAGTTTCGTATCATTTCGAATAGTCCCTGATTTAATTTGATTTTTGACCTAATCTAGTATAAACTAGTGTATAATATATTATGATTTTTGACCGAAACTTGCATTTCGAAAAGTTTCATAGAACTAATTTTCAGATGATTATTTGCATGAATTTCCATCATAACCTTCCCTCGAAAAATATATAAATGATAAGTGAAGTTTCGTATCATTTCGAATAGTCCCCAATTTAACTTGATTTTTGACCGAAACTAGTATAACCAAGTGTATAATATAATATGAATTTTTTTACCGATACTTGCATTTCAAAAAAGTTCATAGAATCTAATTTTCAGATGATTTTTTTTACATGGACTTCCATCATAACCTTCCCACTTAACATATATAATTGATATGTGAAGTCTCGTATCATTTCAAATAGTCCCCAATTAAATTTGAATTTTTTTGACCGAAACTAGTGTATAATATATTATGATTTTTGACCGAAACATGCATTTCCAAAACATTCATAGAATCTAATTTTCAGATGATTTTTTTGCATGGATTTCAATCATAACCTTCCCTCTTAGCATATACAAATGATATGTGAAGTTTCGTATCATTTCGAATAGTCCCCGATTTAATTTAAATTTTGACCTAAACTAGTATAAACTAATGTATAATATAATATGATTTTTGACCGAAACTTGCATTTCGAAAAGTTTCATAGAATCTAATTCTTAGATGATTTTTTGCATGGACTTCCATCATAACCTTCCCTCGTAAAATATATAATTGATATGTGAAGTTTCATATCATTTCTAACAGTCCCCGATTTAACTTGATTTTTGACCGAAACTAGTATAAACTAGTGTATAATATATTATGAGTTATTTTTACCGATACTTGCATTTTGAAACGTTTCATAGAATCTAGTTTTCAGATGATTTTTTTACATGGACTTCCATCATAACATTCCCTCTTAACATATATAAATGATATGTGAAGTCTCTAATCATTTCAAATAGTCCCCAATTAAATTTGATTTTTTGACTGAAACTAGTGTATAATATACTATGATTTATGACTGAAACTTCCATTTCAAAAAGCTTCATAGAATCTAATTTTCAGATTATTTTTTGCATGGAATTCCAACATAACCTTCCCTCGAAAATATATAAATGATAGGTGAAGTTTTGAATCATTTCGAACCATCCCCGATTTAATTTGATTTTTGACCGAAACTAGTATAAACTAGTGTATAATATACTATGATTTTTGACCGAAACTTTTATTTCGCAAAGTTTCATTGAATCTAGTTTTTTGATGATTTTTTTTGCATGGACTTCCATCATAACCTTTCCGGTTAACACATATAAATGATCTGAAAAGTCTCGTATCATTTCAAATAGTCCCCAATTAAATTTTGATTTTTTGACCAAAACTAATATAAACTAGTGTATAATATACTATGATTTTTGACCGAAACTTGTATTTAAAATTACTTCAAAAAATCTAATTTTCATATGATTTTTTGCATGGACTTCCATCATAACATTCCCTCTTAACATATATAAATGATATGTGAAGTCTCTTATCATTTCAAATAGACCCCAATTAAATTTGATTTTTTGACCGAAACTAGTGTATAATATACTATGATTTTTGACCGAAATAGGAATTTCGAAAAGTTTCATAGAATCTAGTTTTCAGATGATTTTTTTGCATGGACATCCATCTTAACCTTCCCTCTTAGCATATATAAATGATATGTGAAGTTTCGTTTCATTTCGAATAGTCCCTGATTTAATTTGATTTTTGACCTAAACTAGTATAAACTAGTGTATAATATATTATAATTTTTGACCGAAACTTGAATTTAGAAAAGTTTCATAGAATCTAATTTTCAGATGATTTTTTGCATGGACTTCCATCATAACCTTCCCTCTTAAAATATATAAATGAAAAGTGAAGTTTCGTACATTTCGAACAGTCCCCGATTTAACTTGATTTTTGAACGAAACTAGTATAAACTAGTGTATAATATATTTTGAGTTTTTTTACCGATACTTGCATTTCAAAATGTTTCATAGAATCTAGTTTTCAAATGATTTTTTTACATGACCTTCCATCATAACCTTAACACTTAACATATATAATTGATATGTGAAATCGCGTATCATTTCAAATAGTCCCCAATTAAATTTGAATTTTTTTGACCGAAACTAGTGTATAATATATTATGATTTTTTACCGAAACATGCATTTCAAAAGCTTTCATAGAATCTAATTTTCAGATGATTTTTTTTGCATGGATTTCAATCATCACCTTCCCTCTTAGCATATACAAATGATATGTGAAGTTTCGTATCATTTCGAATAGTCCCCGATTTAATTTTATTTTTGACCTAAACTAGTATAAACTAGTGTATAATATAATATGATTTTTGACCGAAACTTGCATTTCGAAAAGTTTCATAGAATCTAATTTTTAGATGATTCTTTGCATGGACTTCCATCATAACCTTCCCTCGTAAAATATATAAATGATATGTGAAGTTTCGTACCATTTTGAACAGTCCCCGATTTAACTTGATTTTTGACCGAAACTAGTATAAACTAGTGTATAATATACTATGATTTTTGACCGAAACTTGTATTTAAAATTACTTCAAAAAATCTAATTTTCATATGATTTTTTGCATGGACTTCCATAATAACCTTCCCTCTTAACATATATAAACTAGTGTATAATATACTATGATTTTTGACCGAAACTTGTATTTAAAATTACTTCAAAAAATCTAATTTTCATATGATTTTTTGCATGGACTTCCATAATAACCTTGCATGGACTTCTAATTTAATTTTTGACCGAAACTAGTATAAACTAGTGTATAATATATTATGATTTATGACCAAAATTTGCATTTCACAAAGTTTCATTGAATCTAGTTTTTAGATGATTTTTTTGCATGGACTTCCATCATGACCTTCTCTGTTAACACATATAAATGATCTGAAAAGTCTCGTATCATTTCAAATAGTCCCCAATTAAATTTTATTTTTTTGACCAAAACTAATATAAACTAGTGTATAATATACTATGATTTTTGACCGAAACTTGTATTTAAAATTACTTCAAAAAATCTAATTTTCATATGATTTTTTGCATGGACTTCCATAATAACCTTCCCTCTTAACATATATAAATGATATGTGAAGTCTCTTATCATTTCAAATAGTCCCCAATTAAATTTGATTTTTTTGACCGAAACTAGTGTATAATATACTATGATTTATGACTGAAACTTCCATTTCAAAAAGTTTCATAGAATCTAATTTTCGGATGATTTTTTGCTTGGACTTCCATCATAACCTTCCCTCGTAAAATATATAAATGATATGTGAAGTTTCGTATCATTTCGAATAGTCCCCGATTTAATTTAATTTTTGACCGAAACTAGTATAAACTAGTGTATAATATATTATGATTTTTGACCAAAACTTGCATTTCACAAAGTTTCATTGAATCTAGTTTTTAGATGATTTTTTTGCATGGACTTCCATCATGACCTTCTCTGTTAACACATATAAATGATCTGAAAAGTCTCGTATCATTTCAAATAGTCCCCAATTAAATTTTATTTTTTTGACCAAAACTAATATAAACTAGTGTATAATATACTATGATTTTTGATCGAAACTTGTATTTAAAATTACTTCAAAAAATCTAATTTTCATATGATTTTTTGCATGGACTTCCATAATAACCTTCCCTCTTAACATATATAAATGATATGTGAAGTCTCGTATCATTTCAAATAGACCCCAATTAAATTTGATTTTTTGACCGAAACTAGTGTATAATATACTATGATTTTTGACCGAAACAGGAATTTCGAAAAGTTTCATAGAATCTATTTTTCAGATGATTTTTTTGAATGTACTTCCATCATAACCTTCCCTCTTAGCATATATAAATGATATGTGAAGTTTCGTTTCATTTCGAATAGTCCCTGATTTAATTTGATTTTTGACCTAAACTAGTATAAACTAGTGTATAATATATTATAATTTTTGACCGAAACGTGAATTTAGAAAAGTTTCATAGAATCTAATTTTCAGATGATTTTTTGCATGGACTTCCATCATAACCTTCCCTCTAAAAATATATAAATGATAAGTGAAGTTTCGTATCATTTCAAACAGTCCCCGATTTAACTTGATTTTTGAACGAAACTAGTATAAACTAGTGTATAATATATTTTGAGTTTTTTTACCGATACTTGCATTTCAAAATGTTTCATAGAATATAGTTTTCAGATGATTTTTTTTACATGGACTTCCATCATAACCATCCCACTTAACATATATAATTGATATGTGAAATCGCGTATCATTTCAAATAGTCCCCAATTAAATTTGAATTTTTTTGACCGAAACTCGTTTATAATATATTATGATTTTTTACCGAAACATGCATTTCGAAAACTTTTATAGAATCTAATTTTCAGATGATTTTTTTTGTATGGATTTCAATCATCACCTTCCCTCTTAGCATATACAAATGATATGTGAAGTTTCGTATCATTTCGAACAGTCCCCGATTTAACTTGATTTTTGAACGAAACTAGTATAAACAAGTGTATAATATATTTTGAGTTTTTTTACCGATACATGCATTTCAAAATGTTTCATAGAATCTAGTTTTCATATGATTTTTTTGCATGAACTTCCATCATAACCTTTCCTCTTAACATATATAAATGATATGTGAAGTCTCGTATCATTTCAAATAGTCCCCAATTAAATTTGACTTTTTGACCGAAACTAGTGTATAATATACTTTGATTTTTGACCGAAACATGCATTTCGAAAAGTTTCATAGAATCTAGTTTTCAGATGATTTTTTAGCATGAACTTCCATCATAACCTTCCCACTTAGCATATATAAATGATATGTGAAGTTTCGTATCATTTCGAATAGTCACTGAATTAATTTGATTTTTGACCTAATCTAGTATAAACTAGTGTATAATATATTATGATTTTTGACCGAAACTTGCATTTCGAAAAGTTTCAGAGAATCTAATTTTCAGATGATTATTTGCATGAATTTCCATCAGAACCTTCTCTCGAAAAATATATAAATAATAAGTGAAGTTTCGTATCATTTCGAACAGTCCCCGATTTAACTTGATTTTTGACCGAAACTAGTATAACCAAGTGTATAATATATTATGAATTTTTTTACCGATACTTGCATTTCAAAAAAGTTCATAGAATCTAATTTTCAGATGATTTTTTTTACATGGACTTCCATCATAACCTTCCCACTTAACATAAATAATTGATATGTGAAGTCTTGTATCATTTCAAATAGTCCCCAATTAAATTTGAATTTTTTTGACCGAAACTAGTGTATAATATATTATGATTTTTAACCGAAACAGGCATTTCGAAAAGTTTCATAGAATCTAGTTTTCAGATGATTTTTTTTGCATGGACTTCCATCATAACCTTCCCTCTTAGCATATATAAATGATATGTGAAGTTTTGTTTCATTTCGAATAGTCCATGATTTAATTTGTTTTTTGACCTAAACTAATATAAACTAGTGTATAATATATTATGATTTTTGACCGAAACTTGAATTTAGAAAAGTTTCATAGAATCTAATTTTCAGATGATTTTTTGCATGGACTTCCCTCATAACCTTCCCTCTTAAAATATATAAATGATAAGTGAAGTTTCGTATCATTTCGAACAGTCCCCGATTTTACTTGATTTTTGAACGAAACTAGTATAAACTAGTGTATAATATATTTTGAGTTTTTTTTACCGATACTTGCATTTCAAAATGTTTCATAGAATCTAGTTTTCAAATGATTTTTTTACATGGACTTCCATCATAACCGTCCCACTTAACATATATAAATGATATGTGAAGTCTCGTATCATTTCAAATAGTCCCCAGTTAAATTTGATTTTTTTGACAGAAACTATTGTATAATATACTATGATTTTTGACCGAAACATGCTTTTCAAAAGCTTTCATAGAATCTAATTTTGAGATGATTTTTTTGCCTGGTCTTCCATCATAACCTTCCCTCTTAGCATATACAAATGATATTCGATGTTTTGTATCATTTCGAATAGTCCCCGATTTAATTTTATTTTTGACCTAAACTAGTATAAACTAGTGTTTAATATAATATGATTTTTGAACGAAACTTGCATTTCGAAAAGTTTCATAGAATCTAATTTTTAGATGATTTTTTGCATGGACTTCCATCATAACCTTCCCTCGTAAAATATATAAATGATATGTGAAGTTTCGTATCATTTCGTACAGTCCCCGATTTAACTTGATTTTTGATCGAAACTAGTATAAATTAATGTATAATATATTATGAGTTTTTTTACCGATACTTGCATTTTGAAAAGTTTCAGAGAATCTAGTTTTCAAATGATTTTTTTACATGGACTTCGATCATAACCTTCCCTCTTAACATATATAAATGATATGTGAAGTCTCATATCATTTCAAATAGTCCCCAATTAAATTTAATTTTTTTGACCGAAACTAGTGTATAATATGCTATGATTTATGACCGAAACATGCATTTCAAAAAGTTTCATAGAATATAATTCTCTGATGATTGTTTTGCATGGACTTCCATCATAACCTTCCCTCGTAAAATATATAAATGTTATGTGAAGTTTCGTATCATTTCGAACAGTCCCCGATTTAATTTGATTTTTGACCGAAATTAGTATAAACTAGTGTAAAAAATACTATGATTTTTGACCGAAACTTGCATTTCGCAAAGTTTCATAGAATCTAGTTTTTAGATGATTTTTTTGCATGGAATTCCAACATGACCTTCCCTCTTAACAGAAATAAATGATCTGAAAAGTATCGTATCATTTCAAATAGTCCCCAATTAAATTTTATTTTTTTGACCAAAACTAATATAAACTAGTGTATAATATACTATGATTTTTGAACGAAACTTGTATTTAAAATTATTTCAAAAAATCTAATTTTCATATGATTTTTTGCATGGACTTCCATAATAACCTTCCCTCTTAACATATATAAATGATATGTGAAGTCTCGTATCATTTCAAATAGACCCCAATTAAATTTGATTTTTTGACCGAAACTAGTGTATAATATACTATGATTTTTGACCGAAACAGGCATTTCGAAAAGTTTCATAGAATCTAGTTTTCAGATGATTTTTTTGCATGGACATCCATCATAACCTTCCCTCTTAGCATATATAAATGATATGTGAAGTTTCGTTTCATTTCGAATAGTCCCTGATTTAATTTGATTTTTGACCTAAACTTGTATAAAGTAGTGTATAATATATTATGATTTTTGACAGAAACTTGAATTTAGGAAAGTTTCATAGAATATAATTTTCAGATGATGTTTTGCATGGACTTCCATCATAACCTTCCCTCTTAAAATATATTAATGATAAGTGAAGTTTCATATCATTTCGAACAGTCCCCGATTTAACTTGATTTTTGAACGAAACTAGTATAAACTAGTTTATAATATATTGAGTTTTTTTACCGATACTTGCATTTCAAAATGTTTCATAGAATCTAGTTTTCAAATGATTTTTTTACATGGACTTCCATCATAACCTTCCCACTTAACATATATAAATGATACGTGAAGTCTCGTATCATTTCAAATAGTCCCCAATTAAATTTGATATTTTCACCGAAACTAGTGTATAATATACTATGATTTTTGACCGAAACAGGCATTTCGAAAAGTTTCATAGTATCTAGTTTTCAAATGATTTTTTTGCATGGACTTCCATCATAACCTTCCCTCTTAGCATATATAAATGATATGTGAAGTTTCGTTTCATTTCGAATAGTCCCTGATTTAATTTGAATTTTGACCTAAACTAGTAAAAACTAGTGTATAATATATTATGATTTTTGACCGAAACTTGAATTTAGAAAAGTTTCATAGTATCTAATTTTCAGATGATTTTTTGCATGGACTTCCATCATAACCTTCCCTCTTAAAATATATAAATGATAAGTGAAGTTTCGTATCATTTCTAACAGTCCCCGATTTAACTTGATTTTTGAACGAAACTAGTATAAACTAGTTTATAATATATTTTGAGTTTTTTTACCGATACTTGCATTTCAAAATGTTTCATAGAATCTAGTTTTCAAATGATTTTTTTACATGTATTTCCATCATAACCTTCCCACTTAACATATATAAATGATATGTGAAGTCTCGTATCATTTCAAATAGTCCCCAAATAAATTTGATTTTTTTGACCGAAACTAGTGTATAATATGCTATGATTTATGACCGAAACTTGCATTTCAAAAAGTTTCATAGAATCTAATTTTCGGATGATTTTTTTGCATGGATTTCCATCATAACCTTCCCTCGTAAAATATATAAATGATATGTGAAGTTTCGTATCATTTCGAACAGTCCACGATTTAATTTGATTTTTAACCGAAACTAGTGTAAAATATACTATGATTTTTGACCGAAACTTGCATTTCGCAAAGTTTCATAGAATCTAGTTTTTAGATGATTTTTTTGCATGGAATTCCAACATGACATTCCCTCTTAACATAAATAAATGATCTGAAAAGTATCGTATCATTTCAAATAGTCTCCAATTAAATTTTATTTTTTTGACCAAAACTAATATAAACTAGTGTATAATATACTATGATTTTTTACCGAAACTTGTATTTAAAAATATTTCAAAGAATCTAAATTTCTTATGATTTTTTTGCATGAACTTCCATCATAAACTTTCCTCTTAACATATATAAATGATATGTGAAGTCTCATATCATTTCAAATAGTCCCCAATTAAATTTGATTTTTTGACCGAAACTAGTGTATAATATACTATGATTTTTGACCGAAACATGCATTTCGAAAAGTTTCATAGAATCTAGTTTTCAAATGATTTTTTAGCATGAACTTCCATCATAACCTTCCCTCTTAGCATATATAAATGATATGTGAAGTTTCGTATCATTTCGAATAGTCCCTGATTTAATTTGATTTTTGACTAGTGTATAATATATTATGATTTTTGACCGAAACTTGTATTTTAAAAAGTTTCATAGAATCTAATTTTCAGATGATTATTTGCATGAATTTCCATCATAACCTTCCCTCGAAAAATATATATATAATAAGTGAAGTTTCGTATCATTTCGAACAGTCACCGATTAAACTTGATTTTTGACCGAAACTAGTATAACCAAGTGTATAATATATTATGATTTTTTTTTACCAATACTTGTATTTCAAAAATGTTCATAGAATCTAATTTTCAGATGATTTTTTTTACATGGACTTCCATCATAACCTTCCCACTTAACATATATAATTGATATGTGAAGTCTCGTATCATTTCAAATAGTCCCCAATTAAATTTGAATTTTTTTGACCGAAACTAGTGTATAATATATTATGATTTTTGACCGAAACATGCATTTCGAAAACTTCCATAGAATCTAATTTTCAGATGATTTTTTTGCATGGATTTCAATCATAACCTTCCCTCTTAGCATATACAAATGATATGTGAAGTTTCGTATCATTTCGAATAGTCCCCGATTTAATTTGATTTTTGACCTAAACTAGTATAAACTTGTTTATAATATAATATGATTTTTGACCGAAACTTGCATTTCGAAAAGTTTCATAGAATCTAATTTTTAGATGATTTTTTGCATGGACTTCCATCATAACCTTCCCTCGTAAAATATATAAATGATATGTGAAGTTTCATATCATTTCTAACAGTCCCCGATTTAACTTGATTTTTGACCGAAACTAGTATAAACTAGTGTATAATATATTATGAGTTATTTTTACCGATACTTGCATTTTGAAACGCTTCATAGAATCTAGTTTTCAGATGATTTTTTTACATGGACTTCCATCATAACATTCGCTCTTAACTTACATAAATGATATGTGAAGTCTCTTATCATTTCAAATAGTCCCCAATTAAATTTGATTTTTTTGACCGAAACTAGTGTATAATATACTATGATTTATGACTGAAACTTCCATTTCAAAAAGTTTCATAGAATCTAATTTTCGGATGATTTTTTGCATGGACTTCCATCATAACCTTCCCTCGTAAAATAAATAAATGATATGTGATGTTTCGTATCATTTCGAACAGTCCCCGATTTAATTTGATTTTTGACCGAAACTAGTATAAACTAGTGTATAATATACTATGATTTTTGACCGAAACTTGCATTTTGCAAAGTTTCATTGAATCTAGTTTTTAGATGATTTTTTTGCATGGACTTCCATCATAACCTTCCCGGTTAACACATATAAATGATCTGAAAAGTCTCGTTTCATTTCAAATAGTCCCCAATTAAATTTTATTTTCTTGACCAAAACTAATATAAACTAGTGTATAATATACTATGATTTTTGACCGAAACTTGTATTTAAAATTACTTCAAAAAATCTAATTTTCATATAATTTTTTGCATGGACTTCCATAATAACCTTCCCTCATAACATATATAAATGATATGTGAAGTCTCGTATCATTTCAAATAGACCCCAATTAAATTTGATTTTTTGACCGAAACTAGTGTATAATATACTATGATTTTTGACCGAAACAGGCATTTCGAAAAGTTTCATAGAATCTAGTTTTCAGATGATTTTTTTGCATGGACTTCCATCATAACCTTCCCTCTTAGCATATATAATTGATATGTGAAGTTTTGTTTCATTTCGAATAGTCTCTGATTTAATTTGAATTTTGACCTAAACTAGTATAAACTACTGTATAATATATTATGATTTTTGACCGAAACTTGAATTTAGAAAAGTTTCATAGAATCTAATTTTCAGATGATTTTTTGCATGGACTTCCATCATAACCTTCCCTCGTAAAATATAAAAATGATATGTGAAATTTCTTATCATTTCGAACAGTCCCCGATTTAACTTGATTTATGACCGAAACTAGTTTAAACTAGTGTATAATATAATATGAGTTTTTTTTACCGATACTTGCATTTTGAAAAGTTTCATAGAATCTAGTTTTCAAATGATTTGTTTACATGGAATTCCATCATAACCTTCCCTCTTAACATATATAAATGATAAGTGAAGTTTCGTATCATTTCAAATAGTCCCCAATTAAATTTGATTTTTTTGACCGAAACTAGGGTATAATATACTATGATTTATGACCGAAACTTGCATTTCAAAAAGTTTCATAGAATCTAATTTTCGGATGATTTTTTACATTGACTTCCATTATAACATTCCCTCGTAAAATACATAAATGATATGTGACGTTTCGTATCATTTCGAACAGTCCCCGATTTAATTTGATTTTTGACCGAAACTAGTGTAAAATATACTATGATTTTTGACCGAAACTTGCATTTCGCAAAGTTTCATAGAATCTGGTTTTTAGATGATTTTTTTGCATGTAATACCATCATAACCTTCCCTCTTAACATATATAAATGATCTGAAAAGTCACTATGATTTTTGATTGAAACTTGCATTTCGAAAAGTTTCATAGAATCTCTTTTTTAGATATTTTATTTGGATGGACTTCCATCATAACCTTCCCTCTTAACATATATAAATGATCTGAAAAGTCTCGTATCATTTCAAATAGTCACCAATTAAATTTTATTTAATTTTGACCGAAACTAGTATAAACTAGTGTATTATATACATTGATTTTTGACCGAAACTTGCATTTAAAAAAATTTCGTAGAATCTAATTTTCAGATAATTTTTTTGCATGAACTTCCATCATAACCTTCCCTCTTAACATATATAAATGATATGTGAAGTCTCTTATCATTTCAAATAGTCCCCAATTAAATTTGATTTTTTTGACTGAAACTAGTGTATAATATACTATGATTTTTGACCGAAACTTGCATTTCAAAATGTTTCATAGAATCCAATTTTAATTTGATTTTTTGCTTGGACTTCCATCATAACCTTCCCATGTAAAATATATAAATGATATGTGAAGTTTCGTATCATTTAGAACAATCCCCGATTTAATTTGATTTTTGACCGAAACTTGTATAAACTAGTGTATAATATACTATGATTTTTGACCGAAACTTTCATTTCAAAACGTTTCATAGAATCTAATTTTCATATGATTTATTTGCATGGACTTCCAACATAACCTTCCCTCTTAACATATATAAATGATATGTGAAGTCTCGTATCATTTCAAATAGTCCCCAATTAAATTTGATTTTTTTGACCGAAACTAGTGTATAATATACTATGATTTTTAACAAAAACATGCATTTCAAAAAGTTTCATAGAATCGAATTTTTGGATGATTTTTTGCATGGACTTCCATTATAACCTTCCCTCGTAAAATATATAAATGATATGTGAAGTTTCGTATCATTTCGAACAGACCCTAATTTAATTTGATTTTTGACTGAAACTTGTATAAACTATTGTATAATATACTATGATTTTTGACCGAAACATGCATTTCACAAAGTTTCATAGAATCTAGTTTTTAGATGATTTTTTTCGCATGGACTTCCATCATAACCTTCCCTCTTAACATATATAAATGATCTGAAAAGCCTCGTATCATTTCAAATAGTCCCCAATTAAATATTATTTTTTTGACCGAAACTAGTATAAACTAGTGTATAATATACATTGATTTTTGACCGAAACATGCATTTCAAAAAATTTCATTGAATCTAATTTTCAGATAATTTATTTGCATGGACTTCCATCATAACCTTCCTTCTTAACATATATAAATGATATGTGAAGTCTCATATCATTTCAAATAGTCCCCAATTAAATTTGAGTTTTTTGACCGAAACTAGTGTATAATATACTAAGATTTTTGACCGAAACAGGCATTTCGAAAAGTTTCATAGAATCTAGTTTTCAGATGATTTTTTTGCATGGACTTCCATCATAACCTTCCCTCTTAGCATATATAAATGATATGTGAAGTTTCGTTTCATTTCGAATAGTCCCTGATTTAATTTGAATTTTGACCTAAACTAGTATAAACTAGTGTATAATATATTATGATTTTTGACCGAAACTTGAATTTAGAAAAGTTTCATTGAATCTATTTTTCAGAGGATTTTTTGCATGGACTTCCATCATAACCTTCCCTCGTAAAATATAAAAATGATATGTAAAGTTTCGTATCATTTCGAACAATCCCCGATTTAACTTGATTTATGACCGAAACTAGTATAAACTAGTGTATAATATATTATGAGTTTTTTTTACCGATACTTGCATTTTGAAAAGTTTCATAGAATCTAGTTTTCAAATGATATTTTTACATGGAATTCCATCATAACCTTCCCTCTTAACATATATAAATGATAAGTGAAGTCTCGTATCATTTCAAATAGTCCCCAATTAAATTTGATTTTTTGGACCGAAACTAGGGTATAATATACTATGATTTATGACCGAAACTTGCATTTCAAAAAGTTTCATAGAATCTAATTTTCGGATGATTTTTTACATTGACTTCCATTATAACATTCCCTTGTAAAATACATAAATGATATTTGATGTTTCGTATCATTTCGAACAGTCCCCGATTTAATTTGATTTTTGACCGAAACTAGTGTAAAATATACTATGATTTTTGACCGAAACATGCATTTCGCAAAGTTTCATAGAATCTAGTTTTTAGATGATTTTTTTGCATGGAATACCATAATAACCTTCCCTCTTAACATATATAAATGATCTGAAAAGTCACTATGATTTTTGACCGAAACTTGCATTTCGAAAAGTTTCATAGAATCTATTTTTTAGATATTTTATTTGGATGGACTTCCATCATAACCTTCCCTCTTAACATATATAAATGATCTGAAAAGTCTCGTATCATTTCAAATAGTCCCCAATTAAATTTTATGTTTTTGAACGAAACTAGTATAAACTAGTGTATTATATACATTGATTTTTGACCGAAACTTGCATTTAAAAAAATTTCATAGAATCTAATTTTCAGATAATTTTTTTTGCATGAACTTCCATCATAATCTTCCCTCTTAACATATATAAATGATATGTGAAGTCTCGTATCATTTCAAATAGTCCCCAATTAAATTTGATTTTTTTGACCGAAACTAGTGTATAATATACCATGATTTTTGACCGAAACTTGCATTTCAAAAAGTTTCATAGAATCCAATTTTAATTTGTTTTTTTGCTTGGACTTCCATCATAACCTGCCCTTGTAAAATATATAAATGATATGTGAAGTTTCGTATCATTTAGAACAATCCCCGATTTAATTTGATTTTTGACCGAAACTAGTATAAATTAGTGTATAATATACTATGATTTTTGACCGAAACTTTCATTTCAAAATGTTTCATAGAATCTAATTTTCATATGATTTATTTGCATGGACTTCCAACATAACCTTCCCTCTTAACATATATAAATGATATGTGAAGTCTCGTATCATTTCAAATAGTCCCCAATTAAATTTGATTTTTTTGACCGAAACTAGTGTATAATATACTATGATTTTTAACAAAAACATGCATTTCAAAATGTTTCATAGAATCGAATTTTTTGATGATTTTTTGCATGGACTTCCATTATAACCTTCCCTCGTAAAATTTATAAATGATATGTGAAGTTTCGTATCATTTAGAACAGACCCTAATTTAATTTGATTTTTGACTGAAACTAGTATAAACTAGTGTATAATATACTATGATTTTTGACCGAAACTTGCATTTCGCAAAGTTTCATAGAATCTAGTTTTTAGATGATTTTTTTCGCATGGACTTCCATCATAAATTCCCTCTTAACATATATAAATGATCTGAAAAGTCTCGTATCATTTCAAATAGTCCCTAATTAAATATTATTTTTTTGACCGAAACTAGTATAAACTAGTGTATAATATACATTGATTTTTGACCGAAACATGCATTTCAAAAAATTTCATTGAATCTAATTTTTAGATAATTTATTTGCATGGACTTCCATCATAACCTTCCTTCTTAACATATATAAATGATATGTGAAGTCTCGTATCATTTCAAATAGTCCCCAATTAAATTTGAGTTTTTTGACCGAAACTAGTGTATAATATACTTTGATTTTTGACCGAAACTTGCATTTCAAAAAGTTTCATAGAATCTAGTTTTTAGATAATTTTTTTTGCATGGACTTCCATCATAACCTTCCCTCTTAACATATATAAATGATCTGAAAAGTCTCGTATCATTTCAAATAGTCTCCTATTAAATTTTATTTTTTTGACCGAAACTAATATAAACTAGTGTATAATGTACATTGATTTTTGACCGAAACTTGCATTTAAAAAAATTTCATAGAATCTAATTTTCAGATAATTGTTTTGCATGAACTTCCATCATAACCTTCCCTCTTAACATATATAAATGATATGTGAAGTCTCGTATCATTTCAAATAGTCCCCAATTAAATTTGATTTTTTTGATCGAAACTAGTGTATAATATACTATGATTTTTGACCGAAACTTGCATTTCAAAAAGTTTCATAGAATCCAATTTTAATTTGATTTTTTGCATGGACTTCCATCATAACCTTCCCTTGTAAAATATATAAATGATGTGAAGTTTCTAATCATTTAGAACAATCCCCGATTTAATTTGATTTTTGACCAAAACTAGTATAAACTAGTGTATAATATACTATGATTTTTGACCGAAACATTCATTTCAAAAAGTTTCATAGAATCTAATTTTCATATGATTTATTTGCATGGACTTCCATCATAACCTTTCCTCTTAACATATATAAATGATCTGAAAAGTCTTGTATCATTTCAAATAGTCCCCAATTAAATTTTATTTTTTTGACCGAAACTAGTATAAACTAGTGTATAATATACATTGATTTTTGACCGAAACTTGCATTTGAATAAATTTCATAGAATCTAATTTTCAGATAATTTATTTGCACGGACTTCCATCATAACCTTCCCTCTTAACATATATAAATGATATGTGAAGTCTCGTATCATTTGAAATAGTCCCCAATTAAATTTGAGTTTTTTGAGCGAAACTAGTGTATAATATACTATGATTTTTGACTAAAACATGCATTTCAAAAAGTTTCATAGAATCGAATTTTCGAATGATTTTTTGCATGGACTTCCATCATAACCTTCCCTCGTAAAATATGTAAATGATATGTGAAGTTTCGTATCATTTCGAACAGTCCCCGACTTAATTTGATTTTTGACCGAAACTAGTATAAACTAGTGTATAATATACTATGATTTTTGACCGAAACTTGCATTTCGCAAAGTTTCATAGAATCTATTTTTTAGATATTTTTTTTGGATGGACTTCCATCATAACCTTCCCTCTTAACATATATAAATGATCTGAAAAGTCTCGTATCATTTCAAATAGTCCCCAATTAAATTTTATTTTTTTGACCGAAACTAGTATAAACTTGTGTATAATATACATTGATTTTTAACCGAAACTTGCATTTAAAAAAAATTCTTAGAATCTACTTTTCAGATAATGTTTTTGCATGAACTTCCATCATAACCTTCCCTCTTAACATATATAAATGATATGTGAAGTCTCGTATCATTTCAAATAGTCCCCAATTAAATTTAATTTTTTTGACCGAAACTAGTGTATAATATATTATGATTTTTGACCGAAACTTGCATTTCAAAAAGTTTCATAGAATCCAATTTTAATTTGATTTTTTGCATGGATTTCCATCATAACCTTCCCTTGTAAAATATATAAATGATATGTGAAGTTTCGTATCATTTAGAACAATCCCCGATTTAATTTGATTTTTGAACGAAACTAGTATAAACTAGTGTATAATATACTATGATTTTTGACCGAAACTTTCATTTCAAAAAGTTTCATAGAATTTAATTTTCATATGATTTATTTGCATGGACTTCCATCACAACCTTCACTCTTAACATATATAAATGATATGTGAAGTCTCGTATCATTTCAAATAGTCCCCAATTAAATTTGATTTTTTTGACCGAAACTAGTGTATAATATACTATGATTTTTGACAAAAACATGCATTTCAAAAAGTTTCATAGAATCGAATTTTTGGATGATTTTTTGCATGGACTTCCATCATAACCTTCCGTCTTAACATATATAAATGATCTGAAAAGTCTCGTATCATTTCAAATAGTCCCCAATTAAATTTTATTTTTTTGACCGAAACTAATATAAACTAGTGTATAATATACATTGATTTTTGACCGAAACTTGCATTTAAAAAATATTCATAGAATCTAATTTTCAGATAATTTTTTTGAATGAATTTCCATCATAACCTTCCCTCATAACATATATAAATGATATGTGAAGTCTAGTATCATATCAAATAGTCTCCAATTAAATTTGATTTTTTTGACCGAAACTAGTGTATAATATACTATGATTTTTGACCGAAACTTGCATTTCAAAAAGTTTCATAGAATGTAATTTTAATTTGATTTTTTTCATGGACTTCCATCATAACCTTCCCTTGTAAAATATATAAATGATATGTGAAGTTTCTTATCATTTAGAACAATCCCCAATTTAATTTGATTTTTTTACCGAAACTAGTATAAACTAATGTATAATATACTATGATTTTTGACCGAAACTTTCATTTCAAAAAGTTTCATAGAATCTAATTTTCATATGATTTATTTGAATGGACTTCCATCATAACCTTCACTCTTAACATATATAAATGATATGTGATGTCTCTTATCATTTCAAATAGTCCCCAATTAAATTTGATTTTTTTGACCTAAACTAGCTAAGATTTTTGACAAAAAAATGTATTTCAAAAAGTTTCATAGAATTGAATTTTCGGATGATTTTTTGCATGGACTTCCATCATAACCTTCCCTCGTAAAATATATAAATGATATGTGATGTTTCGTATCATTTCGAACAGTCCCCAATTTAATTTGATTTTAGACCGAAACTAGTATAAACTAGTGTATAATATACTATGATTTTTGACCGAAACTTGCATTTCGCAAAGTTTCATAAAATCTAGTTTTTCAGATGATTTTTTTTGCATGGACTTCCATCATAACCTTCCCTCTTAACATATATAAATGATCTGAAAAGTCTCGTATCATTTCAAATAGTCCCCAATTAAATTTTATTTTTTTCACCGAAACTAGTATAAACTTGTGTATAATATACATTGATTTTTAACCGAAACTTGCATTTTAAAAAAATTCTTAGAATCTACTTTTCAGATAATGTTTTTGCATGAACTTCCATCATAACCTTCCCTCTTAACATATATAAATGATATGTGAAGTCTCGTATAATTTCAAATAGTCCTCAATTAAATTTAATTTTTTTGACCGAAACTAGTGTATAATATATTATGATTTTTGACCGAAACTTGCATTTCAAAAAGTTTCATAGAATCCAATTTTAATTTGATTTTTTGCATGGATTTCCATCATAAACTTCCCTTGTAAAATATATAAATGATATGTGAAGTTTCGTATCATTTAGAACAATCCCCGATTTAATTTGATTTTTGAACGAAACTAGTATAAACTAGTGTATAATATACTATGATTTTTGACCGAAACTTTCATTTCAAAAAGTTTCATAGAATCTAATTTTCATATGATTTATTTGCATGGACTTCCATCACAAACTTCACTCTTAACATATATAAATGATATGTGAAGTCTCGTATCATTTCAAATAGTCCCCAATTAAATTTGATTTTTTTGATCGAAACTAGTGTATAATATACTATGATTTTTGACAAAAACATGCATTTCAAAAAGTTTCATAGAATCGAATTTTCGGATGATTTTTTGCATGGACTTCCATCATAACCTTCCCTCTTAACATATATAAATGATCTGAAAAGTCTCGTATCATTTTAAATAGTCCCCAATTAAATTTTATTTTTTTGACCGAAACTAGTATAAACTAGTGTATAATATACATTGATTTTTGACCGAAACTTGTATTTAAAAAATATTCATAGAATCTAATTTTCAGATAATTTTTTTGAATGAATTTCCATCATAACCTTCCCTATTAACATATATAAATGATATGTGAAGTTTCGTATCATATCAAATAGTCCCCAATTAAATTTGATTTTTTTGACCGAAACTAGTGTATAATATACTATGATTTTTGAACGAAACTTGCATTTCAAAAAGTTTCATAGAATCCAATTTTAATTTGATTTTTTGCATGGACTTCCAGCATAACCTTCCCTTGTAAAATATATAAATGATATGTGAGGTTTCTTATCATTTAGAACAATCCCCGATTTAATTTGATTTTTTACCGAAACTAGTATAAACTAATGTATAATATACTATGATTTTTGACCGAAACTTTCATTTCAAAAAGTTTCATAGAATCTAATTTTCATATGATTTATTTGAATGGACTTCCATCATAACCTTCACTCTTAACATATATAAATGATATGTGATGTCTCTTATCATTTCAAATAGTCCCCAATTAAATTTGATTTTTTTGACCTAAACTAGCTAAGATTTTTGACAAAAAAATGTATTTCAAAAAGTTTCATAGAATTGAATTTCGGATGATTTTTTGCATGGACTTCCATCATAACCTTCCCTCGTAAAATATATAAATGATATATGATGTTTCGTATCATTTCGAACAGTCCCCGATTTTATTTGATTTTAGACCGAAACTAGTATAAACTAGTGTATAATATACTATGATTTTTGACCGAAACTTGCATTTCGCAAAGTTTCATAAAATCTAGTTTTTCAGATGATTTTTTTTGCATGGACTTCCATCATAACCTTCCCTCTTAACATATATAAATGATCTGAAAAGTCTCGTATCATTTCAAATAGTCCCCAATTAAATTTTATTTTTTTCACCGAAACTAGTATAAACTTGTGTATAATATACATTGATTTTTAACCGAAACTTGCATTTAAAAAAATTCTTAGAATCTACTTTTCAGATAATGTTTTTGCATGAACTTCCATCATAACCTTCCCTCTTAACATATATAAATGATATGTGAAGTCTCGTATAATTTCAAATAGTCCTCAATTAAATTTAATTTTTTTGACCGAAACTAGTGTATAATATATTATGATTTTTGACCGAAACTTGCATTTCAAAAAGTTTCATAGAATCCAATTTTAATTTGATTTTTTGCATGGATTTCCATCATAAACTTCCCTTGTAAAATATATAAATGATATGTGAAGTTTCGTATCATTTAGAACAATCCCCGATTTAATTTGATTTTTGAACGAAACTAGTATAAACTAGTGTATAATATACTATGATTTTTGACCGAAACTTTCATTTCAAAAAGTTTCATAGAATCTAATTTTCATATGATTTATTTGCATGGACTTCCATCACAAACTTCACTCTTAACATATATAAATGATATGTGAAGTCTCGTATCATTTCAAATAGTCCCCAATTAAATTTGATTTTTTTGATCGAAACTAGTGTATAATATACTATGATTTTTGAAAAAAACATGCATTTCAAAAAGTTTCATAGAATCGAATTTTCGGATGATTTTTTGCATGGACTTCCATCATAACCTTCCCTCTTAACATATATAAATGATCTGAAAAGTCTCGTATCATTTTAAATAGTCCCCAATTAAATTTTATTTTTTTGACCGAAACTAGTATAAACTAGTGTATAATATACATTGATTTTTGACCGAAACTTGCATTTAAAAAATATTCATAGAATCTAATTTTCAGATAATTTTTTTGAATGAATTTCCATCATAACCTTCCCTATTAACATATATAAATGATATGTGAAGTTTCGTATCATATCAAATAGTCCCCAATTAAATTTGATTTTTTTGACCGAAACTAGTGTATAATATACTATGATTTTTGACCGAAACTTGCATTTCAAAAAGTTTCATAGAATCCAATTTTAATTTGATTTTTTGCATGGACTTCCAGCATAACCTTCCCTTGTAAAATATATAAATGATATGTGAAGTTTCTTATCATTTAGAACAATCCCCGATTTAATTTGATTTTTTACCGAAACTAGTATAAACTAATGTATAATATACTATGATTTTTGACCGAAACTTTCATTTCAAAAAGTTTCATAGAATCTAATTTTCATATGATTTATTTGAATGGACTTCCATCATAACCTTCACTCTTAACATATATAAATGATATGTGATGTCTCTTATCATTTCAAATAGTCCCCAATTAAATTTGATTTTTTTGACCTAAACTAGCTATGATTTTTGACAAAAACATGCATTTCAAAAAGTTTCATAGAATCGAATTTTCGGATGATTTTTTGCATGGAGTTCCATCATAATCTTCCCTCGTAAAATATATAAATGATATGTGAAGTTTCATATCATTTCGAACAGTCCCCGATTTAATTTGATTTTTGATCGAAACTAGTATAAACTAGTGTATAATATACTATGATTTTTGATCGAAACTTGCATTTCGCAATTTTTCATAGAATCTAGTTTTTAGATGATTTTTTTGCATGGACTTCCATCATAACCTTCCCTCTTAACATATATAAACGATCTGAAAAGTCTCGTATCATTTCGAATAGTCCCCAATTAAATTTTATTTTTTTGACCGAAACTAGTATAAACTAGTGTATAATATATATTGATTTTTGACCGAAACTTGCAATTAAAAAAATTTCATAGAATCTAATTTTCAGATAATTTATTTGCATGGACTTCCATCATAACCTTCCCTCTTAACAATATAAATGATATGTGAAGTCTCGTATCATTTCAAATAGTCCCCAATTAAATTTGAGTTTTTTGACCGAAACTAGTGTATTATATACTATGATTTTAGACCGAAACTTGCATATCAAAAAGTTTCATAGAATCCAATTTTAATTTGATTTTTTGCATGGACTTCCATCATAACCTTCCCTTGTAAAATACATAAATGATATGTGAAGTTTCGTATCATTTAGAACAATCCCCGATTTAATTTGATTTTTGACCGAAACTAGTATAAACTAGTGTATAATATACTATGACTTTTGACCGAAACATTCATTTCAAAAAGTTTCATAGAATCTAATTTTCATTTGATTTATTTGCATGGACTTCTAACATTACCATCCCTCTTAACGTATATTAATGATATGTGAAGTCTCGTATCATTTCAAATAGTCCCCAATTAAATTTGATTTTTTTGACCGAAACTAGTGTATAATATACTATGATTTTTGACAAAAACATGCATTTCAAAAAGATTCATAGAATCGAATTTTCGGATGATTTTTTGCATGGATTTCCATCATAACCTTCCCTCGTAAAATATATAAATGATATGTGAAGTTTCGTATCATTTAGAAGAGTCCCCGATTTAATTTGATTTTTGACCGAAACTAGTATAAACTAGTGTATAATATACTATGATTTTTGACCGAAACTTGCATTTCGCAAAGTTTCATAGGATCTAGTTTTTAGATGATTTTTTTGAGTGGACTTCCATCATAAACTTCCCTCTTAACATATATAAATGATCTGAAAAGTCTCGTATCATTTCAAATAGTCCCCAATTAAATTTTATTTTTTTGACCGAAACTAGTATAAACTAGTGTATAATATACATTGATTTTTGACCGAAACTTGCATTTAAAAAAATTTCATAGAATCTAATTTTCAGATAATTTATTTGCATGGACTTCCATCATAACCTTCCCTATTAACATATATAAATGATATGTGATGTCTCGTATCATTTCAAATAGTCCCCAATTAAATTTGATTTTTTTGACCGAAACTAGTGTATAATATACTATGAATTTTGACCGAAACTTGCATTTAAAAAAGTTTCATAGAATCCAATTTTAATTTGATTTTTTGCATGGACTTCCAGCATAACCTTCCCTTGTAAAATATATAAATGATATGTGAAGTTTCTTATCATTTAGAACAATCCCCGATTTAATTTGATTTTTGACCGAAACTAGTATAAACTAGTGTATAGTATACTATGATTTTTGACCGAAACTTTCATTTCAAAAAGTTAAATAGAATCTAATTTTTATATGATTTATTTGCATGGTCTTCCATCATAACCTTCACTCTTAACATATATAAATGATATGTGAAGTCTCATATCATTTCAAATAGTCCCCAATAAAATTTGATTTTTTTGACCGAAACTAGCTATGATTTTTGACAAAAACATGCATTTCAAAAAGTTTCATAGAATCGAATTTTCGGATGATTTTTTGCATGGACTTCCATCATAACCTTCCCTCGTAAAATATTTAAATGATATGTGATGTTTCGTATCATTTCGAACAATCCCCGATTTAATTTTGTTTTTGACCGAAACTAGTATAAACTAGTGTATAATATACTATGATTTTTGACCGAAACTTGCATTTCGCAAAGTTTCATAGAATCTAGTTTTTAGATGATTTTTTTGCATGGACTTCCATCATAACCTTCCCTCTTAACATATATAAATGATCTGAAAAGTCTCGTATCATTTCAAATAGTCCCTAATTAAATTTTATTTTTTTGACCGAAACTAGTATAAACTAGTGTATAATATACATTGATTTTTGACCGAAACTTGCATTTATAAAAATTTCATAGAATCTAATTTTCAGATAATTTATTTGCATGGACTTCCATCATAACCTTTCCTATTAACATATATAAATGATATGTGAAGTCTCGTATCATTTCAAATAGTCCCCAATTAAATTTGAGTTTTTCGACCGAAACTAGTGTATAATATACTATGATTTTTGACCGAAACTTGCATTTAAAAAAATTTCATAGAATCTAATTTTTAGATAATTTTTTCGCATGGACTTCCATCATAACCTTCCCTCTTAACATATATAAATGATATGTGAAGTCTCGTATCATTTCAAATAGTCCCCAATTAAATTTGATTTTTTTGACCGAAACTAGTGTATAATATACTATGAATTTTGACTGAAACTTGCATTTCAAAAAGTTTCATAGAATCAAATTTTAATTTGATTTTTTGCATGGACTTCAATCATAACCTTCCCTTGTAAAATATATAAATGATATGTGAAGTTTCTGATCATTTAGAACAATCCCTGATTTAATTTGATTGTTGACCGAAACTAGTATAAACTAGTGTATAATATACTATGATTTTTGACCGAAACTTTCATTTCAAAAAGTTTCATAGAATCTAATTTTCATATGATTTATTTGCATAGACTTCCATCATAACCTTCACTCTTAACAAATATATAAATGATATGTGAAGTCTCGTATCATTTCAAATAGTCCCCAATTATATTTGATTTTTTTGACCGAAACAAGCTATGATTTTTGACAAAAACATGCATTTCAAAAAGTTTCATAGAATCGAATTTTCGGATAATTTTTTGCATGGACTTCCATCATAACCTTCCCTCGTAAAATATATAAATGATATGTGAAGTTTCGTATCATTTCGAACAGTCCCCGATTTAATTTGATTTTTGACCGAAACTAGTATAAACTAGTGTATAATATACTATGATTTTTGACCGAAACTTGCATTTCGTAAAGTTTCATAGAATCTAGTTTTAAGATGATTTTTTTGCATGGACTTCCATCATAACCTTCCCTCTTAATATATATAAATGATCTGAAAAGTCTCGTATCATTTCAAATAGTTCCCAATTAAATTTTATTTTTTTGACCGAAACTAGTATAAACTAGTGTATAATATACATTGATTTTTGACCGAAACTTGCATTTAAAAAAATTTCATAGAATCTAATTTTCAGATAATTTATTTGCATGGACTTCCATCATAACCTTCTCTATTAACATATATAAATGATATGTGAAGTCTCGTATCATTTCAAATAGTCCCCAATTAAATTTGAGTTTTTTGACCGAAACTAGTGTATAATATACTATGATTTTTGAACGAAACATGCATTTAAAAAAATTTCATAGAATCTAATTTTCATATAATTTTTTCGCATGGACTTCCATCATAACCTTCCCTCTTAACATATATAAATGATATGTGGAGTCTCGTATCATTTCAAATAGTCCCCAATTAAATTTGATTTTTTTGACCGAAACTAGTGTATAATATACTAGGAATTTTGACCGAAACTTGAATTTCAAAAAGTTTCATAGAGTCCAATTTTAATTTGATTTTTTGCATGTAATCCATCATAACCTTCCCTTGTAAAATATATAAATGATATGTGAAGTTTCTTATCATTTAGAACAATCCCCGATTTAATTTGATTTTTAACCGAAACTAGTATAAACTAGTGTATAATATACTATGATTTTTGACCGAAACTTTCATTTCAAAAACTTTCATAGAATCTAATTTTCATATGATTTATTTGCATGGACTTCCATCATAACCTTCACTCTTAACATATATAAATGATATGTGAAGTCTCGTATCATTTCAAATAGTCCCCAATTAAATTTGATTTTTTTGACCGAAACTAGCTATGATTTTTGACAAAAACATGCATTTCAAAAAGTTTCATAGAATCGAATTTTCGGATGATTTTGTGCATGGAGTTCCATCATAATCTTCCCTCGTAAAATATATAAATGATATGTGAAGTTTCATATCATTTCGAACAGTCCCCGATTTAATTTGATTTTTGATCGAAACTAGTATAAACTAGTGTATAATATACTATGATTTTTGATCGAAACTTGCATTTCGCAATTTTTCATAGAATCTAGTTTTTAGATGATTTTTTTGCATGGACTTCCATCATAACCTTCCCTCTTAACATATATAAATGATCTGAAAAGTCTCGTATCATTTCGAATAGTCCCCAATTAAATTTTATTTTTTTGACCGAAACTAGTATAAACTAGTGTATAATATATATTGATTTTTGACCGAAACTTGCAATTAAAAAAATTTCATAGAATCTAATTTTCAGATAATTTATTTGCATGGACTTCCATCATAACCTTCCCTCTTAACAATATAAATGATATGTGAAGTCTCGTATCATTTCAAATAGTCCCCAATTAAATTTGATTTTTTTGACCGAAACTAGTGTATTATATACTATGATTTTAGACCGAAACTTGCATATCAAAAAGTTTCATAGAATCCAATTTTAATTTGATTTTTTGCATGGACTTCCATCATAACCTTCCCTTGTAAAATACATAAATGATATGTGAAGTTTCGTATCATTTAGAACAATCCCCGATTTAATTTGATTTTTGACCGAAACTAGTATAAACTAGTGTATAATATACTATGACTTTTGACCGAAACATTCATTTCAAAAAGTTTCATAGAATCTAATTTTCATTTGATTTATTTGCATGGACTTCTAACATAACCATCCCTCTTAACGTATATTAATGATATGTGAAGTCTCGTATCATTTCAAATAGTCCCCAATTAAATTTGATTTTTTTGACCGAAACTAGTGTATAATATACTATGATTTTTGACAAAAACATGCATTTCAAAAAGATTCATAGAATCGAATTTTCGGATGATTTTTTGCATGGACTTCCATCATAACCTTCCCTCGTAAAATATATAAATGATATGTGAAGTTTCGTATCATTTAGAAGAGTCCCCGATTTAATTTGATTTTTGACCGAAACTAGTATAAACTAGTGTATAATATACTATGATTTTTGACCGAAACTTGCATTTCGCAAAGTTTCATAGGATCTAGTTTTTAGATGATTTTTTTGAGTGGACTTCCATCATAAACTTCCCTCTTAACATATATAAATGATCTGAAAAGTCTCGTATCATTTCAAATAGTCCCCAATTAAATTTTATTTTTTTGACCGAAACTAGTATAATCTAGTGTATAATATACATTGATTTTTGACCGAAACTTGCATTTAAAAAAATTTCATAGAATCTAATTTTCAGATAATTTATTTGCATGGACTTCCATCATAACCTTCCCTATTAACATATATAAATGATATGTGATGTCTCGTATCATTTCAAATAGTCCCCAATTAAATTTGATTTTTTTGACCGAAACTAGTGTATAATATACTATGAATTTTGACCGAAACTTGCATTTCAAAAAGTTTCATAGAATCTAATTTTAATTTGATTTTTTGCATGGACTTCCATCATAACCTTCCCTTGTAAAATATATAAATGATATGTGAAGTTTCTTATCATTTAGAACAATCCCCGATTTAATTTGATTTTTGACCGAAACTAGTATAAACTAATGTATAATATACTATGATTTTTTGACCGAAACTTTCATTTCAAAAAGTTTCATAGAATCTAATTTTCATATGATTTATTTGCATGGACTTCCATCATAACCTTCACTCTTAACATATATAAATGATATGTGAAGTCTCGTATCATTTCAAATAGTCCCCAATAAAATTTGTTTTTTTTGACCGAAACTAGCTATGATTTTTGACAAAAACATGCATTTCATAAAGTTTCATAGAATCGAATTTTCGGATGATTTTTTGCATGGACTTCCATCATAACCTTCCCTCGTAAAATATATAAATGATATGTGAAGTTTCGTATCATTTCGAACAGTCCCCGATTTAATTTGATTTTTGATCGAAACTAGTATAAACTAGTGTATAATATACTATGATTTTTGACCGAAACTTGCATTTCGCAAATTTTCATAGAATCTAGTTTTTAGATGATTTTTTTGCATGGACTTCCATCATAACCTTCCCTCTTAACATATATAAATGATATGTGATGTCTCTTATCATTTCAAATAGTCCCCAATTAAATTTGATTTTTTTGACCTAAACTAGTATAAACTAGTGTATAATATACATTGATTTTTGACCGAAACTTGCAATTAAAAAAATTTCAAAGAATCTAATTTTCAGATAATTTATTTGCATGGACTTCTATCATAACCTTCCCTCTTAACATATATAAATGATATGTGAAGTCTCGTATCATTTCAAATAGTCCCCAATTAAATTTGAGTTTTTTGACCGAAACTAGTGTATAATATACTATGATTTTTGACAAAAACACGCATTTCAAAAAGTTTCATAGAATCGAAATTTCGGATGATTTTTTGCATGGACTTCCATCATAACCTTCCCTCGTAAAATATATAAATGATATGTGAAGTTTCGTATCATTTCGAACAGTCCCCGATTTAATTTGATTTTTTGACCGAAACTTTCATTTCAAAAAGTCTCATAGAATCCAATTTTAATTTGATTTTTTGCATGGACTTCCATCATAACCTTCCCTTGTAAAATATATAAATGATATGTGAAGTTTCGTATCATTTAGAACAATCCCCGATTTAATTTGATTTTTGACCGAAACTAGTATAAACTAGTGTATAATATACTATGATTTTTGACCGAAACTTTCATTTCAAAAAGTTTCATAGAATCTAATTTTCATATGATTTATTTGCATGGACTTCCATCATAACCTTCACTCTTAACATATATAAATGATATGTGAAGTCTCGTATCATTTCAAATAGTCCCCAATAAAATTTGTTTTTTTTGACCGAAACTAGCTATGATTTTTGACAAAAACATGCATTTCATAAAGTTTCATAGAATCGAATTTTCGGATGATTTTTTGCATGGACTTCCATCATAACCTTCCCTCGTAAAATATATAAATGATATGTGAAGTTTCGTATCATTTCGAACAGTCCCCGATTTAATTTGATTTTTGATCGAAACTAGTATAAACTAGTGTATAATATACTATGATTTTTGACCGAAACTTGCATTTCGCAAATTTTCATAGAATCTAGTTTTTAGATGATTTTTTTGCATGGACTTCCATCATAACCTTCCCTCTTAACATATATAAATGATATGTGATGTCTCTTATCATTTCAAATAGTCCCCAATTAAATTTGATTTTTTTGACCTAAACTAGTATAAACTAGTGTATAATATACATTGATTTTTGACCGAAACTTGCAATTAAAAAAATTTCAAAGAATCTAATTTTCAGATAATTTATTTGCATGGACTTCTATCATAACCTTCCCTCTTAACATATATAAATGATATGTGAAGTCTCGTATCATTTCAAATAGTCCCCAATTAAATTTGAGTTTTTTGACCGAAACTAGTGTATAATATACTATGATTTTTGACAAAAACACGCATTTCAAAAAGTTTCATAGAATCGAAATTTCGGATGATTTTTTGCATGGACTTCCATCATAACCTTCCCTCGTAAAATATATAAATGATATGTGAAGTTTCGTATCATTTCGAACAGTCCCCGATTTAATTTGATTTTTTGACCGAAACTTTCATTTCAAAAAGTTTCATAGAATCCAATTTTAATTTGATTTTTTGCATGGACTTCCATCATAACCTTCCCTTGTAAAATATATAAATGATATGTGAAGTTTCGTATCATTTAGAACAATCCCCGATTTAATTTGATTTTTGACCGAAACTAGTATAAACTAGTGTATAATATACTATGATTTTTGACCGAAACTTTCATTTCAAAAAGTTTCATAGAATCTAATTTTCATATGATTTATTTGCATGGACTTCCAACATAACCTTCACTCTTAACATATATAAATGATATGTGAAGTCTCGTATCATTTCAAATTGTCCCCAATTAAATTTGATTTTTTTGACCGAAACTAGTGTATAATATACTATGATTTTTGACAAAAACACGCATTTCAAAAAGTTTCATAGAATCGAAATTTCGGATGATTTTTTGCATGGACTTCCATCATAACCTTCCCTCGTAAAATATATAAATGATATGTGAAGTTTCGTATCATTTCGAAAAGTCCCCGATTTAATTTGATTTTTGACCGAAACTAGTATAAACTAGTGTATAATATACTATGATTTTTGACCGAAACTTGCATTTCGCAAAGTTTCATAGAATATAGTTTTTAGATGATTTTTTTGCATGGACTTCCATCATAACCTTCCCTCTTAACATATATAAATGATCTGAAAAGTCTCGTATCATTTCAAATAGTCCCCAATTAAATTTTATGTTTTTTGACCAAAACTAGTATAAACTAGTGTATAATATACTATGATTTTTGACCAAAACTTTCATTTCAAAACGTTTCGTAGAATCTTATTTTCATATGATTTATTTGCATGGACTTCCATCATAACCTTCCTTCTTAAAATATATAAATGATATGCGAAGTCTCGTATCATTTCAAATATTCCCCAATTAAATTTGATTTTTTTGACCGAAACTAGTGTATAATATACTATGATTTTTGACAAAAACATGCATTTCAAAAAGTTTGATAGAATCGAATTTTCGGATGATTTTTTGCATGGACTTCCATCATCACCTTCCCTCGTAAAATATGTAAATGATATGTGAAGTTTCGTATCATTTCGAACAGTCCCCGATTTAATTTGATTTTTGACCGAAACTAGTATAAACTAGTGTATAATATACTATGATTTTTGACCGAAACATGCATTTCGCAAAGTTTCATAGAATCTATTTCTTAGATTTTTTTTTGCATGGACTTCCATCATAACCTTCCCTCTTAACGTATATAAATGATCTGAAAAGTCTCGTATAATTTCAAATAGTCCCCAATTAAATATTATTTTTTTTGACCGAAACTAGTATAAACTAGCGTATAATATACATTGATTTTTGACCGAAACTTGCATTTAAAAAAATTTCATAGAATCTAATATTCAGATAATTTTATTGCATGAACTTCCATCATAACCTTCTCTCTTAACATATATAAATGATATGTGAAGTCTCGTATCATTTCAAATAGTCCCCAATTAAATTTGATTTTTTTGACCGAAACAAGTGTATAATATACTATGATTTTTGACCGAAACTTGCATTTCAAAAAGTTTCATAGAATCCAATATTAATTTGATTTTTTGCATGGACATCCATCATAACCTTCCCTTGTAAAATATATAAATGATATGTGAAGTTTCTTATCATTTCAAACAAACCCCGATTTAATTTGATTTTTGACCGAAACTAGTATAAACTAGTGTATAATATACTATGATTTTTGACCGAAACTTTCATTTCAAAAAGTTTCATAGAATCTAATTTTCATATGATTTATTTGCATGGAATTCCAACATAAACTTCACTCTTAACATATATAAATGATATGTGATGTCTCGTATCATTTCAAATAGTCCCCAATTAAATTTGATTTTTTTGAACGAAACTAGTGTATAATATACTATGATTTTTAACAAAAACATGCATTTCAAAATGTTTCATAGAATCGAATTTTCTGATGATTTTTTGCATGGACTTCCATCATAACCTTCCCTCGTAAAATATATAAATGATATGTGAAGTTTCGTATCATTTCGAAAAGTCCGCGATTTAATTTGATTTTTGACAGAAACTAGTATAAACTAGTGTATAATATACTATGATTTTTGACCGAAACTTGCATTTCGCAAAGTTTCATAGAATATAGTTTTTAGATGATTTTTTTGCATGGACTTCCATCATAACCTTCCCTCTTAACATATATAAATGATCTGAAAAGTCTCGTATCATTTCAAATAGTCCCCAATTAAATTTTATGTTTTTTGACCAAAACTAGTATAAACTAGTGTATAATATACTATGATTTTTGACCAAAACTTTCATTTCAAAACGTTTCGTAGAATCTTATTTTCATATGATTTATTTGCATGGACTTCCATCATAACCTTCCTTCTTAAAATATATAAATGATATGCGAAGTCTCGTATCATTTCAAATAGTCCCCAATTAAATTTGATTTTTTTGACCGAAACTAGTGTATAATATACTATGATTTTTGACAAAAACATGCATTTCAAAAAGTTTGATAGAATCGAATTTTCGGATGATTTTTTGCATGGACTTCCATCATCACCTTCCCTCGTAAAATATGTAAATGATATGTGAAGTTTCGTATCATTTCGAACAGTCCCCGATTTAATTTGATTTTTGACCGAAACTAGTATAAACTAGTGTATAATATACTATGATTTTTGACCGAAACATGCATTTCGCAAAGTTTCATAGAATCTATTTCTTAGATTTTTTTTTTGCATGGACTTCCATCATAACCTTCCCTCTTAATGTATATAAATGATCTGAAAAGTCTCGTATAATTTCAAATAGTCCCCAATTAAATTTTATTTTTTTTGACCGAAACTAGTATAAACTAGCGTATAATATACATTGATTTTTGACCGAAACTTGCATTTAAAAAAATTTCATAGAATCTAATATTCAGATAATTTTATTGCATGAACTTCCATCATAACCTTCTCTCTTAACATATATAAATGATATGTGAAGTCTCGTATCATTTCAAATAGTCCGCAATTAAATTTTATTTTTTTGACCGAAACAAGTGTATAATATACTATGATTTTTGACCGAAACTTGCATTTCAAAAAGTTTCATAGAATCCAATATTAATTTGATTTTTTGCATGGACATCCATCATAACCTTCCCTTGTAAAATATATAAATGATATGTGAAGTTTCTTATCATTTAAAACAAACCCCGATTTAATTTGATTTTTGACCGAAACTAGTATAAACTAGTGTATAATATACTATGATTTTTGACCGAAACTTTCATTTCAAAAAGTTTCATAGAATCTAATTTTCATATGATTTATTTGCATGGAATTCCAACATAAACTTCACTCTTAACATATATAAATGATATGTGATGTCTCGTATCATTTCAAATAGTCCCCAATTAAATTTGATTTTTTTGAACGAAACTAGTGTATAATATACTATGATTTTTAACAAAAACATGCATTTCAAAATGTTTCATAGAATCAAATTTTCTGATGATTTTTTGCATGGACTTCCATCATAACCTTCCCTCGTAAAATATATAAATGATATGTGAAGTTTCGTATCATTTCGAAAAGTCCCCGATTTAATTTGATTTTTGACCGAAACTAGTATAAACTAGTGTATAATATACTATGATTTTTGACCGAAACTTGCATTTCGCAAAGTTTCATAGAATATAGTTTTTAGATGATTTTTTTGCATGGACTTCCATCATAACCTTCCCTCTTAACATATATAAATGATCTGAAAAGTCTCGTATCATTTCAAATAGTCCCCAATTAAATTTTATGTTTTTTGACCAAAACTAGTATAAACTAGTGTATAATATACTATGATTTTTGACCAAAACTTTCATTTCAAAACGTTTCGTAGAATCTTATTTTCATATGATTTATTTGCATGGACTTCCATCATAACCTTCCTTCTTAAAATATATAAATGATATGCGAAGTCTCGTATCATTTCAAATAGTCCCCAATTAAATTTGATTTTTTTGACCGAAACTAGTGTATAATATACTATGATTTTTGACAAAAACATGCATTTCAAAAAGTTTGATAGAATCGAATTTTCGGATGATTTTTTGCATGGACTTCCATCATCACCTTCCCTCGTAAAATATGTAAATGATATGTGAAGTTTCGTATCATTTCGAACAGTCCCCGATTTAATTTGATTTTTGACCGAAACTAGTATAAACTAGTGTATAATATACTATGATTTTTGACCGAAACATGCATTTCGCAAAGTTTCATAGAATCTATTTCTTAGATTTTTTTTTGCATGGACTTCCATCATAACCTTCCCTCTTAACGTATATAAATGATCTGAAAAGTCTCGTATAATTTCAAATAGTCCCCAATTAAATTTTATTTTTTTTGACCGAAACTAGTATAAACTAGCGTATAATATACATTGATTTTTGACCGAAATTTGCATTTAAAAAAATTTCATAGAATCTAATATTCAGATAATTTTATTGCATGAACTTCCATCATAACCTTCTCTCTTAACATATATAAATGATATGTGAAGTCTCGTATCATTTCAAATAGTCCCCAATTAAATTTGATTTTTTTGACCGAAACATGTGTATAATATACTATGATTTTTGACCGAAACTTGCATTTCAAAAAGTTTCATAGAATCCAATATTAATTTGATTTTTTGCATGGACATCCATCATAACCTTCCCTTGTAAAATATATAAATGATATGTGAAGTTTCTTATCATTTAAAACAAACCCCGATTTAATTTTATTTTTGACTGAAACTAGTATAAACTAGTGTATAATATACTATGATTTTTGACCGAAACTTTCATTTCAAAAAGTTTCATAGAATCTAATTTTCATATGATTTATTTGCATGGAATTCCAACATAAACTTCACTCTTAACATATATAAATGATATGTGATGTCTCGTATCATTTCAAATAGTCCCCAATTAAATTTGATTTTTTTGAACGAAACTAGTGTATAATATACTATGATTTTTGACAAAAACATGCATTTCAAAAAGTTTCATAGAATCGAATTTTCGGAGGATTTTTTGCATGGAATACCATCATAACCTTCCCTCGTAAAATATATAAATAATATGTGAAGTTTCGTATAATTTCGAACAATCCCCGACTTAATTTGATTTTTGAACGAAACTAGTATAAACTAGTGTATATTATAATATGATTTTTGACCGAAACTTGCATTTCGCAAAGTTTCATAGAAACTAATTTTTAGATGATTTTTTTGCATGGACTTCCATCATAACCTTCCCTCATAACATATATAAATGATCTGAAAAGTCTCGTATCATTTCAAATAGTCCCCAATTAAATTTTATGTTTTTTGTCCGAAACTAGTATAAACTAGTGTATAATATACATTGATTTTTGACCGAAACTTGCATTTAAATTTTTTTCGTAGAATCTAATTTTCAGATAATTTATTTGAATGGACTTGCATCATAACCTTCCCTCTTAACATATATAAATTATATGTGAAGTCTCGTATCATTTCAAATAGTCCCCAATTAAATTTGAGTATTTTGACCGAAACTAGTGTATAATAAACTATGATTTTTGACCGAAACTTGCATTTCAAAAAGTTTCATAGAATCCAATTTTAATTTGATTTTTTGCATGTACTTCCATCATAACCTTCCCTTGTAAAATATATAAATGATATGTGAAGTTTCGTATCATTTAGAACAATCCCCGATTTAATTTGATTTTTGACCGAAACTAGTATAAACTAGTGTATAATATACTATGATTTTTGACCGAAACTTTCATTTCAAAAAGTTTCATAGAATCTAATTTTCATATGATTTATTTGCATGGACTTCCAACATAACCATCCCTCTTAACATATATAAATGATATGTGAAGTCTCGTATCATTTCAAAAAGTCCCCAATTAAATTTGATTTTTTTGAACGAAACTACTGTATAATATACAATGATTTTTTAAAAAAACAAGCATTTCTACAAGTTTCATAGAATCGAATTTTCGGATGATTTTTTGCATGAACTTCCTTCATCACCTTCCCTCGTAAATTATGTAAATGATATGTGAAGTTTCGTATCATTTTGATCAGTCCCCGATTTAATTTTATTTTTGACAGAAACTAGTATAAACAAGTGTATAATATACTATGATTTTTGACCGAAACATGCATTTCGCAAAGTTTCATAGAATCTAGTTTTCATATTTTTTTTGCATGGACTTCCATCATAACCTTCCCTCTTAACATATATAAATGATCTGAAAAGTCTCGTATCATTTCAAATAGTCCCCAATTAAATTTTATTTTTTTGACCAAAACTAGTATAAACTAGTGTATAATATACATTGATTTTTGACTGAAACTTGCATTTAAAAAAATTTCATAGAATCTAATATTCAGATATTTTTTTTGCATGAACTTCCATCATAACCTTCCCTCTTAACATATATAAACGATATGTGAAGTCTCGTATCATTTCAAATAGTCCCCAATTAAATTTGATTTTTTTGACCGAAACTAGTGTATAATATACTATGATTTTTGACCGAAACTTGCATTTCAAAAAGTTTCATAGAATCTAATTTTAATTTGATTTTTTGCATGGACTTCCATCATAACCTACCCTTGTAAAATATATAAATGATATGTGAAGTTTCTTATCATTTAGAACAATCCCCGATTTAATTTGATTTTTGACCGAAACTTTCATTTCAAAAAGTTTCATAGAATCTAATTTTCATATGATTTATTTGAATGGACTTCCAACATAACCTTCACTCTTAACATATATAAATGATATGTGAAGTCTAGTATCATTTCAAATAGTCCCCAATTATATTTTATTATTTTGACCAAAACTAGTGTATAATATACAATGATTTTTGACAAAAACATGCCTTTCAAAAAGTTTTATAGAATCGAATTTTTGGATGATTTTTTGCATGGACTTCCATCATAACCTTCCCTCTTAAAATATATAAATGATATGTGAAGTTTCGAATCATCTCGAACAGTCCCCGATTTAATTTGAATTTTGACTGAAACTAGTATAAACTAGTGTATAATAAACTATGATTTTTGACCGAAACTTGCATTTCGCAAAGTTTCATAGAATCTAGTTTTTAGATGATTTTTTTGCATGGACATCCATCATAACCTTCCCTCTTAACATATATTAATGATCTGAAAAGTCTCGTATCATTTCAAATAGTCCCCAATTAAATTTTATTTTTTTGACCGAAACTAGTATAAACTAGTGTATAATATACATTGATTTTTGACCGAAACTTGCATTTAAAAAAATTTCATAGAATCTAATTTTCAGATAATTTTTTGCAAGGATTTCCATCATAACCTTCCCTCTTAACATATATAAATGATATGTGTAGTCTCATATCATTTCAAACAATCCCCAATTAAATTTGAGTTTTTTGACCGAAACTAGTGTATAATATACTATGATTTTTGACCGAAACTTGCATTTAAACAAATTTCATAGAATCTAATTTTCAGATAATTTTTTTGCATGGACTTCCATCATAATTTTCCCTCTTAACATATATAAATGATATGTGAAGTCTCATGTCATTTCAAATAGTCCCCAATTAAATTTGATTTTTTTGACCGACACTAGAGTATAATATACTATGATTTTTGACCGAAACATGCATTTCAAAAAGCTTCATAGAATCCAATTTTAATTTGATTTTTTGCATGGACTTCCATCATAACCTTCCCTTGTAAAATATATAAATGATATGTGTAGTTTCTTATCATTTAGAAAAATCCCCGATTTAATTTGATTTTTGACCGAAACTAGTATAAACTAGTGTATAATATACTATGATTTTTGACCGAAACTTTCATTTCAAAAAGTTTCATAGAATCTAATTTACATATGATTTATTTGCATGGAATTCTATCATAAACTTCACTCTTAACATATATAAATGATATTTGAAGTCTCGTATCATTTCAAATAGTCCCCAATTAAATTTAATTTTTTTGACCAAAACTAGTGTATAATATACTATGATTTTTGACAAAAACATGCATTTAAAAAAGTTTCATAGAATCGAATTTTCGGATGATTTTTTGCATGGACTTCCATCATAACCTTCCCTCTTAAAATATATAAATGATATGTGAAGTTTCGAATCATCTCGAACAGTCCCCGATTTAATTTGATTTTTGACTGAAACTAGTATAAACTAGTGTATAATAAACTATGATTTTTGACCGAAACTTGCATTTCGCAAAGTTTCATAGAATCTAGTTTTTAGATGATTTTTTTGCATGGACATCCATCATAACCTTCCCTCTTAACATATATAAATGATCTGAAAAGTCTCGTATCATTTCAAATAGTCCCCAATTAAATTTTATTTTTTTGACCGAAACTAGTATAAACTAGTTTATAATATACATTGATTTTTGACCGAAACTTGCATTTAAAAAAATTTCATAGAATCTAATTTTCAGATAATTTTTTGCAAGGACTTCCATCATAACCTTCCCTCTTAACATATATAAATGATATGTGAAGTCTCATATCATTTCAAACAATCCCCAATTAAATTTGAGTTTTTTTGACCGAAACTAGTGTGTAATATACTATGATTTTTGACCGAAACTTGCATTTAAACAAATTTCATAGAATCTAATTTTCAGATAATTTTTTTGCATGGACTTCCATCATAATTTTCCCTCTTAACATATATAAATGATATGTGAAGTCTCATGTCATTTCAAATAGTCCCCAATTAAATTTGATTTTTTTGACCGACACTAGAGTATAATATACTATGATTTTTGACCGAAACATGCATTTCAAAAAGTTTCATAGAATCCAATTTTAATTTGATTTTTTGCATGGACTTCCATCATAACCTTCCCTTGTAAAATATATAAATGATATGTGTAGTTTCTTATCATTTAGAAAAATCCCCGATTTAATTTGATTTTTGACCGAAACTAGTATAAACTAGTGTATAATATACTATGATTTTTGACCGAAACTTTCATTTCAAAAAGTTTCATAGAATCTAATTTACATATGATTTATTTGCATGGAATTCCATCATAAACTTCACTCTTAACATATATAAATGATATTTGAAGTCTCGTATCATTTCAAATAGTCCCCAATTAAATTTAATTTTTTTGACCGAAACTAGTGTATAATATACTATGATTTTTGACAAAAACATGCATTTAAAAAAGTTTCATAGAATCGAATTTTCGGATGATTTTTTGCATGGACTTCCATCATAACCTTCCCTCTTAAAATATATAAATGATATGTGAAGTTTCGAATCATCTCGAACAGTCCCCGATTTAGTTTGATTGTTGACTGAAACTAGTATAAACTAGTGTATAATAAACTATGATTTTTGACCGAAACTTGCATTTCGCAAAGTTTCATAGAATCTAGTTTTTAGATGATTTTTTTGCATGGACATCCATCATAACCTTCCCTCTTAACATATATAAATGATCTGAAAAGTCTCGTATCATTTCAAATAGTCCCCAATTAAATTTTATTTTTTTGACCGAAACTAGTATAAACTAGTGTATAATATACATTGATTTTTGACCGAAACTTGCATTTAAAAAAATTTCATAGAATCTAATTTTCAGATAATTTCTTGCAAGGACTTCCATCATAACCTTCCCTCTTAACATATATAAATGATATGTGAAGTCTCATATCATTTCAAACAATCCCCAATTAAATTTGAGTTTTTTGACCGATTCTAGTGTATAATATACTATGATTTTTGACCGAAACTTGCATTTAAACAAATTTCATAGAATCTAATTTTCAGATAATTTTTTTGCATGGACTTCCATCATAATTTTCCCTCTTAACATATATAAATGATATGTGAAGTCTCATGTCATTTCAAATAATCCCCAATTAAATTTGATTTTTTTGACCGACACTAGAGTATAATATACTATGATTTTTGACTGAAACATGCATTTCAAAAAGTTTCATAGAATCCAATTTTAATTTGATTTTTTGCATGGACTTCCATCATAACCTTCCCTTGTAAAATATATAAATGATATGTGTAGTTTCTTATCATTTAGAACAATCCCCGATTTAATTTGATTTTTGACCGAAACTAGTATAAACTAGTGTATAATATACTATGATTTTTGACCGAAACTTTCATTTCAAAAAGTTTCATAGAATCTAATTTACATATGATTTATTTGCATGGACTTCCATCATAAACTTCACTCTTAACATATATAAATGATATTTGAAGTCTCGTATCATTTCAAATAGTCCCCAATTAAATTTAATTTTTTTGACCGAAACTAGTGTATAATATACTATGATTTTTGACAAAAACATGCATTTAAAAAAGTTTCATAGAATCGAATTTTCGGATGATTTTTTGCATGGACTTCCATCATAACCTTCCCTCGTAAAATATATAAATGATATGTGAAGTTTCGTATCATTTCAAACAGTCCCCGATTTAATTTGATTTTTGACCGAAACTAGTATAAACTAGTGTATAATATACTATGATTTTTGACTGAAACTTGCATTTCGCAAAGTTTCATAGAATCTAGTTTTTAGATGATTTTTTTGCATGGACTTCCATCATAAGCTTCCTTCTTAACATATATAAATGATCTGAAAAGTCTCGTATCATTTCAAATAGTCCCCAATTAAATTTTATTTTTTTGACCGAAACTAGTATAAACTAGTGTATAATATACATTGATTTTTGACCGAAACTTGCATTTAAAAAAATTTCATAGAATCTAATTTTCAGATAATTTATTTGAATGGAATTCCATCATAACCTTCCCTCTTAACATATATATATATATATGATATGTGAAGTCTTGTATCATTTCAAATAGTCCCCAATTAAATTTTAGTTTTTTGACCGAAACTAGTGTATAATATACTATGATTTTTGACCGAAACATGCATTTAAAAAAATTCATAGAATCTAATTTTCAGATAATTTTTTTGCATGGACTTCCATCATAACCTTCCCACTTAACATATATAAATGATATGTGAAGTCTCGTATCATTTCAAATAGTCCCCAATTAAATTTGATTTTTTTGACCGAAACTAGTGTATAGAATACTATGATTTTTGACCGAAACTTGCATTTCAAAAAGATTCATAGAATCCAATTTTAATTTGATTTTTTGCATGGACGTCCATCATAACCTTCCCTTGTAAAATATATAAATGATACGTGAAGTTTCGTATCATTTAGAACAATGCCCGATTTAATTTGATTTTTGACCGAAACTAGTATAAACTAGTGTATAATATACTATGATTTTTGACCGAAACTTTCATTTCAAAACGTTTCATAGAATCTAATTTTCATATGATTTATTTGCATGGACTTCCATCATAACATTCCCTTTTAACATATATAAATGATATGTGAAGTCTCGTATCATTTCAAATAGTCCCCAATTAAATTTGATTTTTTTGACCGAAACTAGTGTATAATATACTATGATTTTTTTGATAAAAACATGCATTTCTAAAAGTTTCATAGAATCGAATTTTCGGATGATTTTTTTCATGGACTTCCATTATAACTTTCCCTCATAAAATATGTAAATGATATGTGAAGTTTCGTATCATTTCTAACAGTCCCCGATTTAATTTGATTTTTGACCGAAACTAGTATAAACTAGTGAATAATATTCTATGATTTTTGACCGAAACTTGCATTTCGCAAAGTTTCATAGAATCTAGTTTTTAGATATTTTTTTTGCATGGACTTATATCATAACCTTCCCTCTTAACATATATAAATGATCTGAAAAGTCTCGTATCATTTCAAATAGTCCCCAATTAAATTTTATTTTTTTGACCGAAACTAGTATAAACTAGTGTATAATATACATTGATTTTTGACCGAAACTTGCAATTAAAAAAATTTCATAGAATCTAATTTTCAGATAATTTATTTGCACGGACTTCCATCATAACCTTCCCACTTAACATATATAAATGATATGTGAAGTCTCGTATCATTTCAAATAGTCCCCAATTAAATTTGATTTTTTATACCGAAACTAGAGTATAATATACTATGATTTTTGACCGAAACATGCATTTCAAAAAAATCCAATTTTAATTTGATTTTTTGCATGGACTTCCATCATAACCTTCCCTTGTAAAATATATAAATGATATGTGTAGTTTCTTATCATTTAGAACAATCCCCGATTTAATTTGATTTTTGACCGAAACTAGTATAAACTAGTGTATAATATACTATGATTTTTGACCGAAACATTCATTTCAAAAAGTTTCATAGAATCTAATTTACATATGATTTATTTGCATGGACTTCCATCATAAACTTCACTCTTAACATATATAAATGATATGTGAAGTCTCGTATCATTTCAAATAGTCCCCAATTAAATTTAATTTTTTTGACCGAAACTAGTGTATAATATACTATGATTTTTGACAAAAACAAGCATTTAAAAAAGTTTCATAGAATCGAATTTTCGGATGATTTTTTGCATGGACTTCCATCATAACCTTCCCTCGTAAAATATATAAATGATATGTGAAGTTTCGTATCATTTCAAACAGTCCCCGATTTAATTTGATTTTTGACCGAAACTAGTATAAACTAATGTATAATATACTATGATTTTTTGACCGAAACTTTCATTTCAAAAAGTTTCATAGAATCTAATTTTCATATGATTTATTTGCATGGACTTCCATCATAACCTTCACTCTTAACATATATAAATGATATGTGAAGTCTCGTATCATTTCAAATAGTCCCCAATTAAATTTGATTTTTTTGACCGAAACTAGTGTATAGAATACTATGATTTTTGACCGAAACATGCATTTCAAAAAGTTTCATAGAATCCAATTTTAATTTGATTTTTTGCATGGACGTCCATCATAACCTTCCCTTGTAAAATATATAAATGATACGTGAAGTTTCGTATCATTTAGAACAATGCCCGATTTAATTTGATTTTTGACCGAAACTAGTATAAACTAGTGTATAATATACTATGATTTTTGACCGAAACTTTCATTTCAAAACGTTTCATAGAATCTAATTTTCATATGATTTATTTGCATGGACTTCCATCATAACATTCCCTTTTAACATATATAAATGATATGTGAAGTCTCGTATCATTTCAAATAGTCCCCAATTAAATTTGATTTTTTAGACCGAAACTAGTGTATAATATACTATGATTTTTTTGATAAAAACATGCATTTCTAAAAGTTTCATAGAATCGAATTTTCGGATGATTTTTTTCATGGACTTCCATTATAACCTTCCCTCGTAAAATATGTAAATGATATGTGAAGTTTCGTATCATTTCTAACAGTCCCCGATTTAATTTGATTTTTGACTGAAACTAGTATAAACTAGTGTATAATATTCTATGATTTTTGACTGAAACTTGCATTTCGCAAAGTTTCATAGAATCTAGTTTTTAGATATTTTTTTTGCATGGACTTCTATCATAACCTTCCCTCTTAACATATATAAATGATCTGAAAAGTCTCGTATCATTTCAAATAGTCCCCAATTAAATTTTATTTTTTTGACCGAAACTAGTATAAACTAGTGTATAATATACATTGATTTTTGACCGAAACTTGCAATTAAAAAAATTTCATAGAATCTAATTTTCAGATAATTTATTTGCACGGACTTCCATCATAACCTTCCCTCTTAACATATATAAATGATATGTGAAGTCTCATATCATTTCAAATAGTCCCCAATTAAATTTGATTTTTTTTGACCGAAACTAGAGTATAATATACTATGATTTTTGACCAAAACATGCATTTCAAAAAGTTTCATAGAATCCAATTTTAATTTGATTTTTTGCATGGACTTCCATCATAACCTTCCCTTGTAAAATATATAAATGATATGTGAAGTTTCTTATCATTTAGAACAATCCCCGATTTAATTTTATTTTTGACCGAAACGAGTATAAACTAGTGTATAATATACTCTGATTTTTGACCGAAACTTTCATTTCAAAAAGTTTCATAGAATCTAATTTTCATATGATTTATTTGCATGGACTTCCATTATAACCTTCACTCTTAACATATATAAATGATATGAGAAGTCTCGTATCATTTCAAATAGTCCCCAATTAAATTTGATTTTTTTGACCGAAAGTAGTGTATAATATACTATGATTTTTGACAAAAACATGCATTTAGAAAAGTTTCATAGAATCGAATTTTCGGATGATTTTTTGCATGGACTTCCATCATAACTTTCCCTCGTAAAATATATAAATGATATGTGAAGTTTCGTATCATTTCGAACAGTCCCCGATTTAATTTGATTTTTGACCGAAACTAGTATAAACTAGTGTATAATTTACTATGATTTTTGACCGAAACTTGCATTTCGCAAAGTTTCATAGAATCTAGTTTTTAGATGATTTTTTTGCATGAACTTCCATCATAAGCTTCCCTCTTAACATATATAAATGATCTGAAATGTCTCGTATCATTTCAAATAGTCCCCAATTAAATTTTTTTTTTGACCGAAATTAGTATAAACTAGTGTATAATATACATTGATTTTTGACCGAAACTTGCATTTAAAAAAATTTCAAAGAATCTAATTTTCAGATAATTTATTTGAATGGACTTCCATCATAACCTTCCCTCTTAACATATATAAATGATATGTGAAGTCTTGTATCATTTCAAATAGTCCCCAATTAAATTTTAGTTTTTTGACCGAAACTAGTGTATAATATACTATGATTTTTGACCGAAACATGCATTTAAAAAAATTCATAGAATCTAATTTTCAGATAATTTTTTTGCATGGACTTCCATCAAAACCTTCCCACTTAACATATATAAATGATATGTGATGTCTCGTATCATTTCAAATATTCCCCAATTAAATTTGATTTTTTTGACCGAAACTAGTGTATAGAATACTATGATTTTTGACCGAAACTTGCATTTCAAAAAGTTTCATGGAATCCAATTTTAATTTGATTTTTCGCATGGACTTCCATCAAAACCTTCCCTTGTAAAATATATAAATGATATGTGAAGTTTCGTATCATTTAGAACAATGCCCAATTTAATTTGATTTTTGACCGAAACTAGTATAAACTAGTGTATAATATACTATGATTTTTGATCGAAACATTCATTTCAAAAAGTTTCATAGAATCTAATTTACATATGATTTATTTGCATGGACTTCCATCGTAAACTTCACTCTTAACATATATAAATAATATGTGAAGTCTCGTATCATTTCAAATAGTCCCCAATTAAATTTAATTTTTTTGACCGAAACTAGTGTATAATATACTATGATTTTTGACAAAAACATGCATTTAAAAAAGTTTCATAGAATCGAATTTTCGGATGATTTTTTGCATGGACTTCCATCATAACCTTCCCTCGTAAAATATATAAATGATATGTGAAGTTTCGTATCATTTCAAACAGTCCCCGATTTAATTTGATTTTTGACCGAAACTAGTATAAACTAGTGTATAATATACTATGATTTTTGACCGAAACTTGCATTTCGCAAAGTTTCATAGAATCTAGTTTTTAGATGATATTTTTGCATGGACTTCCATCATAAGCTTCCTTCTTAAAATATATAAATGATCTGATAAGTCTCGTATCATTTCAAATAGTCCCCAATTAAATTTTATTTTTTTGACCGAAACTAGTATAAACTAGTGTATAATATACATTGATTTTTGACCGAAACTTGCATTTAAAAAAATTTCATAGAATCTAATTTTCAGATAATTTATTTGAATGGACTTCCATCATAACCTTCCCTCTTAACATATATAAATGATATGTGAAGTCTTGTATCATTTCAAATAGTCCCCAATTAAATTTTAGTTTTTTGACCGAAACTAGTGTATAATATACTATGATTTTTGACCGAAACATGCATTTAAAAAAATTCATAGAATCTAATTTTCAGATAATTTTTTTGCATGGACTTCCATCATAACCTTCCCACTTAACATATATAAATGATATGTGAAGTCTCGTATCATTTCAAATAGTCCCCAATTAAATTTTATTTTTTTAACCGAAACTAGTGTATAGAATACTATGATTTTTGACCGAAACTTGCATTTCAAAAAGTTTCATAGAATCCAATTTTAATTTTATTTTTTGCATGGACTTCCATCATAACCTTCCCTTGTAAAATATATAAATGATACGTGAAGTTTCGTATCATTTAGAACAATGCCCGATTTAATTTGATTTTTGACCGACACTAGTATAAACTAGTGTATAATATACTATGATTTTTGACCGAAACTTTCATTTCAAAACGTTTCATTGAATCTAATTTTCATATGATTTATTTGCATGGACTTCCATCATAACATTCCCTCTTAACATATATAAATGATATGTGAAGTCTCGTATCATTTCAAATAGTCCCCAATTAAATTTAATTTTTTTGACCGAAACTAGTGTATAATATACTATGATTTTTGACAAAAACATGCATTTAGAAAAGTTTCATAGAATCGAATTTTCGGATGATTTTTTGCATGGACTTCCATCATAACTTTCCCTCGTAAAATATATAAATGATATGTGAAGTTTCGTATCATTTCGAACAGTCCCCGATTTAATTTGATTTTTGACCGAAACTAGTATAAACTAGTGTATATTATACTATGATTTTTGACCGAAACTTGCATTTCGCAAAATTTCATAGAATCTAGTTTTTAGATGATTTTTTTGCATGGACTTCCATCATAAGCTTCCCTCTTAACATATATAAATGATCTGAAAAGTCTCGTATCATTTCAAATAGTCCCCAATTAAATTTTTTTTTGACCGAAATTAGTATAAACTAGTGTATAATATACATTGATTTTTGATCGAAACTTGCATTTAAAAAAATTTCAAAGAATCTAATTTTCAGATAATTTATTTGAATGGACTTCCATCATAACCTTCCCTCTTAACATATATAAATGATATGTGAAGTCTTGTATCATTTCAAATAGTCCCCAATTAAATTTTAGTTTTTTGACCGAAACTAGTGTATAATATACTATGATTTTTGACCGAAACATGCATTTAAAAAAATTCATAGAATCTAATTATCAGATAATTTTTTTGCATGGACTTCCATCATAACCTTCCCACTTAACATATATAAATGATATGTGAAGTCTCGTATCATTTCAAATAGTCCCCAATTAAATTTGAATTTTTTGACCGAAACTAGTGTATAGAATACTATGATTTTTGACCGAAACTTGCATTTCAAAATGTTTCATAGAATTCAATTTTAATTTGATTTTTTGCATGGACTTCCATCATAACCTTCCCTTGTAAAATATATAAATGATATGTGAAGTTTCGTATCATATAGAACAATGCCCGATTTAATTTGATTTTTGACCGAAACTAGTATAAACTAGTGTATAATATACTATGATTTTTGACCGAAACTTTCATTTCAAAACGTTTCATAGAATCTAATTTTTATATGATTTATTTGCATGGACTTCCATCATAACATTCCCTCTTAACATATATAAATGATATGTGAAGTCTCGTATCATTTCAAATAGTCCCCAATTAAATTTGATTTTTTTGACCGAAACTAGTGTATAATATACTATGATTTTTTTGACAAAAACATGCATTTCTAAAAGTTTCATAGAATCGAATTTTCGGATGATTTTTTCCATGGACTTCCATTATAACCTTCCCTCGTAAAATATGTAAATGATATGTGAAGTTTCGTATCATTTCTTACAGTCCCCGATTTAATTTGATTTTTGACCGAAACTAGTATAAACTAGTGTATAATATTCTATGATTTTTGACCGAAACTTGCATTTCGCAAAGTTTCATAGAATCTAGTTTTTAGATATTTTTTTTGCATGGACTTCCATCATAACCTTCCCTCTTAACATATATAAATGATCTGAAAAGTCTCGTATCATTTCAAATAGTCCCCAATTAAATTTTATTTTTTTGACCGAAACTAGTATAAACTAGTGTATAATATAGATTGATTTTTGACCGAAACTTGCATTTAAAAAAATTTCATAGAATCTAATTTTCAGATAATTTATTTGCATGGACTTCCATCATAACCTTCCCTCTTAACATATATAAATGATATGTGAAGTCTCGTATCATTTCAAACAGTCCCCAATTCATTTTGAGTTTTTTGACCGATTCTAGTGTATAATATACTATGATTTTTGACCGAAACATTGCATTTAAAAAAATTTCATAGAATCTAATTTTCAGATAATTTTTTCGCATGGACTTCCATCATAATTTTCCCTCTTAACATATATAAATGATATGTGAAGTCTCGTATCATTTCAAATAGTCCCCAATTAAATTTGATTTTTTTAACCGAAACTAGAGTATAATATACTATGATTTTTGACCGAAACATGCATTTCAAAAAGTTTCATAGAATCCAATTTTAATTTGATTTTTTGCATGGACTTCCATCATAACCTTCCCTTGTAAAATATAGAAATGATATGTGAAGTTTCTTATCTTTTAGAACAATCCCCGATTTAATTTGATTTTTGACCGAAACTAGTATAAACAAGTGTATAATATACTATGATTTTTGACCGAAACTTTCATTTCAAAACGTTTCATAGAATCTAATTTTCATATGATTTATTTGCATGGACTTCCATAATAACATTCCCTTTTAACATATATAAATGATATGTGAAGTCTCGTATCATTTCAAATAGTCCCCAATTAAATTTGATTTTTTTGACCGAAACTAGTGTATAATATAATATGATTTTTGACAAAAACATGCATTTCTAAAAGTTTCATTGAATCGAATTTTCGGATGATTTTTTGCATGGACTTCCATCATAACCTTCCCTCGTAAAATATGTAAATGATATGTGAAGTTTCGTATCATTTTGATGAGTCCCCGATTTAATTTGATTTTTGACCGAAACTAGTATAAACTAGTGTATAATATACTATGATTTTTGACCGAAACTTGCATTTCGCAAAGTTTCATAGAATCTAGTTTTTAGATATTTTTTTTGCATGGACTTCCATCACAACCTTCCCTCTTAACATATATAAATGATCTGAAAAGTCTCGTATCATTTCAAATAGTCCCCAATTAAATTTTATTTTTTTGACCGAAACTAGTATAAACTAGTGTATAATATACATTGATTTTTGACCGAAACTTGCATTTAAAAAAATTTCATAGAATCTAATTTTCAGATAATTTATTTGCATGGACTTCCATCATAACCTTCCCTCTTAACATATATAAATGATATGTGAAGTCTCGTATCATTTCAAATTGTCCCCAATTAATTTTGAGTTTTTTGACCGATTCTAGTGTATAATATATTATGATTTTTGACCGAAACATTGCATTTAAAAAAATTTCATAGAATCTAATTTTCATATAAGTTTTTCGCATGGACTTCCATCATAACCTTCACTCTTAACATATATAAATGATATGAGAAGTCTCGTATCATTTCAAATAGTCCCCAATTAAATTTGATTTTTTTGACCGAAACTAGTGTATAATATACTATGATTTTTGACCGAAACATGCATTTCAAAAAGTTTCATAGAATCCAATTTTAATTTGATTTTTTGCATGGACTTCCATCATAACCTTCCCTTGTAAATCATAGAAATGATATGTGAAGTTTCTTATCTTTTAGAACAATCCACGATTTAATTTGATTTTTGACCGAAACTAGTATAAACTAGTGTATAATATACTATGATTTTTGACCGAAACTTTCATTTCAAAAAGTTTCATAGAATCTAATTTACATATGATTTATTTGCATGGACTTCCATCATAACCTTCACTCTTAACATATATAAATGATATGAGAAGTCTCGTATCATTTCAAATAGTCCCCAATTAAATTTGATTTTTTTGACCGAAACTAGTGTATAATATACTATGATTTTTGACAAAAACATGCATTTCAAAAACTTTCATAGAATCGAATTTTCGGATGATTTTTTGCATGGACTTCCATCATAACCTTCCCTCGTAATATATATAAATGATATCTGAAGTTTCGTATCATTTCGAACAGTCCCCGATTTAATTAGATTTTTGACCGAAACTAGTATAAACTAGTGTATAATATACTATGATTTTTGACCGAAACTTGCATTTCGCAAAGTTTCATAGAATCTAGTTTTTAGATGATTTTTTTCATGGACTTCCATCATAAGCTTCCCTCTTAACATATATAAATGATCTGAAAAGTCTCATATCATTTCAAATAGTCCCCAATTAAATTTTATTTTTTTGACCGAAACTAGTATAAACTAGTGTATAATATACATTGATTTTTGACCGAAACTTGCAATTAAAAAAATTTCATAGAATCTAATTTTCAGATAATTTATTTGAATGGACTTCCATCATAACCTTCCCTCTTAACATATATAAATGATATGTGAAGTCTCGTATCATTTCAACTAGTCCCCAATTAAATTTGATTTTTTTGACCGAAACTAGAGTATAATATACTATGATTTTTGACCAAAACATGCATTTTAATTTGATTTTTTGCATGGACTTCCATCATAACCTTCCCTCGTAAAATATGTAAATGATATGTGAAGTTTCGTATCATTTCGAATAGTCCCGGATTTAATCTGATTTTTGACCGAAACTAGTATAAACTAGTGTATAATATACTATGATTTTTGACAAAAACATGCATTTAAAAAAATTTCATAGAATCTAATTTTCAGATAATTTATTTGAATGGACTTCCATCATAACCTTCCCTTTTAACATATATAAATGATATGTAAAGTCTTGTATCATTTCAATTAGTCCCCAATTAAATTTTAGTTTTTTGACCGAAACTAGTGTATAATATACTATGATTTTTGACCGAAACATGCATTTAAAAAAATTCATAGAATCTAATTTTCAGATAATTTTTTTTGCATGGACTTCCATCATAACCATCCCTCTTAACTTATATAAATGATACGTGAAGTCTCGTATCATTTCAAATAGTCCCCAATTAAATTTGATTTTTTTGACCGAAACTAGTGTATAATATACTATGATTTTTGACAAAAACATGCATTTCTAAAAGTTTCATAGAATCGAATTTTCGGATGATTTTTTGCATGGACTTCCATCATAACCTTCCCTCGTAAAATATGTAAATGATATGTGAAGTTTCGTATCATTTCGAATAGTCCCCGATTTATATTGATTTTTGACCGAAACTAGTATAAACTAGTGTATAATATACTATGATTTTTGACCGAAACATGCATTTCGCAAAGTTTCATAGAATCTAGTTTTTAGATATTTTTTTTGCATGGACTTCCATCATAACCTTCCCTCTTAACATATATAAATGATCTGAAAAGTCTCGGATCATTTCAAATAGTCCCCAATTAAATTTTATTTTTTTGACCGAAACTAGTGTATAATATACTATGATTTTCTACCGAAACATGCATTTAAAAAAATTCATAGAATCTAATTTTCAGATAATTTTTTTGCATGGACTTCCATCATAACCATCCCTCTTAACATATATAAATGATACGTGAAGTCTCGTATCATTTCAAATAATCCCCAATTAAATTTGATTTTTTTGACCAAAACTAGTGTATAATATACTATGATTTTTGATAAAAACATGCATTTCAAAAAGTTTCATAGAATCGAATTTTTGGATGATTTTTTGCATGGACGTCCATCATAACCTTCCCTCGTAAAATATATAAATGATATGTGAAGTTTCGTATCATCTCGAACTGTCCCCGATTTAATTTGATTTTTGACCGAAACTAGTATAAACTAGTGTATAATATACTATGATTTTTGACCGAAACTTGCATTTCGCAAAGTTTCATAGAATCTAGTTTTTAGATCATTTTTTTGCATGGACTTCCATCATAAGCTTCCCTCTTAACATATATAAATGATCTGAAAAGTCTCGTATCATTTTAAATAGTCCCCAATTAAATTTTATTTTTTTGACCGAAACTAGTATAAACTAGTGTATAATATACATTGATTTTTGACCGAAACTTGCATTTAAAAAAATTTCATAGAATCTAATTTTCAGATAATTTATTTGAATGGACTTCCATCATAACCTTCCCTCTTAACATATATAAATGATATGTGAAGTCTTGTATCATTTCAAATAGTCCCCAATTAAATTTTAGTTTTTTGACCGAAACTAGTGTATAATATACTATGATTTTTTTCCGAAACATCCATTTAAAAAAATTAATAGAATCTAATTTTCAGATAATTTTTTTGCATGGACTTCCATCATAACCATCCCTCTTAACTTATATAAATGATACGTGAAGTCTCGTATCATTTCAAATAGTCCCCAATTAAATTTGATTTTTTTGACCGAAACTAGTGTATAATATACTATGATTTTTGACAAAAAGATGCATTTCTAAAAGTGTCATAGAATCGAATTTTCGGATGATTTTTTGCATGGAATTCCATCATAACCTTCCCTCGTAAAATATGTAAATGATATGTGAAGTTTCGTATCATTTCGAACAGTCCCCGATTTAATTTGATTTTTGACCGAAACTAGTATAAACTAGTGTATAATATACTATGATTTTTGACCTAAACATGCATTTCGCAAAGTTTCATAGAATCTTGTTTTTAGATATTTTTTTTGCATGGACTTCCATCATAACCTTCCCTCTTAACATATATAAATGATCTGAAAAGTCTCGTATCATTTCAAATAGTCCCCAATTAAATTTTATTTTTTTGACCGAAACTAGTGTATAATATACTCTGATTTTTGACCGAAACTTTCATTTCAAAAAGTTTCATAGAATCTAATTTTCATATGATTTATTTGCATGGACTTCAATCATAACCATCCCTCTTAACATATATAAATGATATGTGAAGTCTCGTATCATTTCAAATAGTCCATAATTAAATTTGATTTTTTTGACCGAAACTAGTGTATAATATACTATGATTTTTGACAAAAACATGCATTTCAAAAAGTTTCATAGAATCGAATTTTCGGATGATTTTTTGCATGGACTTCCATCATAACATATGTAAATGATATGTGAAGTTTCGTATCATTTCTAACAGTCCCCGATTTAATTTGATTTTTGACCGAAACTAGTATAAACTAGTGTATAATATAATATGATTTTTGACCGAAACTTGCATTTCACAAAGTTTCATAGAATCTAGTTTTTAGATTTTTTTTTTGCAAGAACTTCTATCATAACCTTCCCTCTTAACATATATAAATGATCTGAAAAGTCTCGTATCATTTCAAATAGTCCCCAATTAAATTTAATTTTTTTGACCGAAACTAGTATAAACTAGTGTATAATATACATTGATTTTTGACCGAAACTTGCAATTAAAAAAATTTCATAGAATCTAATTTTCAGATAATTTACTTGCATGGACTTCCATCATAACCTTCCCTCTTAACATATATAAATGATATGTGAAGTCTCGTATCATTTCAACTAGTCCCCAATTAAATTTGATTTTTTTGACCGAAACTAGAGTATAATATACTATGATTTTTGACCAAAACATGCATTTTAATTTGATTTTTTGCATGGACTTCCATCATAACCTTCCCTCGTAAAATATGTAAATGATATGTGAAGTTTCGTATCATTTCGAATAGTCCCGGATTTAATCTGATTTTTGACCGAAACTAGTATAAACTAGTGTATAATATACTATGATTTTTGACCGAAACTTGCATTTCTTAAAGTTTCATAGAATCTAGTTTTTAGATGATTTTTTTGCATGGACTTCCATCATAAACTTCCCTCTTAACATATATAAATGATCTAAAAGTCTCGTATCATTTCAAATAGTCCCCAATTAAATTTTATTTTTTTGACCGAAACTAGTATAAACTAGTGTATAATATACATTGATTTTTGACCGAAACTTGCATTTAAAACAATTTCATAGAATCTAATTTTCAGATAATTTATTTGAATGGATTTCCATCATAACCTTCCCTCTTAACATATATAAATGATATGTGAAGTCTTGTATCATTTCAAATAGTCCCCAATTAAATTTTAGTTTTTTGACCGAAACTAGTGTATAATATACTATGATTTTTGACAGAAACATGCATTTAAAAAAATTCATAGAATCTAATTTTCAGATAATTTTTTGGCATGGACTTCCATCATAACCATCCCTCTTAACTTATATAAATTATACGTGAAGTCTCGTATCATTTCAAATAGTCCCCAATTAAATTTGATTTTTTTGACCGAAACTAGTGTATAATATACTATGATTTTTGACAAAAACATGCATTTCTAAAAGTTTCATAGAATCGAATTTTCGGATGATTTTTTGCATGGACTTCCATCATAACCTTCCCTAGTAAAATATGTAAATGATATGTGAAGTTTCGTATCATTTCGAACAGTCCCCGATTTAATATGATTTTTGACCGAAACTAGTATAAACTAGTGTATAATATAATATGATTTTTGACCGAAACTTGCATTTCGCAAAGTTTCATCGAATCTAGTTTTTAGATCATTTTTTTGCATGGACTTCCATCATAAGCTTCCCTCTTAACATATATAAATGATCTGAAAAGTCTCGTATCATTTTAAATAGTCCCCAATTAAATTTTATTTTTTTGACCGAAACTAGTATAAACTAGTGTATAATATACATTGATTTTTGACCGAAACTTGCATTTAAAAAAATTTCATAGAATCTAATTTTCAGATAATTTATTTGAATGGACTTCCATCATAACCTTCCCTCTTAACATATATAAATGATATGTGAAGTCTTGTATCATTTCAAATAGTCCCCAATTAAATTTTAGTTTTTTGACCGAAACTAGTGTATAATATACTATGATTTTTTTCCGAAACATCCATTTAAAAAAATTAATAGAATCTAATTTTCAGATAATTTTTTTGCATGGACTTCCATCATAACCATCCCTCTTAACTTATATAAATGATACGTGAAGTCTCGTATCATTTCAAATAGTCCCCAATTAAATTTGATTTTTTTGACCGAAACTAGTGTATAATATACTATGATTTTTGACAAAAAGATGCATTTCTAAAAGTGTCATAGAATCGAATTTTCGGATGATTTTTTGCATGGAATTCCATCATAACCTTCCCTCGTAAAATATGTAAATGATATGTGAAGTTTCGTATCATTTCGAACAGTCCCCGATTTAATTTGATTTTTGACCGAAACTAGTATAAACTAGTGTATAATATACTATGATTTTTGACCTAAACATGCATTTCGCAAAGTTTCATAGAATCTTGTTTTTAGATATTTTTTTTGCATGGACTTCCATCATAACCTTCCCTCTTAACATATATAAATGATCTGAAAAGTCTCGTATCATTTCAAATAGTCCCCAATTAAATTTTATTTTTTTGACCGAAACTAGTGTATAATATACTCTGATTTTTGACCGAAACTTTCATTTCAAAAAGTTTCATAGAATCTAATTTTCATATGATTTATTTGCATGGACTTCAATCATAACCATCCCTCTTAACATATATAAATGATATGTGAAGTCTCGTATCATTTCAAATAGTCCATAATTAAATTTGATTTTTTTGACCGAAACTAGTGTATAATATACTATGATTTTTGACAAAAACATGCATTTCAAAAAGTTTCATAGAATCGAATTTTCGGATGATTTTTTGCATGGACTTCCATCATAACATATGTAAATGATATGTGAAGTTTCGTATCATTTCTAACAGTCCCCGATTTAATTTGATTTTTGACCGAAACTAGTATAAACTAGTGTATAATATAATATGATTTTTGACCGAAACTTGCATTTCACAAAGTTTCATAGAATCTAGTTTTTAGATTTTTTTTTTGCAAGAACTTCTATCATAACCTTCCCTCTTAACATATATAAATGATCTGAAAAGTCTCGTATCATTTCAAATAGTCCCCAATTAAATTTAATTTTTTTGACCGAAACTAGTATAAACTAGTGTATAATATACATTGATTTTTGACCGAAACTTGCAATTAAAAAAATTTCATAGAATCTAATTTTCAGATAATTTACTTGCATGGACTTCCATCATAACCTTCCCTCTTAACATATATAAATGATATGTGAAGTCTCGTATCATTTCAACTAGTCCCCAATTAAATTTGATTTTTTTGACCGAAACTAGAGTATAATATACTATGATTTTTGACCAAAACATGCATTTTAATTTGATTTTTTGCATGGACTTCCATCATAACCTTCCCTCGTAAAATATGTAAATGATATGTGAAGTTTCGTATCATTTCGAATAGTCCCGGATTTAATCTGATTTTTGACCGAAACTAGTATAAACTAGTGTATAATATACTATGATTTTTGACCGAAACTTGCATTTCTTAAAGTTTCATAGAATCTAGTTTTTAGATGATTTTTTTGCATGGACTTCCATCATAAACTTCCCTCTTAACATATATAAATGATCTAAAAGTCTCGTATCATTTCAAATAGTCCCCAATTAAATTTTATTTTTTTGACCGAAACTAGTATAAACTAGTGTATAATATACATTGATTTTTGACCGAAACTTGCATTTAAAACAATTTCATAGAATCTAATTTTCAGATAATTTATTTGAATGGATTTCCATCATAACCTTCCCTCTTAACATATATAAATGATATGTGAAGTCTTGTATCATTTCAAATAGTCCCCAATTAAATTTTAGTTTTTTGACCGAAACTAGTGTATAATATACTATGATTTTTGACCGAAACATGCATTTAAAAAAATTCATAGAATCTAATTTTCAGATAATTTTTTGGCATGGACTTCCATCATAACCATCCCTCTTAACTTATATAAATTATACGTGAAGTCTCGTATCATTTCAAATAGTCCCCAATTAAATTTGATTTTTTTGACCGAAACTAGTGTATAATATACTATGATTTTTGACAAAAACATGCATTTCTAAAAGTTTCATAGAATCGAATTTTCGGATGATTTTTTGCATGGACTTCCATCATAACCTTCCCTAGTAAAATATGTAAATGATATGTGAAGTTTCGTATCATTTCGAACAGTCCCCGATTTAATATGATTTTTGACCGAAACTAGTATAAACTAGTGTATAATATAATATGATTTTTGACCGAAACTTGCATTTCGCAAAGTTTCATCGAATCTAGTTTTTAGATATTTTTTTTGCATGGACTTCCATCATAACCTTCCCTATTAACATATATAAATGATCTGAAAAGTCTCGTATCATTTCAAATAATCCCCAATTAAATTTAATTTTTTTGACCGAAACTAGTATAAACTAGTTTATAATATACATTGATTTTTGACAGAAACTTGCATTTAAAAAAATTTCATAGAATCTGATTTTCAGATAATTTTTTTGCCTTAACTTCCATCATAACCTTCCCTCTTATCATATATAAATGATATGTGAAGTCTCGTATCATTTCAAAAAGTCCCCAATTAAATTTGATTTTTTTGACCGAAACTAGTGTATAGAATACTATGATTTTTGACCAAAACTTGCATTTCAAAAAGTTTCATAGAATCCAATTTTAATTTGATTTTTTGCATGGACTTCCATCATAACCTTCCCTAGTAAAATATATAAATGATATGTGAAGTTTTGTATCATTTAGAACAATCCCCGATTTAATTTGATTTTTGACCGAAACTAGTGTATAATATACTATGATTTTTGACCGAAACTTTCATTTCTAAAAGTTTCATAGAATCTAATTTTCATATGATTTATTTGCATGGACTTCCATCATAACCATCCCTCTTAAAATATATAAATGATATGTGAAGTCTCGTATCATTTCAAATAGTCCATAATTAAATTTGGTTTTTTTGACCGAAACTAGTGTATAATATACTATGATTTTTGACAAAAACTTGCATTTAAAAAAGTTTCATAGAATCGAATTTTCGGATGATTTTTTGCATGGACTTCCATCATAACCTTCCCTCGTAAAATATATAAATGATATGTGAAGTTTCATATCATCTCGAACAGTCCCCGATTTAATTTGATTTTTGACCGAAACTAGTATAAACTAGTGTATAATATACTATGATTTTTGACCGAAACTTGCATTTCGCAAAGTTTCATAGAATCTAGTTTTTAGATGATTTTTTTGCATGGACTTCCATCATAAGCTTCCCTCTTAACATATATGTATGATCTGAAAAGTCTCGTATCATTTCAAATAGTCCCCAATTAAATTTTATTTTTTTGACCGAAACTAGTATAAACTAGTGTATAATATACATTGATTTTTGACCGAAACATGCATTTAAAAAAATTTCATAGAATCTAATTTTCAGATAATTTATTTGAATGGAATTCCATCATAACCTTCCCTTTTAACATATATAAATGATATGTAAAGTCTTGTATCATTTCAATTAGTCCCCAATTAAATTTTAGTTTTTTGACCGAAACTAGTGTATGATATACTATGATTTTTGACCGAAACATGCATTTAAAAAAATTCATAGAATCTAATTTTCAGATAATTTTTTTGCATGGACTTCCATCATAACCATCCCTCTTAACTTATATAAATGATACGTGAAGTCTCGTATCATTTCAAATAGTCCCCAATTAAATTTGATTTTTTTGACCGAAACTAGTGTATAATATACTATGATTTTTGACAAAAACATGCATTTCTAAAAGTTTCATAGAATCGAATTTTCGGATGATTTTTTGCATGGACTTCCATCATAACCTTCCCTCGTAAAATATGTAAATGATATGTGAAGTTTCGTATCATTTCGAACAGTCCCCGATTTAATTTGATTTTTGACCGAAACTAGTATAAACTAGTGTATAATATACTATGATTTTTGACCGACACATGCATTTCGCAAAGTTTCATAGAATCTAGTTTTTAGATATTTTTTTTGCATGGACTTCCATCATAACATTCCCTCTTAACATATATAAATGATCTGAAAAGTCTCGGATCATTTCAAATAGTCCCCAATTAAATTTTATTTTTTTGACCGAAACTAGTGTATAATATACTATGATTTTCTACCGAAACATGCATTTAAAAAAATTCATAGAATCTAATTTTCAGATAATTTTTTTGCATGGACTTCCATCATAACCTTCAGTCTTAAGATATATAAATGATATGAGAAGTCTCGTATCATTTCAAATAGTCCCCAATTAAATTTGATTTTTTTGACCGAAACTAGTGTATAATATACTATGATTTTTGACAAAAACATGCATTTCAAAAAGTTTCATAGAATCGAATTTTCGGATGATTTTTTGCAAGGACTTCCATCATAACCTTCCCTCGTAAAATATATAAATGATATGTGAAGTTTTGTATCATCTCGAACAGTCCCCGATTTAATTTGATTTTTGACCGAAACTAGTATAAACTAGTGTATAATATACTATGATTTTTGACCGAAACTTGCATTTTGCAAAGTTTCATAGAATCTAGTTTTTAGATGATTTTTTTGCATGGACTTCCATCATAAGCTTCTCTCTTAACATATATAAATGATCTGAAAAGTCTCGTATCATTTCAAATAGTCCCCAATTAATTTTATTATTTTTACCGAAACTAGTATAAACTAGTGTATAATATACATTGATTTTTGACCGAAACTTGCATTTAAAAAAATTTCATAGAATCTAATTTTCAGATAATTTATTTGAATGGACTTCCATCATAACCTTCCCTCTTAACATATATAAATGATATGTGAAGTCTTGTATCATTTCAAATAGTCCCCAATTAAATTTTAGTTTTTTGACCGAAACTAGTGTATAATATACTATGATTTTTGACAGAAACATGCATTTAAAAAAATTCATAGAATCTAATTTTCAGATAATTTTTTTGCATGGACTTCCATCATAACCATCCCTCTTAACTTATATAAATGATACATGAAGTCTCGTATCATTTCAAATAGTCCCCAATTAAATTTGATTTTTTTGACCGAAACTAGTGTATAATATACTATGATTTTTTGACAAAAACATGCATTTCTAAAAGTTTCATAGAATCGAATTTTCAGATGATTTTTTGCATGGACTTCCATCATAACCTTCCCTCGTAAAATATTTAAATGATATGTGAAGTTTCGTATCATTTCGAACATTCCCCAATTTAATTTGATTTTTGACCGAAACTAGTAAAAACTAGTGTATAATATACTATGATTTTTGACTGAAACATGCATTTCGCAAAGTTTCATAGAATCTAGTTCTTAGATAATTTTTTTGCATGGACTTCCATCATAACCTTCCCTCTTAACATATATAAATAATCTGAAAAGTCTCGTATCATTTCAAATAGTCCCCAATTAAATTTTATTTTTTTGACCGAAACTAGTGTATAATATACTATGATTTTCTACCGAAACATGCATTTAAAAAAATTCATAGAATCTAATTTTCAGATAATTTTTTTGCATGGACTTCCATCATAACCATCCCTCTTAACATATATAAATGATACGTGAAGTCTCGTATCATTTCAAATAGTCCCCAATTAAATTTGATTTTTTTGACCGACACTAGTGTATAATATACTATGATTTTTGATAAAAACATGCATTTCAAAAAGTTTCATAGAATCGAATTTTCGGAAGATTTTTTGCATGGACGTCCATCATAACCTTCCCTCGTAAAATATATAAATGATATGTGAAGTTTCGTATCATCTCGAACTGTCCCCGATTTAATTTGATTTTTGACCGAAACTAGTATAAACTAGTGTATAATATACTATGATTTTTGACCGAAACTTGCATTTCGCAAAGTTTCATAGAATCTAGTTTTTAGATCATTTTTTTGCATGGACTTCCATCATAAGCTTCCCTCTTAACATATATAAATGATCTGAAAAGTCTCGTATCATTTTAAATAGTCCCCAATTAAATTTTATTTTTTTGACCGAAACTAGTATAAACTAGTGTATAATATACATTGATTTTTGACCGAAACTTGCATTTAAAAAAATTTCATAGAATCTAATTTTCAGATAATTTATTTGAATGGACTTCCATCATAACCTTCCCTCTTAACATATATAAATGATATGTGAAGTCTTGTATCATTTCAAATAGTCCCCAATTAAATTTTAGTTTTTTGACCGACACTAGTGTATAATATACTATGATTTTTTACCGAAACATGCATTTAAAAAAATTCATAGAATCTAATTTTCAGATAATTTTTTTGCATGGACTTCCATCATAACCATCCCTCTTAACTTATATAAATGATACGTGAAGTCTCGTATCATTTCAAATAGTCCCCAATTAAATTTGATTTTTTTGACCGAAACTAGTGTATAATATACTATGATTTTTGACAAAAAAGATGCATTTCTAAAAGTGTCATAGAATCGAATTTTCGGATGATTTTTTGCATGGACTTCCATCATAACCTTCCCTCGTAAAATATGTAAATGATATGTGAAGTTTCGTATCATTTCGAACAGTCCCCGATTTAATTTGATTTTTGACCGAAACTAGTATAAACTAGTGTATAATATACTATGATTTTTGACCGAAACATGCATTTCGCAAAGTTTCATAGAATCTTGTTTTTAGATATTTTTTTTGCATTGGACTTCCATCATAACCTTCCCTCTTAACATATATAAATGATCTGAAAAGTCTCGTATCATTTCAAATAGTCCCCAATTAAATTTTATTTTTTTGACCGAAACTAGTGTATAATATAATATACTATGATTTTCTACCGAAACATGCATTTAAAAAAATTCATAGAATCTAATTTTCAGATAATTTTTTTACATGGACATCGATCATAACCTTCACTCTTAACATATATAAATGATATGAGAAGTCTCGTATCATTTCAAATAGTCCCCAATTAAATTTGATTTTTTTGACCGAAACTAGTGTATAATATACTATGATTTTTGACAAAAACATGCATTTCAAAAAGTTTCATAGAATCGAATTTTCGGATGATTTTTTGCATGGACTTCCATCATAACCTTCCCTCGTAAAATATATAAATGATATGTGAAGTTTCGTATCATCTCGAACAGTCCCCGATTTAATTTGATTTTTGACCGAAACTAGTATAAACTAGTGTATAATATACTATGATTTTTGACCGAAACTTGTATTTTGCAAAGTTTCATAGAATCTAGTTTTTAGATGATTTTTTTGCATGGACTTCCATCATAAGCTTCTCTCTTAACATATATAAATGATCTGAAAAGTCTCATATCATTTCAAATAGTCCCCAATTAAATTATATTATTTTGACCGAAATTAGTATAAACTAGTGTATAATATACATTGATTTTTGACCGAAACTTGCATTTAAAAAAATTTCATAGAATCTAATTTTCAGATAATTTATTTGAATGGACTTCCATCATAACCTTCCCTCTTAACATATATAAATGATACGTGAAGTCTTGTATCATTTCAAATAGTTCCCAATTAAATTTTAGTTTTTTGACCGAAACTAGTGTATAATATACTATGATTTTTGACCGAAACATGCATTTAAAAAAATTCATAGAATCTAATTTTCAGATAATTTTTTTGCATGGACTTCCATCATAACCATCCCTCTTAACTTATATAAATGATACGTGAAGTCTCGTATCATTTCAAATAGTCCCCAATTAAATTTGATTTTTTTGACCGAAACTAGTGTATAATATACTATGATTTTTGACAAAAACATGCATTTCTAAAAATTTCATAGTATCGAATTTTCGGATGATTTTTTGCATGGACTTCCATCATAACCTTCCCTCGTAAAATATGTAAATGATATGTGAAGTTTCGTATCATTTCGAACAGTCCCCGATTTAATTTGATTTTTGACCGAAACTAGTATAAACTAGTGTATAATATACTATGATTTTTGACCGAAACATGCATTTCGCAAAGTTTCATAGAATCTAGTTTTTTGATATTTTTTTTGCATGGACTTCCATCATAACCTTCCCTCTTAACATATATAAATAATCTGAAAAGTCTCGTATCATTTCAAATAGTCCCCAATTAATTTTATTTTTTTGACCGAAACTAGTGTATAATATACTATGATTTTCTACCGAAACATGCATTTAAAAAAATTCATAGAATCTAATTTTCAGATAATTTTTTTGCATGGACTTCCATCATAACCATCCCTCTTAACATATATAAATGATACGTGAAGTCTCGTATCATTTCAAATAGTCCCAATTAAATTTGATTTTTTTGACCGAAACTAGTGTATAATATACTATGATTTTTGACAAAAACATGCATTTCAAAAAGTTTCATAGAATCGAATTTTCGGATGATTTTTTGCATGGACGTCCATCATAACCTTCCCTCGTAAAATATGTAAATGATATGTGAAGATTTGTATCATCTCGAACAGTGCCCGATTTAATTTGATTTTTGACCGAAACTAGTATAAACTAGTGTATAATATACTATGATTTTCGACCGAAACTTGCATTTCGCAAAGTTTCATAGAATCTAGTTTTTAGATGATTTTTTTGCATGGACTTCCATCATAAGCTTCCCTCTTAACATATATAAATGATCTGAAAAGTCTCGTATCATTTCAAATAGTCCCCAATTAAATTTTATTTTTTTGACCGAAACTAGTATAAACTAGTGTATAATATACATTGATTTTTGACCGAAACTTGAATTTAAAAAAATTTCATAAAATCTAATTTTCAGATAATTTATTTGAATGGACTTCCATCATAACCTTCCCTCTTAACATATATAAATGATATGTGAAGTCTTGTATCATTTCAAATAGTCCCCAATTAAATTTTAGTTTTTTGACCGAAACTAGTGTATAATATACTATGATTTTTGACCGAAACATGCATTTAAAAAAATTCATAGAATCTAATTTTCAGATATTTTTTTTGCATGGACTTCCATCATAACCATCCCTCTTAACTTATATAAATGATACGTGATGTCTCGTATCATTTCAAATAGTCCCCAATTAAATTTGATTTTTTTGACCGAAACTAGTGTATAATATACTATGATTTTTTGACAAAAACATGCATTTCTAAAAGTTTCATAGAAACGAATTTTCGGATGATTTTTTGCATGGACTTCCATCATAACCTTCCCTCGTAAAATATGTAAATGATATGTGAAGTTTCGTATCATTTCGAACAGTCCCCGATTTAATTTGATTTTTGACCGAAACTAGTATAAACTAGTGTATAATATACTATGATTTTTGACCGAAACATGCATTTCGCAAAGTTTCATAGAATCTAGTTTTTAGATATTTTTTTTGCATGGACTTCCATCATAACCTTCCCTCTTAACATATATAAATGATATGAAAAGTCTCGTATCATTTCAAATAGTCCCCAATTAAATTTTACTTTTTTGACCGAAACTAGTGTATAATATACTATGATTTTCTACCGAAACATGCATTTAAAAAAATTCATAGAATCTAATTTTCAGATAATTTTTTTGCATGGACTTCCATCATAACCATCCCTCTTAACATATATAAATGATACGTGAAGTCTCGTATCATTTCAAATAGTCCCCAATTAAATTTGATTTTTTTGACCGAAACTAGTGTATAATATACTATGATTTTTGACAAAAACATGCATTTCTAAAAGTTTCATAGAATCGAATTTTCGGATGAGTTTTTGCATAGACTTCCATCATAACCTTCCCTCGTAAAATATGTAAATGATATGTGAAGTTTCGTATCATTTCGAACAGTCCCCGATTTAATTTGATTTTTGACCGAAACTAGTATAAACTAGTGTATAATATACTATGATTTTTGACCGAAACTTGCATTTCGCAAAGTTTCATAGAATTTAGTTTTTAGATATTTTTTTGCATGGACTTCCATCATAACCTTCCCTCTTAACATATATAAATGATCTGAAAAGTCTCGTATCATTTCAAATAGTCCCCAATTAAATTTTATTTTTTTGACAGAAACTAGTATAAACTAGTGTATAATATACATTGATTTTTGACCGAAACTTGCATTTAAAAAAATTTCATAGAATCTAATTTTCAGATAATTTATTTGAATGGACATCCATCATAACCTTCCCTCTTAACAAATATAAATGATATGTGAAGTCTCGTATCATTTCAAATAGTCCCCAATTAAATTTGATTTTTTTGACCGAAACTAGTGTATAATATACTATGATTTTTGACAGAAACTTGCATTTCAAAAAGTTTCATAGAATCCAATTTTAATTTGATTTTTTGCATGGACTTCCATCATAACCTTCCCTTGTAAAATATATAAATGATATGTGAAGTTTCGTATCATTTAGAACAATCCCCGATTTAATTTGATTTTTGACCGAAACTAGTATAAACTAGTGTATAATATACTATGATTTTTGACCGAAACTTTCATTTCAAAACGTTTCATAGAATCTAATTTTAATATGATTTATTTGCATGGACTTCCATCATAACATTCCCTCATAACATATATAAATGATATGTGAAGTCTCGTATCATTTCAAATAGTCCCCAATTAAATTTGATTTTTTTGACCGAAACTAGTGTATAATATACTATGATTTTTGACAAAAACATGCATTTCTAAAAGTTTCATAGAATCGAATTTTCGGATGAATTTTTGCATGGACTTCCATCATAACCTTCCCTCGTAAAATATGTAAATGATATGTGAAGTTTCATATCATTTCGAACAGTCCCCGATTTAATTTGATTTTTGACCGAAACTAGTATAAACTAGTGTATAATATACTATGATTTTTGACCGAAACATGCATTTCGCAAAGTTTCATAGAATCTAGTTTTTAGATATTTTTTTTTGCATGGACTTCCATCATAACCTTCCCTCTTAACATATATAAATGATCTGAAAAGTCTCGTATCATTTCAAATAGTCCCCAATTAAATTTTATTTTTTTGACCGAAACTAGTGTATAATATACTATGATTTTTTACCGAAACATGCATTTAAAAAAATTCATAGAATCTAATTTTCAGATAATTTTTTTGCATGGACTTCCATCATAACCATCCCTCTTAACATATATAAATGATACGTGAAGTCTCGTATCATTTCAAATTGTCCCCAATTAAATTTTATTTTTTTGACCGAAACTAGTGTATAATATACTATGATTTTTGACAAAAACATGCATTTCTAAAAGTTTCATAGAATCGAATTTTCGGATGAGTTTTTGCATGGACTTCCATCATAACCTTCCCTCGTAAAATATGTAAATGATATGTGAAGTTTCGTATCATTTCGAACAGTGCCCGATTTAATTTGATTTTTCACCGAAACTAGTATAAACTAGTGTATAATATACTATGATTTTCGACCGAAACTTGCATTTCGCAAAGTTTCATAGAATCTAGTTTTTAGATGATTTTTTTGCATGGACTTCCATCATAAGCTTCCCTCTTAACATATATAAATGATCTGAAAAGTCTCGTATCATTTCAAATAGTCCCCAATTAAATTTTATTTTTTTGACCGAAACTAGTATAAACTAGTGTATAATATACATTGATTTTTGACCGAAACTTGAATTTAAAAAAATTTCATAGAATCTAATTTTCAGATAATTTATTTGAATGGACTTCCATCATAACCTTCCCTCTTAACATATATAAATGATATGTGAAGTCTTGTATCATTTCAAATAGTCCCCAATTAAATTTTAGTTTTTTGACCGAAACTAGTGTATAATATACTATGATTTTTGACCGAAACATGCATTTAAAAAAATTCATAGAATCTAATTTTCAGATATTTTTTTTGCATGGACTTCCATCATAACCATCCCTCTTAACTTATATAAATGATACGTGATGTCTCGTATCATTTCAAATAGTCCCCAATTAAATTTGATTTTTTTGACCGAAACTAGTGCATAATATACTATGATTTTTTGACAAAAACATGCATTTCTAAAAGTTTCATTGAATCGAATTTTCGGATGATTTTTTGCATTGACTTCCATCATAACCTTCCCTCGTAAAATATGTAAATGATATGTGAAGTTTCGTCTCATTTCGAACAGTCCCCGATTTAATTTGATTTTTGACCGAAACTAGTATAAACTAGTGTATAATATACTATGATTTTTGACCGAAACATGCATTTCGCAGAGTTTCATAGAATCTAGTTTTTAGATATTTTTTTTGCATGGACTTCCATCATAACCTTCCCTCTTAACATATATAAATGATATGAAAAGTCTCGTATCATTTCAAATAGTCCCCAATTAAATTTTATTTTTTTGACCGAAACTAGTGTATAATATACTATGATTTTCTACCGAAACATGCATTTAAAAAAATTCATAGAATCTAATTTTCAGATAATTTTTTTGCATGGACTTCCATCATAACCATCCCTCTTAACATATATAAATGATACGTGAAGTCTCGTATCATTTCAAATAGTCCCCAATTAAATTTGATTTTTTTGACCGAAACTAGTGTATAATATACTATGATTTTTGACAAAAACATGCATTTCTAAAAGTTTCATAGAATCGAATTTTCGGATGAGTTTTTGCATAGACTTCCATCATAACCTTCCCTCGTAAAATATGTAAATGATATGTGAAGTTTCGTATCATTTCAAACAGTCCCCGATTTAATTTGATTTTTGACCGAAACTAGTATAAACTAGTGTATAATATACTATGATTTTTGACCGAAACTTGCATTTCGCAAAGTTTCATAGAATTTAGTTTTTAGATATTTTTTTGCATGGACTTCCATCATAACCTTCCCTCTTAACATATATAAATGATCTAAAAAGTCTCGTATCATTTCAAATAGTCCCCAATTAAATTTTATTTTTTTGACCGAAACTAGTATAAATTAGTGTATAATATACATTGATTTTTGACCGAAACTTGCATTTAAAAAAATTTCATAGAATCTAATTTTCAGATAATTTATTTGAATGGACATCCATCATAACCTTCCCTCTTAACAAATATAAATGATATGTGAAGTCTCGTATCATTTCAAATAGTCCCCAATTAAATTTGATTTTTTTTACCGAAACTAGTGTATAATATACTATGATTTTTGACAGAAACTTGCATTTCAAAAAGTTTCATAGAATCCAATTTTAATTTGATTTTTTGTATGGACTTCCATCATAACCTTCCCTTGTAAAATATATAAATGATATGTGAAGTTTCGTATCATTTAGAACAATCCCCGATTTAATTTGATTTTTGACCGAAACTAGTATAAACTAGTGTATAATATACTATGATTTTTGACCGAAACTTTCATTTCAAAACGTTTCATAGAATCTAATTTTAATATGATTTATTTGCATGGACTTCCATCATAACATTCCCTCATAACATATATAAATGATATGTGAAGTCTCGTATCATTTCAAATAGTCCCCAATTAAATTTGATTTTTTTGACCGAAACTAGTGTATAATATACTATGATTTTTGACAAAAACATGCATTTCTAAAAGTTTCATAGAATCGAATTTTCGGATGATTTTTTGCATGGACTTCCATCATAACCTTCCCTCGTAAAATATGTAAATGATATGTGAAGTTTCGTATCATTTCGAACAGTCCCCGATTTAATTTGATTTTTGACCGAAACTAGTATAAACTAGTGTATAATATACTATGATTTTTGACCGAAACATGCATTTCGCAAAGTTTCATAGAATCTAGTTTTTAGATATTTTTTTTGCATGGACTTCCATCATAACCTTCCCTCTTAACATATATAAATGATCTGAAAAGTCTCGTATCATTTCAAATAGTCCCCAATTAAATTTTATTTTTTTGACCGAAACTAGTGTATAATATACTATGATTTTTTACCGAAACATGCATTTAAAAAAATTCATAAAATCTAATTTTCAGATAATTTTTTTGCATGGACTTCCATCATAACCATCCCTCTTAACATATATAAATGATACGTGAAGTCTCGTATCATTTCAAATTGTCCCCAATTAAATTTGATTTTTTTGACCGAAACTAGTGTATAATATACTATGATTTTTGACAAAAACATGCATTTCTAAAAGTTTCATAGAATCGAATTTTCGGATGAGTTTTTGCATGGACTTCCATCATAACCTTCCCTCGTAAAATATGTAAATGATATGTGAAGTTTCGTATCATTTCGAACAGTCCCCGATTTAATTTGATTTTTGACCGAAACTAGTATAAACTAGTGTATAATATACTATGATTTTTGACCGAAACTTGCATTTTGCAAAGTTTCATAGAATCTAGTTTTTAGATATTTTTTTGCATGGACTTCCATCATAACCTTCCCTCTTAACATATATAAATGATCTGAAAAGTCTCGTATCATTTCAAATAGTCCCCAATTAAATTTTATTTTTTTGACTGAAACTAGTATAAACTAGTGTATAATATACATTCATTTTTGACCGAAACTTGCATTTAAAAAAATTTCATAGAATCTAATTTTCAGATAATTTTTTTGCCTTAACTTCCATCATAACCTTCCCTCTTAACATATATAAATGATATGTGAAGTCTCGTATCATTTCAAATAGTCCCCAATTAAATTTGATTTTTTTGACCGAAACTAGTGTATAATATACTATGATTTTTGACCGAAACTTGCATTTCAAAAAGTTTCATAGAATCCAATTTTAATTTGATTTTTTGCATGGACTTCCATCATAACCTTCCCTTGTAAAATATATAAATGATATGTGAAGTTTCGTATCATTTAGAACAATCCCCGATTTAATTTGATTTTTGACCGAAACTTGTATAAACTAGTGTATAATATACTATGATTTTTGACCGAAAATTTCATTTCAAAATGTTTCATAGAATCTAATTTTCATATGATTTATTTGCATGGACTTCCATCATAACATTCCCTCATAACATATATAAATGATATGTGAAGTCTCGTATCATTTTAAATAGTCCCCAATTAAATTTGATTTTTTTGACCGAAACTAGTGTATAATATACTATGATTTTTGACAAAAACATGTATTTCAAAAAGTTTCATAGAATCGAATTTTCGGATGATTTTTTGCATGGACTTCCATCATCACCTTCCCTCGTAAAATATATAAATGATATGTGAAGTTTCGTATCATTTTTATCAGTCCCCGATTTAATTTGATTTTTGACCGAAATATTATAAACTAGTGTATAATATACTATGATTTTTGACCGAAACTTGCATTTCGCAAAGTTTCATAGAATCTATTTTTTAGATTTTTTTTTTCATGGACTTCCATCATAACCTTCCCTCTTAACATATATAAATGATCTGAAAAGTCTCGTATCATTTCAAATAGTCTCCAATTAAATTTTATTTTTTTGACCGAAACTAGTATAAACTAGTGTAGAATATACATTGATTTTTGACCGAAACTTGCATTTAAAAAAATTTCATAGAATCTAATATTCAGATATTTTTTTTGCATGAACTTCCATCATAACCTTCCCTCTTAACATATATAAATGATATGTGAAGTCTCGTATCATTTCAAATAGTCCCCAATTAAATTTGATTTTTTTGACCGAAACTAGTGTATAATATACTATGATTTTTGACAAAAACATGCATTTCAAAAAGTTTCATAGAATCGAATTTTCGGATGTTTTTTTCATGGACGTCCATCATAACCTTCCCTCGTAAAATATATAAATGATATGTGAAGTTTCGTATCATCTAGAACAGTCCCCGATTTAATTTGATTTTTGACCGAAACTAGTATAAACTAGTGTATAATATACTATGATTTTTTTTGCATGGACTACCATCATAAACCTTCCCTCTTAACATATATAAATGATCTGAAAAGTCTCGTATCATTTCAAATAGTCCTCACTTAAATTTGATTTTTTTGACCGAAACTTGTGTATAATATACTATGATTTTTGACAAAAACATGCATTTCTAAAAGTTTCATAGAATCGAATTTTCGGATGATTTTTTGAATGGACTTCCACCATAACCTTCCCTCATAAAATATGTAAATGATATGTGAAGTTTCGTATCATTTCGAACAGTCCCCGATTTAATTTGATTTTTGACCGAAACTTGTATAAACTAGTGTATAATATACTATGATTTTTGACCGAAACATGCATTTCGCAAAGTTTCATAGAATCTAGTTTTTAGATATTTTTTTTGCATGGACTTCCATCATAACCTTCCCTCTTAACATATATAAATGATCTGAAAAGTCTCGTATCATTTCAAATAGTCCCCAATTAAATTTTATTTTTTTGACCGAAACTAGTGTATAATATACTATGATTTTCTACCGAAACATGCATTTAAAAAAATTCATGGAATCTAATTTTCAGATAATGTTTTTGCATGGACTTCCATCATAACCATCCCTCTTAACATATATAAATGATACGTGAAGTCTCGTATCATTTCAAATAGTCCCCAATTAAATTTGATTTTTTTGACCGAAACTAGTGTATAATATACTATGATTTTTAACAAAAACATGCATTTCTAAAAGTTTCATAGAATCGAATTTTCGGATGATTTTTTGCATGGACTTCCATCAATACCTTCCCTCGTAAAATATGTAAATGATATGTGAAGTTTCGTATCATTTCGAACAGTCCCCGATTTAATTTGATTTTTGACCGAAACTAGTATAAACTAGTGTATAATATACTATGATTTTTGACCGAAACTTTCATTTGAAAAAGTTTCATAGAATCTAATTTTCATATTATTTATTTGCATGGAATTCCAACATAACCTTCACTCTTAACATGTATAAATGATATGTGAAGTCTCGTATCATTTCAAATAGTCCCCAATTATATTTGATTTTTTTGACCAAAACTAGTGTATAATATACAATGATTTTTGACAAAAACATGCATTTCAAAAAGTTTCATAGAATCGAATTTTCGGATGATTTTTTGCATGGACTTCCATCATAACCTTACCTCTTAAAATAAATAAATGATATGTGAATTTTAGTTTCATCTCGAACAATCCCCAATTTAATTTGATTTTTGACCGAAACTAGTATAAATTAGTGTATAATAAACTATGATTTTTGACCGAAACTTGCATTTCGCAAAGTTTCATAGAATCTAGTTTTTAGATGATTTTTTTGCATGGACTTCCGTCATAACCTTCCCTCTTAACATATATAAATGATCTGAAAAGTCTCGTATCATTTCAAATAGTCCCCAATTAAATTTTATTTTTTGACCGAAACTAGTATAAACTAGTGTATAATATACATTGATTTTTGACCGAAACTTGCATTAAAAAAAATTTCATAGAATCTAATTTTCAGATAATTTATTTGCATGGACTTCCATCATAACCTTCCCTCTTAACATATATAAATGATATGTGAAGTCTCGTATCATTTCAAACAGTCCCCAATTAAATTTGAGTTTTTTGACCGAAACTAGTGTATAATATACTATGATTTTTGACCGAAACATACATTTAAAAAAATTTCATAGAATCTAATTTTCATATAATTTTTTTGCATGGACTTCCATCATAATTTTCCCTCTTAACATATATAAATGATATGTGAAGTCTCGTATCATTTCAAATAGTCCCCAATTAAATTTGATTTTTTTGACCGAAACTAGAGTATAATATACTATGATTTTTGACCGAAACATGCATTTCAAAAAGTTTCATAGAATCCAATTTTAATTTGATTTCTTGCATGGACTTCAATCATAACCTTCCCTTATAAAATATATAAATGATATGTGAAGTTTCTTATCATTTAGAACAATCCCCTATTTAATTTGATTTTTGACCGAAACTAGTATAAACTAGTGTATAATATACTATGATTTTTGACCGAAACTTTCATTTCAAAAAGTTTCATAGAATCTAATTTACATATGATTTATTTGCATGGACTTCCATCATAACCTTCACTCTTAACATATATAAATGATATGTGAAGTCTCGTATCATTTCAAAAAGTCCCCAATTAAATTTGATTTTTTTGACCGAAACTAGTGTATAGAATACTATGATTTTTGACCGAAACTTGCATTTCAAAAAGTTTCATAGAATCCAATTTTAATTTGATTTTTTGCATGGACTTCCATCATAACCTTCCCTTGTAAAATATATAAATGATATGTGAAATTTCGTATCATTTAGAACAATCCCCGATTTAATTTGATTTTTGACCGAAACTAGTATAAACTAGTGTATAATATACTATGATTTTTGACCGAAACTTTCATTTCAAAAAGTTTCATAGAATCTAATTTTCATATGATTTATTTGCATGGACTTCCATCATAACCATCCCTCTTAACATATATAAATGATATGTGAAGTCTCGTATCATTTCAAATAGTCCATAATTAAATTTGATTTTTTTGACCGAAACTAGTGTATAATATACTATGATTTTTGACAAAAACATGCATTTCTAAAAGTATCATAGAATCGAATTTTCGGATGATTTTTTGCATGGACTTCCATCATAACCTTCCCTCGTAAAATACGTAAATGATATGTGAAGTTTCATATCATTTCTAACAGTCCCCGATTTAATTTAATTTTTGACCGAAACTAGTTAGTATAAACTAGTGTATAATATACTATGATTTTTGACCGAAACATGCATTTCGCAAAGTTTCATAGAATCTAGTTTTTAGAATTTTTTTTTGCATGTACTTCTATCATAACCTTCCCTCTTAACATATATAAATGATCTGAAAAGTCTCGTATCATTTCAAATAGTCCCCAATTAAATTTTATTTTTTTGACCGAAACTAGTATAAACTAGTGTATAATATACATTGATTTTTGACCGAAACATGCAATTAAAAAAATTTCATAGAATCTAATTTTCAGATAATTTACTTGCATGGACTTCCATCATAACCTTCCCTCTTAACATATATAAATGATATGTGAAGTCTCGTATCATTTCAAATAGTCCCCAATTAAATTTTATTTTTTTGACCGAAACTAGTGTATAATATACTATGATTTTCTACCGAAACATGCATTTAAAAAAATTCATGGAATCTAATTTTCAGATAATTTTTTTGCATGGACTTCCATCATAACCATCCCTCTTAACATATATAAATGATACGTGAAGTCTCGTATCATTTCAAATAGTCCCCAATTAAATTTGATTTTTTTGACCGAAACTAGTGTATAATATACTATGATTTTTAACAAAAACATGCATTTCTAAAAGTTTCATAGAATCGAATTTTCGGATGATTTTTTGCATGGACTTCCATCATCACCTTCCCTCGTAAAATATGTAAATGATATGTGAAGTTTCGTATCATTTCGAACAGTCCCCGATTTAATTTGATTTTTGACCGAAACTAGTATAAACTAGTGTATAATAAACTATGATTTTTGACCGAAACTTGCATTTCGCAAAGTTTCATAGAATCTAGTTTTTAGATATTTTTTTGCATGGACTTCCATCATAACCTTCCCTCTTAACATATATAAATGATCTGAAAAGTCTCGTATCATTTCAAATAGTCCCCAATTAAATTTTATTTTTTTGACCAAAACTAGTATAAACTAGTGTAGAATATACATTGATTTTTGACCGAAACTTGCATTTAAAAAAATTTCATAGAATCTAATATTCAGATATTTTTTTTGCATGAACTTCCATCATAACCTTCCCTCTTAACATATATAAATGATATGTGAAGTCTCGTATCATTTCAAATAGTCCCCAATTAAATTTGATTTTTTTGACCGAAACTAGTGTATAATATACTATGATTTTTGACCGAAACATGCATTTCAAAAAGTTTCATAGAATCCAATATTAATTTGATTTTTTGCATGGACTTCCATCATAACCTACCCTTGTAAAATATATAAATGATATGTGAAGTTTCTTTTCATTTAGAACAATCCCCGATTTAATTTGATTTTTGACCGAAACTAGTATAAACTAGTGTATAATATACTATGATTTTTGACCGAAACTTTCATTTGAAAAAGTTTCATAGAATCTAATTTTGATATTATTTATTTGCATGGAATTCCAACATAACCTTCACTCTTAACATGTATAAATGATATGTGAAGTCTCGTATCATTTCAAATAGTCCCCAATTATATTTGATTTTTTTGACAAAACTAGTGTATAATATACAATGATTTTTGACAAAAACATGCATTTCAAAAAGTTTCATAGAATCGAATTTTCGGATGATTTTTTGCATGGACTTCCATCATAACCTTACCTCTTAAAATATATAAACGATATGTGAATTTTAGTTTCATCTCGAACAATCCCCAATTTAATTTGATTTTTGACCGAAACTAGTATAAATTAGTGTATAATAAACTATGATTTTTGACCGAAACTTGCATTTCGCAAAGTTTCATAGAATCTAGTTTTTAGATGATTTTTTTGCATGGACTTCCGTCATAACCTTCCCTCTTAACATATATAAATGATCTGAAAAGTCTCGTATCATTTCAAATAGTCCCCAATTAAATTTTATTTTTTTGACCGAAACTAGTATAAACTAGTGTATAATATACATTGATTTTTGACCGAAACTTGCATTTAAAAAAATTTCATAGAATCTAATTTTCAGATAATTTATTTGCATGGACTTCCATCATAACCTTCCCTCTTAACATATATATATGATATGTGAAGTCTCGTATCATTTCAAACAGTCCCCAATTAAATTTGAGTTTTTTGACCGAAACTAGTGTATAATATACAATGATTTTTGACCGAAACATACATTTAAAAAAATTTCATAGAATCTAATTTTCAGATAATTTTTTTGCATGGACTTCCATCATAATTTTCCCTCTTAACATATATAAATGATATGTGAAGTCTCGTATCATTTCAAATAGTCCCCAATTAAATTTGATTTTTTTGACCGAAACTAGAGTATAATATACTATGATTTTTGACCGAAACATGCATTTCAAAAAGTTTCATAGAATCCAATTTTAATTTGATTTCTTGCATGGACTTCAATCATAACCTTCCCTTATAAAATATATAAATGATATGTGAAGTTTCTTATCATTTAGAACAATCCCCTATTTAATTTGATTTTTGACCGAAACTAGTATAAACTAGTGTATAATATACTATGATTTTTGACCGAAACTTTCATTTCAAAAAGTTTCATAGAATCTAATTTACATATGATTTATTTGCATGGACTTCCATCATAACCTTCACTCTTAACATATATAAATGATATGTGAAGTCTCGTATCATTTCAAAAAGTCCCCAATTAAATTTGATTTTTTTGACCGAAACTAGTGTATAGAATACTATGATTTTTGACCGAAACTTGCATTTCAAAAAGTTTCATAGAATCCAATTTTAATTTGATTTTTTGCATGGACTTCCATCATAACCTTCCCTTGTAAAATATATAAATGATATGTGAAGTTTCGTATCATTTAGAACAATCCCCGATTTAATTTGATTTTTGACCGAAACTAGTATAAACTAGTGTATAATATACTATGATTTTTGACCGAAACTTTCATTTCAAAAAGTTTCATAGAATCTAATTTTCATATGATTTATTTGCATGGACTTCCATCATAACCATCCCTCTTAACATATATAAATGATATGTGAAGTCTCGTATCATTTCAAATAGTCCATAATTAAATTTGATTTTTTTGACCGAAACTAGTGTATAATATACTATGATTTTTGACAAAAACATGCATTTCTAAAAGTATCATAGAATCGAATTTTCGGATGATTTTTTGCATGGACTTCCATCATAACCTTCCCTCGTAAAATATGTAAATGATATGTGAAGTTTCATATCATTTCTAACAGTCCCCGATTTAATTTAATTTTTGACCGAAACTAGTTAGTATAAACTAGTGTATAATATACTATGATTTTTGACCGAAACTTGCATTTCGCAAAGTTTCATAGAATCTAGTTTTTAGAATTTTTTTTTGCATGTACTTCTATCATAACCTTCCCTCTTAACATATATAAATGATCTGAAAAGTCTCGTATCATTTCAAACAGTCCCCAATTAAATTTTATTTTTTTGACCAAAACTAGTATAAACTAGTGTATAATATACATTGATTTTTGAACGAAACTTGCAATTAAAAAAATTTCATAGAATCTAATTTTCAGATAATTTACTTGCATGGACTTCCATCATAACCTTCCCTCTTAACATATATAAATGATATGTGAAGTCTCGTATCATTTCAAATAGTCCCCAATTAAATTTGATTTTTTTGACCGAAACTAGAGTATAATATACTATGATTTTTGACCAAAACATGCATTTCAAAAAGTTTCATACAATCCAATTTTAATTTGAATTTTTGCATGGACTTCCATCATAACCTTCCCTTGTAAAATATATAAATGATATGTGAAGTTTCTTATCATTTAGAACAATCCCCGATTTAATTTGATTTTTGACCGAAACGAGTATAAACTAGTGTATAATATACTATGATTTTTGACCGAAACTTTCATTTCAAAAAGTTTCATAGAATCTAATTGTCATATGATTTATTTGCATGGACTTCCATCATAACCATCCCTCTTAACATATATAAATGATATGTGAAGTCTCGTATCATTTCAAATAGTCCATAATTAAATTTAATTTTTTTGACCGAAACTAGTGTATAATATACTATGATTTTTGACAAAAACATGCATTTCTAAAAGTTTCATAGAATCTAATTTTCGGATGATTTTTCGCATGGACTTCCATCATAACCTTCCCTCGTAAAATATGTAAATGATATATGAAGTTTCGTATCATTTCTAACAGTACCCGATTTAATTTGATTTTTGACCGAAACTAGTATAAACTAGTATATAATATACTATGATTTTTGACCGAAACTTGCATTTCGCAAAGTTTCATAGAATCTAGTTTTTAGATATTTTTTTTGCATGGACTTCTATCATAACCTTCCCTCTTAACATATATAAATGATCTGAAAAGTCTCGTATCATTTCAAATAGTCCCCAATTAAATTTTATTTTTTTGACAGAAACTAGTATAAACTAGGGTATAATATACATTGATATTTGACCGAAACTTGCATTTAAAAAAATTTCATAGAATCTAATTTTCAGATTATTTATTTGAATGGACTTCCATCATAACCTTCCCTCTTAACATATATAAATGATATGTGAAGTCTTGTATCATTTCAAATAGTCCCCAATTAAATTTTAGTTTTTTGACCGAAACTAGTGTATAATATACATTGATTTTTGACCGAAACTTGCAATTAAAAAAATTTCATAGAATCTAATTTTCAGATAATTTTTTTGCATGGACTTCCATCATAACCTTCCCTCTTAACATATATAGATGATATGTGAAGTCTCGTATCATTTCAAATAGTCCCCAATTAAATTTGATTTTTTTGACCGAAACTAGTGTATAGAATACTATGATTTTTGACCGAAACTTGCATTTCAAAAAGTTTCATAGAATCCAATTTTAATTTGATTTTTTGCATGGACTTCCATCATAACCTTCCCTTGTAAAATATATAAATGATATGTGAAGTTTCGTATCATTTAGAACAATCCCCGATTTAATTTGATTTTTGACCGAAACTAGTATAAACTAGTGTATAATATACTATGATTTTTGACCGAAACTTTCATTTCAAAAAGTTTCATAGAATCTAATTTTCATATTATTTATTTGCATGGACTTCCATCATAACCATCCCTCTTAACATATATAAATGATATGTGAAGTCTCATATCATTTCAAATAGTCCATAATTAAATTTGATTTTTTTGACCGAAACTAGTGTATAATATACTATGATTTTTGACAAAAACATGCATTTCTAAAAGTATCATAGAATCAAATTTTCGGATGATTTTTTGCATGGACTTCCATCATAACCTTCCCTCGTAAAATATGTAAATGATATGTGAAGTTTCATATCATTTCTAACAGTCCCCGATTTAATTTTAATTTTTGTCCGAAACTAGTTAGTATAAACTAGTGTATAATATACTATGATTTTTGACCGAAACTTGCATTTCGCAAAGTTTCATAGAATCTAGTTTTTAGAATTTTTTTTTGCATGTACTTCTATCATAACCTTCGCTCTTAACATATATAAATGATCTAAAAAGTATCGTATCATTTCAATTAGTCCCCAATTAAATTTTATTTTTTTGACCGAAACTAGTATAAACTAGTGTATAATATACATTGTTTTTTGACCGAAACTTGCAATTAAAAAAATTTCATAGAATCTAATTTTCAGATAATTTACTTGCATGGAATTCCATCATAACCTTCCCTCTTAACATATATAAATGATATGTGAAGTCTCGTATCATTTCAAATAGTCCCCAATTAAATTTGATTTTTTTGACCGAAACTAGAGTATAATATACTATGATTTTTGACCAAAACATGCATTTCAAAAAGTTTCATACAATCCAATTTTAATTTGAATTTTTGCATGGACTTCCATCATAACCTTCCCTTGTAAAATATATAAATGATATGTGAAGTTTCTTATCATTTAGAACAATCCCCGATTTAATTTGATTTTTGACCGAAACGAGTATAAACTAGTGTATAATATACTATGATTTTTGACCGAAACTTTCATTTCAAAAAGTTTCATAGAATCTAATTTTCATATGATTTATTTGCATGGACTTCCATCATAACCATCCCTCTTAACATATATAAATGATATGTGAAGTCTCGTATCATTTCAAATAGTCCATAATTAAATTTAATTTTTTTGACCGAAACTAGTGTATAATATACTATGATTTTTGACAAAAACATGCATTTCTAAAAGTTTCATAGAATCGAATTTTCGGATGGACTTCCATCATAACCTTCCCTCGTAAAATATGTAAATGATATGTGAAGTTTCGTATCATTTCTAACAGTACCCGATTTAATTTGATTTTTGACCGAAACTAGTATAAACTAGTATATAATATACTATGATTTTTGACCGAAACTTGCATTTCGCAAAGTTTCATAGAATCTAGTTTTTAGATATTTTTTTTGCATGGACTTCTATCATAACCTTCCCTCTTAACATATATAAATGATCTGAAAAGTCTCGTATCATTTCAAATAGTCCCCAATTAAATTTTATTTTTTTGACAGAAACTAGTATAAACTAGGGTATAATATACATTGATATTTGACCGAAACTTGCATTTAAAAAAATTTCATAGAATCTAATTTTCAGATAATTTATTTGAATGGACTTCCATCATAACCTTCCCTCTTAACATATATAAATGATATGTGAAGTCTTGTATCATTTCAAATAGTCCCCAATTAAATTTTAGTTTTTTGACCGAAACTAGTGTATAATATACTATGATTTTTGACCGAAACATGCATTTAAAAAAATTCATAGAATCTAATTTTCAGATAATTTTTTTGCATGGACTTCCATCATAACCTTCCCTCTTAACATATATAGATGATATGTGAAGTCTCGTATCATTTCAAATAGTCCCCAATTAAATTTGATTTTTTTGACCGAAACTAGTGTATAGAATACTATGATTTTTGACCGAAACTTGCATTTCAAAAAGTTTCATAGAATCCAATTTTAATTTGATTTTTTGCATGGACTTCCATCATAACCTTCCCTTGTAAAATATATAAATGATATGTGAAGTTTCGTATCATTTAGAACAATCCCCGATTTAATTTGATTTTTGACCGAAACTAGTATAAACTAGTGTATAATATACTATGATTTTTGACCGAAACTTTCATTTCAAAAAGTTTCATAGAATCTAATTTTCATATGATTTATTTGCATGGACTTCCATCATAACCATCCCTCTTAACAATTATAAATGATATGTGAAGTCTCGATTCATTTCAAATAGTCCATAATTAAATTTGATTTTTTTGACCGAAACTAGTGTATAATATACTATGATTTTTGACAAAAACATGCATTTCTAAAAGTATCATAGAATCGAATTTTCGGATGATTTTTTGCATGGACTTCCATCATAACCTTCCCTCGTAAAATATGTAAATGATATGTGAAGTTTCATATCATTTCTAACAGTCCCCGATTTAATTTAATTTTTGACCGAAACTAGTTAGTATAAACTAGTGTATAATATACTATGATTTTTGACCGAAACTTGCATTTTGCAAAGTTTCATAGAATCTAGTTTTTAGAAATTTTTTTTGCATGTACTTCTATCATAACCTTCGCTCTTAACATATATAAATGATCTGAAAAGTATCGTATCATTTCAAATAGTCCCCAATTAAATTTTATTTTTTTGACCAAAACTAGTATAAACTAGTGTATAATATACATTGATTTTTGACCGAAACTTGCAATTAAAAAAATTTCATAGAATCTAATTTTCAGATAATTTACTTGCATGGAATTCCATCATAACCTTCCCTCTTAACATATATAAATGATATGTGAAGTCTCGTATCATTTCAAATAGTCCCCAATTAAATTTGATTTTTTTGACCGAAACTAGAGTATAATATACTATGATTTTTGACCAAAACATGCATTTCAAAAAGTTTCATACAATCCAATTTTAATTTGAATTTTTGCATGGACTTCCATCATAACCTTCCCTTGTAAAATATATAAATGATATGTGAAGTTTCTTATCATTTAGAACAATCCCCGATTTAATTTGATTTTTGACCGAAACGAGTATAAACTAGTGTATAATATACTATGATTTTTGACCGAAACTTTCATTTCAAAAAGTTTCATAGAATCTAATTTTCATATGATTTATTTGCATGGACTTCCATCATAACCATCCCTCTTAACATATATAAATGATATGTGAAGTCTCGTATCATTTCAAATAGTCCATAATTAAATTTAATTTTTTTGACCGAAACTAGTGTATAATATACTATGATTTTTGACAAAAACATGCATTTCTAAAAGTTTCATAGAATCGAATTTTCGGATGGACTTCCATCATAACCTTCCCTCGTAAAATATGTAAATGATATGTGAAGTTTCGTATCATTTCTAACAGTACCCGATTTAATTTGATTTTTGACCGAAACTAGTATAAACTAGTATATAATATACTATGATTTTTGACCGAAACTTGCATTTCGCAAAGTTTCATAGAATCTAGTTTTTAGATATTTTTTTTGCATGGACTTCTATCATAACCTTCCCTCTTAACATATATAAATGATCTGAAAAGTCTCGTATCATTTCAAATAGTCCCCAATTAAATTTTATTTTTTTGACAGAAACTAGTATAAACTAGGGTATAATATACATTGATATTTGACCGAAACTTGCATTTAAAAAAATTTCATAGAATCTAATTTTCAGATAATTTATTTGAATGGACTTCCATCATAACCTTCCCTCTTAACATATATAAATGATATGTGAAGTCTTGTATCATTTCAAATAGTCCCCAATTAAATTTTAGTTTTTTGACCGAAACTAGTGTATAATATACTATGATTTTTGACCGAAACATGCATTTAAAAAAATTCATAGAATCTAATTTTCAGATAATTTTTTTGCATGGACTTCCATCATAACCTTCCCTCTTAACATATATAGATGATATGTGAAGTCTCGTATCATTTCAAATAGTCCCCAATTAAATTTGATTTTTTTGACCGAAACTAGTGTATAGAATACTATGATATTTGACCGAAACTTGCATTTCAAAAAGTTTCATAGAATCCAATTTTAATTTGATTTTTTGCATGGACTTCCATCATAACCTTCCCTTGTAAAATATATAAATGATATGTGAAGTTTCGTATCATTTAGAACAATCCCCGATTTAATTTGATTTTTGACCGAAACTAGTATAAACTAGTGTATAATATACTATGATTTTTGACCGAAACTTTCATTTCAAAAAGTTTCATAGAATCTAATTTTCATATGATTTATTTGCATGGACTTCCATCATAACCATCCCTCTTAACAATTATAAATGATATGTGAAGTCTCGTATCATTTCAAATAGTCCATAATTAAATTTGATTTTTTTGACCGAAACTAGTGTATAATATACTATGATTTTTGACAAAAACATGCATTTCTAAAAGTATCATAGAATCGAATTTTCGGATGATTTTTTGCATGGACTTCCATCATAACCTTCCCTCGTAAAATATGTAAATGATATGTGAAGTTTCATATCATTTCTAACAGTCCCCGATTTAATTTAATTTTTGACCGAAACTAGTTAGTATAAACTAGTGTATAATATACTATGATTTTTGACCGAAACTTGCATTTTGCAAAGTTTCATAGAATCTAGTTTTTAGAAATTTTTTTTGCATGTACTTCTATCATAACCTTCGCTCTTAACATATATAAATGATCTGAAAAGTATCGTATAATTTCAAATAGTCCCCAATTAAATTTTATTTTTTTGACCGAAACTAGTATAAACTAGTGTATAATATACATTGATTTTTGACCGAAACTTGCAATTAAAAAAATTTCATAGAATCTAATTTTCAGATAATTTACTTGCATGGAATTCCATCATAACCTTCCCTCTTAACATATATAAATGATATGTGAAGTCTCGTATCATTTCAAATAGTCCCCAATTAAATTTTATTTTTTTGACCGAAACTAGAGTATAATATACTATGATTTTTGACCAAAACATGCATTTCAAAAAGTTTCATACAATCCAATTTTAATTTGAATTTTTGCATGGACTTCCATCATAACCTTCCCTTGTAAAGTATATAAATGATATGTGAAGTTTCTTATCATTTAGAACAATCCCCGATTTAATTTGATTTTTGACCGAAACTAGTATAAACTAGTGTATAATATACTCTGATTTTTGACCGAAACTTTCATTTCAAAAAGTTTCATAGAATCTAATTTTCATATGATTTATTTGCATGTACTTCCATCATAACCTTCACTCTTAACATATATAAATGATATGAAAAGTCTCGTATCATTTCAAATAGTCCCCAATTAAATTTGATTTTTTTGACCGAAACTAGTGTATAATATACTATGATTTTTGACAAAAACATGCATTTCAAAAAGTTTCATAGAATCGAATTTTCGGATGATTTTTTGCATGGACTTCCATCATAACCTTCCCTCGTAAAATATATAAATGATATGTGAAGTTTCGTATCTTTTCGAACAGTCCCCGATTTAATTTGATTTTTGACCGAAACTAGTATAAACTAGTGTATATAATATACTATGATTTTTGACCAAAACATGCCTTTAAAAAAATTCATAGAATCTAATTTTCAGATAATTTTTTTGCATGGACTTCCATCATAACCATCCCTCTTAACTTATATAAATGATACGTGAAGTCTCGTATCATTTCAAATAGTCCCCAATTAAATTTGAGTTTTTTGACCGAAACTAGTGTATAATATACTATGATTTTTGACAAAACATGCATTTCTAAAAGTTTCATAGAATCGAATTTTCGTATGATTTTTTGCATGGACTTCCATAATAACCTTCCCTCGTAAAATATGTAAATGATATGTGAAGTTTCGTATCATTTCGAACAGTCCCCGATTTAATTTGATTTTTGACCGAAACTAGTATAAACAAGTGTATAATATACTATGATTTTTGACCGAAACTTGCATTTCGCAAAGTTTCATAGAATCTAGTTTTTAGATGATTTTTTTGCATGGACTTCCATCATAAGCTTCCCTCTTAACATATATAAATGATCTGAAAAGTCTCGTATCATTTCAAATAGTCCCCAATTAAATATTATTTTTTTGACCGAAACTAGTATAAACTAGTGTATAATATACAATGATTTTTGACCGAAACTTGCATTTAAAAAAATTTCATAGAATCTAATTTTTAGATAATTTATTTGAATGGACTTCCATCATAACCTTCCCTCTTAACATATATAAATGATATGTGAAGTCTTGTATCATTTCAAATAGTCCCCAATTAAATTTTAGTTTTTTGACCGAAACTAGTGTATAATATACTATGATTTTTGACCGAAACATGCATTTAAAAAAATTCATAGAATCTAATTTTCAGATAATATTTTTGCATGGACTTCCATCATAACCATCCCTCTTAACTTATATAAATGATACGTGAAGTCTCATATCATTTCAAATAGTCCCCAATTAAATTTGATTTTTTTGACCGAAACTAATGTATAATATACTATGATTTTTGACAAAAACATGCATTTCTAAAAGTTTCATAGAATCGAATTTTCGGATGATTTTTTGCATGGACTTTCATCATAACCTTCCCTCGTAAAATATGATAATGATATGTGAAGTTTCGTATCATTTCGAACAGTCCCCGATTTAATTTGATTTTTAACCGAAACTAGTATAAACTAGTGTATAATATACATTGATTTTTGATCGAAACTTGCATTTAAAAAAATTTCATAGAATCTAATTTTCAGATAATTTATTTGAATGGACTTCCATCATAACCTTCCCTCTTAACATATATAAATGATATGTGAAGTCTTGTATCATTTCAAATAGTCCCCAATTAAATTTTAGTTTTTTGACCGAAACTAGTGTATAATATACTATGATTTTTGACCGAAACATGCATTTAAAAAAATTCATAGAATCTAATTTTCAGATAATTTTTTTGCATGGACTTCCATCATAACCATCCCTCTTAACTTATATAAATGATACGTGAAGTCTCGTATCATTTCAAATAGTCCCCAATTAAATTTGATTTTTTTGACCGAAACTAGTGTATAATATACTATGATTTTTGACAAAACATGCATTTCTAAAAGTTTCATAGAATCGAATTTTTGGATGATTTTTTGCATGGACTTCCATCATAACCTTCCCTCGTAAAATATATAAATGATATGTGAAGTTTCGTATCTTTTCGAACAGTCCCCGATTTAATTTGATTTTTGACCGAAACTAGTATAAACTAGTGTATATAATATACTATGATTTTTGACCAAAACATGCCTTTAAAAAAATTCATAGAATCTAATTTTCAGATAATTTTTTTGCATGGACTTCCATCATAACCATCCCTCTTAACTTATATAAATGATACGTGAAGTCTCGTATCATTTCAAATAGTCCCCAATTAAATTTGATTTTTTTGACCGAAACTAGTGTATAATATACTATGATTTTTGACAAAACATGCATTTCTAAAAGTTTCATAGAATCGAATTTTCGGATGATTTTTTGCATGGACTTCCATAATAACCTTCCCTCGTAAAATATGTAAATGATATGTGAAGTTTCGTATCATTTCGAACAGTCCCCGATTTAATTTGATTTTTGACCGAAACTAGTATAAACAATTGTATAATATACTATGATTTTTGACCGAAACTTGCATTTCGCAAAGTTTCATAGAATCTAGTTTTTAGATGATTTTTTTGCATGGACTTCCATCATAAGCTTCCCTCTTAACATATATAAATGATCTGAAAAGTCTCGTATCATTTCAAATAGTCCCCAATTAAATTTTATTTTTTTGACCGAAACTAGTATAAACTAGTGTATAATATACAATGATTTTTGACCGAAACTTGCATTTAAAAAAATTTCATAGAATCTAATTTTTAGATAATTTATTTGAATGGACTTCCATCATAACCTTCCCTCTTAACATATATAAATGATATGTGAAGTCTTGTATCATTTCAAATAGTCCCCAATTAAATTTTAGTTTTTTGACCGAAACTAGTGTATAATATACTATGATTTTTGACCGAAACATGCATTTAAAAAAATTCATAGAATCTAATTTTCAGATAATATTTTTGCATGGACTTCCATCATAACCATCCCTCTTAACTTATATAAATGATACGTGAAGTCTCATATCATTTCAAATAGTCCCCAATTAAATTTGATTTTTTTGACCGAAACTAATGTATAATATACTATGATTTTTGACAAAAACATGCATTTCTAAAAGTTTCATAGAATCGAATTTTCGGATGATTTTTTGCATGGACTTTCATCATAACCTTCCCTCGTAAAATATGTTAATGATATGTGAAGTTTCGTATCATTTCGAACAGTCCCCGATTTAATTTGATTTTTAACCGAAACTAGTATAAACTAGTGTATAATATACATTGATTTTTGATCGAAACTTGCATTTAAAAAAATTTCATAGAATCTAATTTTCAGATAATTTATTTGAATGGACTTCCATCATAACCTTCCCTCTTAACATATATAAATGATATGTGAAGTCTTGTATCATTTCAAATAGTCCCCAATTAAATTTTAGTTTTTTGACCGAAACTAGTGTATAATATACTATGATTTTTGACCGAAACATGCATTTAAAAAAATTCATAGAATCTAATTTTCAGATAATTTTTTTGCATGGACTTCCATCATAACCATCCCTCTTAACTTATATAAATGATACGTGAAGTCTCGTATTATTTCAAATAGTCCCCAATTAAATTTGATTTTTTTGACCGAAACTAGTGTATAATATACTATGATTTTTGACAAAACATGCATTTCTAAAAGTTTCATAGAATTGAATTTTCGGATGATTTTTTGCATGGACTTCCATCATAACCTTCCCTCGTAAAATATGTAAATGATATGTGAAGTTTCGTATCATTTCGAACAGTCCCCGATTTAATTTGATTTTTGACCGAAACTAGTATAAACTAGTGTATAATATACTATGATTTTTGACTGAAACATGCATTTCGCAAAGTTTTATAGAATCTAGTTTTTAGATATTTTTTTGCATGGACTTCCATCATAACCTTCCCTCTTAACATATATAAATGATCTGAAAAGTCTCGTATCATTTCAAATAGTCCCTACTTAAATTTTATTTTTTTGACCGAAACTAATGTATAATATACTATTATTTTCTACCGAAACATGCATTTAAAAAAATTCATAGAATCTAATTTTCAGATAATTTTTTTGCATGGACTTCCATCATAACCATCCCTCTTAACATATATAAATGATACGTGAAGTCTCGTATCATTTCAAATAGTCCCCAATTAAATTTGATTTTTTTGACCGAAACTAGTGTATAATATACTATGATTGTTGACAAAAACATGCATTTCTAAATGTTTCATAGAACGAATTTTCGGATGACTTTTTGCATGGACTTCCATCATAACCTTCCCTCGTAAAATATGTAAATGATATGTGAAGTTTCATATCATTTCGAACAGTCCCCGATTTAATTTGATTTTTGAACGAAACTATTATAAACTAGTGTATAATATACTATGATTTTTGACCGAAACTTGCATTTCGCAAAGTTTCATAGAATCTAGTTTTTAGATATTTTTTTGCATGGACTTCCATCATAACCTTCCCTCTTAACATATATAAATGATCTGAAAAGTCTCGTATCATTTCAAATAGTCCCCAATTAAATTTTATTTTTTTGACCGAAACTAGTTTATAATATACTATGATTTTTGACCGAAACTTGCATTTGAAAAAATTTCATAGAATCTAATTTTCAGATAATTTTTTTGCATGCACTTCCATCATAACCTTCCCTCTTAACATATATAAATGATATGTGAAGTCTCGTATCATTTCAAATAGTCCCCAATTAAATTTGATTTTTTTGACCGAAACTAGTGTATAATATACTATGATTTTTGACCGAAACTTGCATTTCAAAAAGTTTCATAGAATCCAATTTTAATTTGATTTTTTGCATGGACTTCCATCATAATCTTCCCTTGTAAAATATATAAATGATATGTGAAGTTTCGTATCATTTAGAACAATCCCCGATTTAATTTGATTTTTTTGACCGAAACTAGTGTATAATATACTATGATTTTTGATCGAAACTTTCATTTCAAAAAGTTTCATAGAATCTAATTTTCATATGATTTATTTGCATGGACTTCTAACATAACCATCCCTCTTAACATATATAAATGATATGTGAAGTCTCGTATCATTTCAAATAGTCCCCAATTAAATTTGATTTTTTTGACCGAAACTAGTGTATAATATACTATGATTTTTGACAAAAACATGCATTTCTAAAAGTTTCATAGAATCAAATTTTCGGATGATTTTTTGCATGGACTTCCATCATAACCTTCCCTCATAAAATATGTAAATGATGTGTGAAGTTTCGTATCATTTCGAACAGTACCCGATTTAATTTGATTTTTGACCGAAACTAGTATAAACTAGTGTATAATATACTATGATTTTTGACCGAAATTTGCATTTCGCAAAGTTTCATAGAATCTAGTTTTTAGATATGTTTTTTTGCATGGACTTCCATCATAACCTTTCCTCTTAACATATATAAATGATCTGAAAAGTCTCGTATCATTTCAAATAGTCCCCAATTAAATTTTATTTTTTTGACCGAAACTAGTATAAACTAGTGTATAATATAAATTGATTTTTGACCGAAACTTGCACCTAAGAAAATTTCATAGAATCTAATTTTCAGATAATTTTTTTTCCTGAATTTCCATCATAACCTTCCCTCTTAACATATATAAATGATATGTGAAGTCTCATATCATTTCAAATAGTCCCCAATTAAATTTGATTTTTTTGACCGAAACTAGTGTATAATATACTATGATTTTTGACTGAAACTTGCATTTGAAAAAGTTTCATAGAATCCAATTTTAATTTGATTTTTTGCATGGACATCCATCATAACCTTCCCTTGTAAAATATATAAATGATATGTGAAGTTTTGTATCATTTAGAACAATCCCCGATTTAATTTGATTTTTGATCGAAACTAGTATAAACTAGTGTATAATATACTATGATTTTTGACCGAAACTTTCATTTCAAAAAGTTTCATAGAATCTAATTTTCATATGATTTATTTGAATGGACTTCCAACATAACCTTCACTCTTAACATATATAAATGATATGTGAAGTCTCGTATCATTTCAAATAGTCCCCAATTAAATTTGATTTTTTTGACCGAAACTAGTGTATAATATACTATGATTTTTGAGAAAAACTTGCATTTCAAAAAGTTTCATCGAATCGAATTTTCGGATGATTTTTTGCATGGACTTCCATCATCACCTTCACTCTTAAAATATATAAATGATATGTGAAGTTTCGTATCATTTCGAACAGTACCCGATTTAATTTGATTTTTGACCGAAACTAGTATAAACTAGTGTATAATATAATATGATTTTTGACTGAAACTTGCATTTCGCAAAGTTTCATAGAATCTAGTTTTTAGATGATTTTTTTTGCATGGACTTCCATCATAACCTTCCCTCTTAACATATATAAATGATCTGAAAAGTCTCGTATCATTTCAAATAGTCCCATATTAAATTTTATTTTTTTGACCGAAACTAGTATAAACTAGTGTATAATATACATTGATTTTTGACCGAAACTTGCACTTAAAAAAATTTCATAGAATCTAATTTTCAGATAATTTTTTTGCCTGAATTTCCATCATAACCTTCCCTCTTAACATATATAAATGATATGTGAAGTCTCGTATCATTTCAAATAGTCCCCAATTAAATTTGATTTTTTTGACCGAAACTAGTGTATAATATACTATGATTTTTGACCGAAACTTGCATTTCAAAAAGTTTCATAGAATCCAATTTTAATTTGATTTTTTGCATGGACTTCCATCATAATCTTCCCTTGTAAAATATATAAATGATATGTGAAGTTTCTTATCATTTAGAACAATCCCCGATTTAATTTGATTTTTTTGACCGAAACTAGTGTATAATATACTATGATTTTTGATCGAAACTTTCATTTCAAAAAGTTTCATAGAATCTAATTTTCATATGATTTATTTGCATGGACTTCTAACATAACCATCCCTCTTAACATATATAAATGATATGTGAAGTCTCGTATCATTTCAAATAGTCCCCAATTAAATTTGATTTTTTTGACCGAAACTAGTGTATAATATACTATGATTTTTGACAAAAACATGCATTTCTAAAAGTTTCATAGAATCAAATTTTCGGATGATTTTTTGCATGGACTTCCATCATAACCTTCCCTCATAAAATATGTAAATGATGTGTGAAGTTTCGTATCATTTCGAACAGTACCCGATTTAATTTGATTTTTGACCGAAACTAGTATAAACAAGTGTATAATATACTATGATTTTTGACTGAAACTTGCATTTCGCAAAGTTTCATAGAATCTAGTTTTTAGATGATTTTTTTGCATGGACTTCCATCATAACCTTCCCTCTTAACATATATAAATGACCTGAAAAGTCTCGTATCATTTCAAATAGTCCCAAATTAAATTTTATTTTTTTGACCGAAACTAGTATAAACTCTTGTATAATATACATTGATTTTTGACCGAAACTTGCATTTATAAAATTTTCATAGAATCTAATTTTCAGATAATTTTTTTTCCTGAACTTCCATCATAACCTTCCCTCTTAACATATATAAATGATATGTGAAGTCTCGTATCATTTCAAATAGTCCCCAATTAAATTTGATTTTTTTGACCGAAACTAGTGTATAATATACTATGATTTTTGACCGAAACATGCATTTCAAAAAGATTCATAGAATCCAATTTTAATTTGATTTTTTGAATGGACTTCCATCATAACCTTCCCTTGTAAAATATATAAATGATATGTGAAGTTTCTTATCATTTAGAACAATCCCCGATTTAATTTGATTTTTGACCGAAACTAGTATAAACTAGTGTATAATATACTATGATTTTTGACCGAAACTTTCATTTCAAAAAGTTTCATAGAATCTAATTTTCATATGATTTATTTGCATGGACTTCCATCATAACCTTCACTCTTAACATATATAAATGATATGTGAAGTCTCTTATCATTTCAAATAGTCCCAAATTAAATTTGATTTTTTTGACCGAAACTAGTGTATAATATACTATGATTTTTGACCGAAACATGAATTTCAAAAAGTTTCATAGAATCCAATTTTAATTTGATTTTTTGCATGGACTTCCATCTTAACCTTCCCTTGTAAAATATATAAATGATATGTGAAGTTTCGTATCATTTAGAACAATCCCCGATTTAATTTGATTTTTGACCGAAACTAGTGTAAACTAGTGTATAATATACTATAATTTTTGACCGAAACTTTTATTTCAAAAAGTTTCATAGAATCTAATTTTCATATGATTTATTTGCATGGACTTCCAACATAACCATCCCTCTTAACATATATAAATGATATGTGAAGTCTCGTATCATTTCAAATAGTCCCCAATTAAATTTGATTTTTTTTGACCGAAACTAGTGTATAATATACTATGATTTTTGACAAAAACATGCATTTCTAAAAGTTTCATAGAATCAAATATTCAGATGATTTTTTGCATGGACTTCCATCATAACCTTCCCTCATAAAATATGTAAATGATGTGTGAAGTTTCGTATCATTTCGAACAGTCCCCAATTTAATTTGATTTTTGACCGAAACTAGTATAAACTAGTGTATAATATACTATGATTTTTGACCGAAATTTGCATTTCGCAAAGTTTCATAGAATCTAGTTTTTACATATTTTTTTTGCATGGACTTCCATCATAACCTTCCCTCTTAACATATATAAATGATCTGAAAAGTCTCGTATCATTTCAAATAGTCCCATATTAAATTTTATTTTTTTGACCGAAACTAGTATAAACTAGTGTATAATATACATTGATTTTTGACCGAAACTTGCACCTAAAAAAATTTCATAGAATCTAATTTTCAGATAATTTTTTTGCCTGAATTTCCATCATAACCTTCCCTCTTAACATATATAAATGATATGTGAAGTCTCGTATCATTTCAAATAGTCCCCAATTAAATTTGATTTTTTTGACCGAAACTAGTGTATAATATACTATGATTTTTGACCGAAACTTGCATTTCAAAAAGTTTCATAGAATCGAATTTTCGGATGATTTTTTGCATGGACTTCCATCATCACCTTCACTCTTAAAATATATAAATGATATGTGAAGTTTCGTATCATTTCGAACAGTACCCGATTTAATTTGATTTTTTACCGAAACTAGTATAAACTAGTGTATAATATAATATGATTTTTGACTGAAACTTGCATTTCGCAAAGTTTCATAGAATCTAGTTTTTAGATGATTTTTTTGCATGGAGTTCCATCATAACCTTCCCTCTTAACATATATAAATGACCTGAGTAGTCTCGTATCATTTCAAATAGTCCCCAATTAAATTTTATTTTTTTGACCGAAACTAGTATAAACTAGTGTATAATATACATTGATTTTTGACCGAAACTTGCATTTATAAAATTTTCATAGAATCTAATTTTCAGATAATTTTTTTTCCTGAACTTCCATCATAACCTTCCCTCTTAACATATATAAATGATATGTGAAGTCTCGTATCATTTCAAATAGTCCCCAATTAAATTTAATTTTTTTGACCGAAACTAGTGTATAATATACTATAATTTTTGACCGAAACTTGCATTTGAAAAAGTTTCATAGAATCCAATTTTAATTTGATTTTTTGCATGGACATCCATCATAACCTTCCCTTGTAAAATATATAAATGATATGTGAAGTTTTGTATCATTTAGAACAATCCCCGATTTAATTTGATTTTTGATCGAAACTAGTATAAACTAGTGTATAATATACTATGATTTTTGACCGAAACTTTCATTTCAAAAAGTTTCATAGAATCTAATTTTCATATGATTTATTTGCATGGACTTCCAACATAACCTTCACTCTTAACATATATAAATGATATGTGAAGTCTCGTATCATTTCAAATAGTCCCCAATTAAATTTGATTTTTTTGACCGAAACTAGTGTATAATATACTATGATTTTTGAGAAAAACTTGCATTTCAAAAAGTTTCATCGAATCGAATTTTCGGATGATTTTTTGCATGGACTTCCATCATCACCTTCACTCTTAAAATATATAAATGATATGTGAAGTTTCGTATCATTTCGAACAGTACCCGATTTAATTTGATTTTTGACCGAAACTAGTATAAACTAGTGTATAATATAATATGATTTTTGACTGAAACTTGCATTTCGCAAAGTTTCATAGAATCTAGTTTTTAGATGATTTTTTTTGCATGGACTTCCATCATAACCTTCCCTCTTAACATATATAAATGATCTGAAAAGTCTCGTATCATTTCAAATAGTCCCATATTAAATTTTATTTTTTTGACCGAAACTAGTATAAACTAGTGTATAATATACATTGATTTTTGACCGAAACTTGCACTTAAAAAAATTTCATAGAATCTAATTTTCAGATAATTTTTTTGCCTGAATTTCCATCATAACCTTCCCTCTTAATATATATAAATGATATGTGAAGTCTCGTATCATTTCAAATAGTCCCCAAATAAATTTGATTTTTTTGACCGAAACTAGTGTATAATATACTATGATTTTTGACCGAAACTTGCATTTCAAAAAGTTTCATAGAATCCAATTTTAATTTGATTTTTTGCATGGACTTCCATCATAATCTTCCCTTGTAAAATATATAAATGATATGTGAAGTTTCGTATCATTTAGAACAATCCCCGATTTAATTTGATTTTTTTGACCGAAACTAGTGTATAATATACTATGATTTTTGATCGAAACTTTCATTTCAAAAAGTTTCATAGAATCTAATTTTCATATGATTTATTTGCATGGACTTCTAACATAACCATCCCTCTTAACATATATAAATGATATGTGAAGTCTCGTATCATTTCAAATAGTCCCCAATTAAATTTGATTTTTTTGACCGAAACTAGTGTATAATATACTATGATTTTTGACAAAAACATGCATTTCTAAAAGTTTCATAGAATCAAATTTTCGGATGATTTTTTGCATGGACTTCCATCATAACCTTCCCTCATAAAATATGTAAATGATGTGTGAAGTTTCGTATCATTTCGAACAGTACCCGATTTAATTTGATTTTTGACCGAAACTAGTATAAACAAGTGTATAATATACTATGATTTTTGACTGAAACTTGCATTTCGCAAAGTTTCATAGAATCTAGTTTTAAGATGATTTTTTTGCATGGACTTCCATCATAACCTTCCCTCTTAACATATATAAATGACCTGAAAAGTCTCGTATCATTTCAAATAGTCCCAAATTAAATTTTATTTTTTTGACCGAAACTAGTATAAACTCTTGTATAATATACATTGATTTTTGACCGAAACTTGCATTTATAAAATTTTCATAGAATCTAATTTTCAGATAATTTTTTTTCCTGAACTTCCATCATAACCTTCCCTCTTAACATATATAAATGATATGTGAAGTCTCGTATCATTTCAAATAGTCCCCAATTAAATTTGATTTTTTTGACCGAAACTAGTGTATAATATACTATGATTTTTGACCGAAACATGCATTTCAAAAAGATTCATAGAATCCAATTTTAATTTGATTTTTTGAATGGACTTCCATCATAACCTTCCCTTGTAAAATATATAAATGATATGTGAAGTTTCTTATCATTTAGAACAATCCCCGATTTAATTTGATTTTTGACCGAAACTAGTATAAAATAGTGTATAATATACTATGATTTTTGACCGAAACTTTCATTTCAAAAAGTTTCATAGAATCTAATTTTCATATGATTTATTTGCATGGACTTCCATCATAACCTTCACTCTTAACATATATAAATGATATGTGAAGTCTCTTATCATTTCAAATAGTCCCAAATTAAATTTGATTTTTTTGACCGAAACTAGTGTATAATATACTATGATTTTTGACCGAAACTTGAATTTCAAAAAGTTTCATAGAATCCAATTTTAATTTGATTTTTTGCATGGACTTCCATCTTAACCTTCCCTTGTAAAATATATAAATGATATGTGAAGTTTCGTATCATTTAGAACAATCCCCGATTTAATTTGATTTTTGACCGAAACTAGTGTAAACTAGTGTATAATATACTATAATTTTTGACCGAAACTTTTATTTCAAAAAGTTTCATAGAATCTAATTTTCATATGATTTATTTGCATGGACTTCCAACATAACCATCCCTCTTAACATATATAAATGATATGTGAAGTCTCGTATCATTTCAAATAGTCCCCAATTAAATTTGATTTTTTTTGACCGAAACTAGTGTATAATATACTATGATTTTTGACAAAAACATGCATTTCTAAAAGTTTCATAGAATCAAATATTCAGATGATTTTTTGCATGGACTTCCATCATAACCTTCCCTCATAAAATATGTAAATGATGTGTGAAGTTTCGTATCATTTCGAACAGTCCCCAATTTAATTTGATTTTTGACCGAAACTAGTATAAACTAGTGTATAATATACTATGATTTTTGACCGAAATTTGCATTTCGCAAAGTTTCATAGAATCTAGTTTTTACATATTTTTTTTGCATGGACTTCCATCATAACCTTCCCTCTTAACATATATAAATGATCTGAAAAGTCTCGTATCATTTCAAATAGTCCCATATTAAATTTTATTTTTTTGACCGAAACTAGTATAAACTAGTGTATAATATACATTGATTTTTGACCGAAACTTGCACCTAAAAAAATTTCATAGAATCTAATTTTCAGATAATTTTTTTGCCTGAATTTCCATCATAACCTTCCCTCTTAACATATATAAATGATATGTGAAGTCTCGTATCATTTCAAATAGTCCCCAATTAAATTTGATTTTTTTGACCGAAACTAGTGTATAATATACTATGATTTTTGACCGAAACTTGCATTTCAAAAAGTTTCATAGAATCGAATTTTCGGATGATTTTTTGCATGGACTTCCATCATCACCTTCACTCTTAAAATATATAAATGATATGTGAAGTTTCGTATCATTTCGAACAGTACCCGATTTAATTTGATTTTTTACCGAAACTAGTATAAACTAGTGTATAATATAATATGATTTTTGACTGAAACTTGCATTTCGCAAAGTTTCATAGAATCTAGTTTTTAGATGATTTTTTTGCATGGAGTTCCATCATAACCTTCCCTCTTAACATATATAAATGACCTGAGTAGTCTCGTATCATTTCAAATAGTCCCCAATTAAATTTTATTTTTTTGACCGAAACTAGTATAAACTAGTGTATAATATACATTGATTTTTGACCGAAACTTGCATTTATAAAATTTTCATAGAATCTAATTTTCAGATAATTTTTTTTCCTGAACTTCCATCATAACCTTCCCTCTTAACATATATAAATGATATGTGAAGTCTCGTATCATTTCAAATAGTCCCCAATTAAATTTAATTTTTTTGACCGAAACTAGTGTATAATATACTATAATTTTTGACCGAAACTTGCATTTGAAAAAGTTTCATAGAATCCAATTTTAATTTGATTTTTTGCATGGACATCCATCATAACCTTCCCTTGTAAAATATATAAATGATATGTGAAGTTTTGTATCATTTAGAACAATCCCCGATTTAATTTGATTTTTGATCGAAACTAGTATAAACTAGTGTATAATATACTATGATTTTTGACCGAAACTTTCATTTCAAAAAGTTTCATAGAATCTAATTTTCATATGATTTATTTGCATGGACTTCCAACATAACCTTCACTCTTAACATATATAAATGATATGTGAAGTCTCGTATCATTTCAAATAGTCCCCAATTAAATTTGATTTTTTTGACCGAAACTAGTGTATAATATACTATGATTTTTGAGAAAAACTTGCATTTCAAAAAGTTTCATCGAATCGAATTTTCGGATGATTTTTTGCATGGACTTCCATCATCACCTTCACTCTTAAAATATATAAATGATATGTGAAGTTTCGTATCATTTCGAACAGTACCCGATTTAATTTGATTTTTGACCGAAACTAGTATTAACTAGTGTATAATATAATATGATTTTTGACTGAAACTTGCATTTCGCAAAGTTTCATAGAATCTAGTTTTTAGATGATTTTTTTTGCATGGACTTCCATCATAACCTTCCCTCTTAACATATATAAATGATCTGAAAAGTCTCGTATCATTTCAAATAGTCCCATATTAAATTTTATTTTTTTGACCGAAACTAGTATAAACTAGTGTATAATATACATTGATTTTTGACCGAAACTTGCACTTAAAAAAATTTCATAGAATCTAATTTTCAGATAATTTTTTTGCCTGAATTTCCATCATAACCTTCCCTCTTAATATATATAAATGATATGTGAAGTCTCGTATCATTTCAAATAGTCCCCAAATAAATTTGATTTTTTTGACCGAAACTAGTGTATAATATACTATGATTTTTGACCGAAACTTGCATTTCAAAAAGTTTCATAGAATCCAATTTTAATTTGATTTTTTGCATGGACTTCCATCATAATCTTCCCTTGTAAAATATATAAATGATATGTGAAGTTTCGTATCATTTAGAACAATCCCCGATTTAATTTGATTTTTTTGACCGAAACTAGTGTATAATATACTATGATTTTTGATCGAAACTTTCATTTCAAAAAGTTTCATAGAATCTAATTTTCATATGATTTATTTGCATGGACTTCTAACATAACCATCCCTCTTAACATATATAAATGATATGTGAAGTCTCGTATCATTTCAAATAGTCCCCAATTAAATTTGATTTTTTTGACCGAAACTAGTGTATAATATACTATGATTTTTGACAAAAACATGCATTTCTAAAAGTTTCATAGAATCAAATTTTCGGATGATTTTTTGCATGGACTTCCATCATAACCTTCCCTCATAAAATATGTAAATGATGTGTGAAGTTTCGTATCATTTCGAACAGTACCCGATTTAATTTGATTTTTGACCGAAACTAGTATAAACAAGTGTATAATATACTATGATTTTTGACTGAAACTTGCATTTAGCAAAGTTTCATAGAATCTAGTTTTAAGATGATTTTTTTGCATGGACTTCCATCATAACCTTCCCTCTTAACATATATAAATGACCTGAAAAGTCTCGTATCATTTCAAATAGTCCCAAATTAAATTTTATTTTTTTGACCGAAACTAGTATAAACTCTTGTATAATATACATTGATTTTTGACCGAAACTTGCATTTATAAAATTTTCATAGAATCTAATTTTCAGATAATTTTTTTTCCTGAACTTCCATCATAACCTTCCCTCTTAACATATATAAATGATATGTGAAGTCTCGTATCATTTCAAATAGTCCCCAATTAAATTTGATTTTTTTGACCGAAACTAGTGTATAATATACTATGATTTTTGACCGAAACATGCATTTGAAAAAGTTTCACAGAATCCAATTTTAATTTGATTTTTTGCATGGACATCCATCATAACCTTCCCTTGTAAAATATATAAATGATATGTGAAGTTTTGTATCATATAGAACAATCCCCGATTTAATTTGATTTTTGATCGAAACTAGTATAAACTAGTGTATAATATACTATGATTTTTGACCGAAACTTTCATTTCAAAAAGTTTCATAGAATCTAATTTTCATATGATTTATTTGCATGGACTTCCAACATAACCTTCACTCTTAACATATATAAATGATATGTGAAGTCTCGTATCATTTCAAATAGTCCCCAATTAAATTTGATTTTTTTGACCGAAACTAGTGTATAATATACTATGATTTTTGACAAAAACTTGCATTTCAAAAAGTTTCATCGAATCGAATTTTTGGATGATTTTTTGCATGGACTTCCATCATAACCTTCCCTCTTAACATATATAAATGACCTGAAAAGTCTCGTATCATTTCAAATAGTCCCCAATTAAATTTTATTTTTTTGACCGAAACTAGTATAAACTAGTGTATAATATACATTGATTTTTGACCGAAACTTGCATTTAAAAAAATTTCATAGAATCTAATTTTCAGATAATTTATTTGCATGGACTTCCATCATAACCTTCCCTCTTAACATATATAAATGATATGTTAAGTCTCGTATCATTTCAAATAGTCCCCAAATAAATTTGATTTTTTTGACCGAAACTAGTGTATAATATACTATGATTTTTGACCGAAACTTGCATTTCAAAAAGTTTCATAGAATCCAATTTTAATTTGATTTTTTGCATGGACTTCCATCATAATCTTCCCTTGTAAAATATATAAATGATATGTGAAGTTTCGTATCATTTAGAACAATCCCCGATTTAATTTGATTTTTTTGACCGAAACTAGTGTATAATATACTATGATTTTTGATCGAAACTTTCATTTCAAAAAGTTTCATAGAATCTAATTTTCATATGATTTATTTGCATGGACTTCTAACATAACCATCCCTCTTAACATATATAAATGATATGTGAAGTCTCGTATCATTTCAAATAGTCCCCAATTAAATTTGATTTTTTTGACCGAAACTAGTGTATAATATACTATGATTTTTGACAAAAACATGCATTTCTAAAAGTTTCATAGAATCAAATTTTCGGATGATTTTTTGCATGGACTTCCATCATAACCTTCCCTCATAAAATATGTAAATGATGTGTGAAGTTTCGTATCATTTCGAACAGTACCCGATTTAATTTGATTTTTGACCGAAACTAGTATAAACAAGTGTATAATATACTATGATTTTTGACTGAAACTTGCATTTCGCAAAGTTTCATAGAATCTAGTTTTAAGATGATTTTTTTGCATGGACTTCCATCATAACCTTCCCTCTTAACATATATAAATGACCTGAAAAGTCTCGTATCATTTCAAATAGTCCCAAATTAAATTTTATTTTTTTGACCGAAACTAGTATAAACTCTTGTATAATATACATTGATTTTTGACCGAAACTTGCATTTATAAAATTTTCATAGAATCTAATTTTCAGATAATTTTTTTTCCTGAACTTCCATCATAACCTTCCCTCTTAACATATATAAATGATATGTGAAGTCTCGTATCATTTCAAATAGTCCCCAATTAAATTTGATTTTTTTGACCGAAACTAGTGTATAATATACTATGATTTTTGACCGAAACTTGCATTTGAAAAAGTTTCACAGAATCCAATTTTAATTTGATTTTTTGCATGGACATCCATCATAACCTTCCCTTGTAAAATATATAAATGATATGTGAAGTTTTGTATCATTTAGAACAATCCCCGATTTAATTTGATTTTTGATCGAAACTAGTATAAACTAGTGTATAATATACTATGATTTTTGACCGAAACTTTCATTTCAAAAAGTTTCATAGAATCTAATTTTCATATGATTTATTTGCATGGACTTCCAACATAACCTTCACTCTTAACATATATAAATGATATGTGAAGTCTCGTATCATTTCAAATAGTCCCCAATTAAATTTGATTTTTTTGACCGAAACTAGTGTATAATATACTATGATTTTTGACAAAAACTTGCATTTCAAAAAGTTTCATCGAATCGAATTTTTGGATGATTTTTTGCATGGACTTCCATCATAACCTTCCCTCTTAACATATATAAATGACCTGAAAAGTCTCGTATCATTTCAAATAGTCCCCAATTAAATTTTATTTTTTTGACCGAAACTAGTATAAACTAGTGTATAATATACATTGATTTTTGACCGAAACTTGCATTTAAAAAAATTTCATAGAATCTAATTTTCAGATAATTTATTTGCATGGACTTCCATCATAACCTCCCCTCTTAACATATATAAATGATATGTTAAGTCTCGTATCATTTCAAATAGTCCCCAATTAAATTTGAGTTTTTTGACCGAAACTAGTGTATAATATACTATGATTTTTGACCGAAACTTGCATTTCAAAAAGTTTCATAGAATCCAATTTTAATTTGATTTTTTGCATGGACATCCATCATAATCTTCCCTTGTAAAATATATAAATGATATGTGAAGTTTCGTATCATTTAGAACAATCCCCGATTTAATTTGATTTTTTGACCGAAACTAGTGTATAATATACTATGATTTTTGATCGAAACTTTCATTTCAAAAAGTTTCATAGAATCTAATTTTCATATGATTTATTTGCATGGACTTCTAACATAACCATCCCTCTTAACATATATAAATGATATGTGAAGTCTCGTATCATTTCAAATAGCCCCCAATTAAATTTGATTTTTTTGACCGAAACTAGTGTATAATATACTATGATTTTTGACAAAAACATGTATTTCTAAAAGTTTCATAGAATCAAATTTTCGGATGATTTTTTGCATGGACTTCCATCATAACCTTCCCTCATAAAATATGTAAATGATGTGTGAAGTTTCGTATCATTTCGAACAGTACCCGATTTAATTTGATTTTTGACCGAAACTAGTATAAACAAGTGTATAATATACTATGATTTTTGACTGAAACTTGCATTTCGCAAAGTTTCATAGAATCTAGTTTTTAGATGATTTTTTTGCATGGAATTCCATCATAACCTTCCCTCTTAACATATATAAATGACCTGAAAAGTCTCGTATCATTTCAAATAGTCCCAAATTAAATTTTATTTTTTTGACCGAAACTAGTATAAACTCTTGTATAATATACATTGATTTTTGACCGAAACTTGCATTTATAAAATTTTCATAGAATCTAATTTTCAGATAATTTTTTTTCCTGAACTTCCATCATAACCTTCCCTCTTAACATATATAAATGATATGTGAAGTCTCGTATCATTTCAAATAGTCCCCAATTAAATTTGATTTTTTTGACCGAAACTAGTGTATAATATACTATGATTTTTGACCGAAACTTGCATTTGAAAAAGTTTCATAGAATCCAATTTTAATTTGATTTTTTGCATGGACATCCATCATAACCTTCCCTTGTAAAATATATAAATGATATGTGAAGTTTTGTATCATTTAGAACAATCCCCGATTTAATTTGATTTTTGATCGAAACTAGTATAAACTAGTGTATAATATACTATGATTTTTAACCGAAACTTTCATTTCAAAAAGTTTCATAGAATCTAATTTTCATATGATTTATTTGCATGGACTTCCAACATAACCTTCACTCTTAACATATATAAATGATATGTGAAGTCTCGTATCATTTCAAATAGTCCCCAATTAAATTTGATTTTTTTGACCGAAACTAGTGTATAATATAGTATGATTTTTGACAAAAACATGCATTTCAAAAAGTTTCATCGAATCGAATTTTTGGATGATTTTTTGCATGGACTTCCATCATCACCTTCCCACGTAAAATATGTAAATGATATGTGAAGTTTCGTATCATTTCGAACAGTCCCCGATTTAATTTAATTTTTGACCGAAACTAGTATAAACTAGTGTATAATATACATTGATTTTTGACCGAAACTTGCATTTAAAAAAATTTCATAGAATCTAATTTTCAGATAATTTTTTGCATGGACTTCCATCATAACCTTCCCTCTTAACATATATAAATGATTTGTGAAGTATCGTATCATTTCAAATAGTCCCCAATTAAATATGATTTTTTTGACCGAAATTAGTGTATAATATACTATGATTTTTGACCGAAACATGCATTTCAAAAAGATTCATAGAATCCAATTTTAATTTGATTTTTTGAATGGACTTCCATCATAACCTTCCCTTGTAAAATATATAAATGATATGTGAAGTTTCTTATCATTTAGAACAATCCCCGATTTAATTTGATTTTTGACCGAAACTAGTATAAACTAGTGTATAATATACTATGATTTTTGACCGAAACTTTCATTTCAAAAAGTTTCATTGAATATAATTTTCATATGATTTATTTGCATGGACTTTCATCATAACCTTCACTCTTAACATATATAAATGATATGTGAAGTCTCGTATCATTTCAAATAGTCCCAAATTAAATTTGATTTTTTTGACCGAAACTAGTGTATAATATACTATGATTTTTGACCGAAACTTGAATTTCAAAAAGTTTCATAGAATCCAATTTTAATTTGATTTTTTGCATGGACTTCCATCTTAACCTTCCCTTGTAAAATATATAAATGATATGTGAAGTTTCGTATCATTTAGAACAATCCCCGATTTAATTTGATTTTTGACCGAAACTAGTATAAACTAGTGTATAATATACTATAATTTTTGACCGAAACTTTCATTTCAAAAAGTTTCATAGAATCTAATTTTCATATGATTTATTTGCATGGACTTCCAACATAACCATCCCTCTTAACATATATAAATGATATGTGAAGTCTCGTATCATTTCAAATAGTCCCCAATTAAATTTGATTTTTTTTGACCGAAACTAGTGTATAATATACTATGATTTTTGACAAAAACATGCATTTCTAAAAGTTTCATAGAATCAAATATTTGGATGATTTTTTGCATGGACTTCCATCATAACCTTCCCTCATAAAATATGTAAATGATGTGTGAAGTTTCGTATCATTTCGAACAGTCCCCAATTTAATTTGATTTTTGACCGAAACTAGTATAAACTAGTGTATAATATACTATGATTTTTGACCGAAATTTGCATTTCGCAAAGTTTCATAGAATCTAGTTTTTAGATATTTTTTTTGCATGGACTTCCATCATAACCTTCCCTCTTAACATATATAAATGATCTGAAAAGTCTAGTATCATTTCAAATAGTCCCATATTAAATTTTATTTTTTTGACCGAAACTAGTATAAACTAGTGTATAATATACATTGATTTTTGACCGAAACTTGCACCTAAAAAAATTTCATAGAATCTAATTTTCAGATAATTTTTTTGCCTGAATTTCCATCATAACCTTCCCTCTTAACATATATAAATGATATGTGAAGTCTCGTATCATTTCAAATAGTCCCCAATTAAATTTAATTTTTTTGACCGAAACTAGTGTATAATATACTATGATTTTTGACCGAAACTTGCATTTCAAAAAGTTTCATAGAATCGAATTTTCGGATGATTTTTTGCATGGACTTCCATCATCACCTTCACTCTTAAAATATATAAATGATATGTGAAGTTTCGTATCATTTCGAACAGTACCCGATTTAATTTGATTTTTTACCGAAACTAGTATAAACTAGTGTATAATATAATATGAGTTTTGACTGAAACTTGCATTTCGCAAAGTTTCATAGAATCTTGTTTTTAGATGATTTTTTTGCATGGAGTTCCATCATAACCTTCCCTCTTAACATATATAAATGACCTGAAAAGTCTCGTATCATTTCAAATAGTCCCCAATTAAATTTTATTTTTTTGACCGAAACTAGTATAAACTAGTGTATAATATACATTGATTTTTGACCGAAACTTGCATTTATAAAATTTTCATAGAATCTAATTTTCAGATAATTTTTTTTCCTGAACTTCCATCATAACCTTCCCTCTTAACATATATAAATGATATGTGAAGTCTCGTATCATTTCAAATAGTCCCCAATTAAATTTGATTTTTTTGACCGAAACTAGTGTATAATATACTATGATTTTTGACCGAAACTTGCATTTGAAAAAGTTTCATAGAATCCAATTTTAATTTGATTTTTTGCATGGACATCCATCATAACCTTCCCTTGTAAAATATATAAATGATATGTGAAGTTTTGTATCATTTAGAACAATCCCCGATTTAATTTGATTTTTGATCGAAACTAGTATAAACTAGTGTATAATATACTATGATTTTTGACCGAAACTTTCATTTCAAAAAGTTTCATAGAATCTAATTTTCATATGATTTATATGCATGGACTTCCAACATAACCTTAACTCTTAACATATATAAATGATATGTGAAGTCTCGTATCATTTCAAATAGTCCCCAATTAAATTTGATTTTTTTGACCGAAACTAGTGTATAATATACTATGATTTTTGAGAAAAACTTGCATTTCAAAAAGTTTCATCGAATCGAATTTTCGGATGATTTTTTGCATGGACTTCCTTCATCACCTTCACTCTTAAAATATATAAATGATATGTGAAGTTTCGTATCATTTCGAACAGTACCCGATTTAATTTGATTTTTGACCGAAACTAGTATAAACTAGTGTATAATATAATATGATTTTTGACTGAAACTTGCATTTCGCAAAGTTTCATAGAATCTAGTTTTTAGATGATTTTTTTTGCATGGACTTCCATCATAACCTTCCCTCTTAACATATATAAATGATCTGAAAAGTCTCGTATCATTTCAAATAGTCCCATATTAAATTTTATTTTTTTGACCGAAACTAGTATAAACTAGTGTATAATATACATTGATTTTTGACCGAAACTTGCACTTAAAAAAATTTCATAGAATCTAATTTTCAGATAATTTTTTTGCCTGAATTTCCATCATAACCTTCCCTCTTAACATATATAAATGATATGTGAAGTCTCGTATCATTTCAAATAGTCCCCAATTAAATTTGATTTTTTTGACCGAAACTAGTGTATAATATACTATGATTTTTGACCAAAACTTGCATTTCAAAAAGTTTCATAGAATCCAATTTTAATTTGATTTTTTGCATGGACTTCCATCATAACCTTCCCTTGTAAAATATATAAATGATATGTGGATTTTCTTATCATTTAGAACAATCCCCGATTTAATTTGATTTTTGACCGAAACTAGTATAAACTAGTGTATAATATACTATGATTTTTGACCGAATCTTTCATTTCAAAACGTTCCATAGAATCTAATTTTCATATGATTTATTTTCATGGACTTCCATCATAACCTTCCCTCTTAACATATATAAATGATATGTGAAGTCTCGTATCATTTCAAATAGTCCCCAATTAAATTTGATTTTTTTGACCGAAACTAGTGTATAATATACTATGATTTTTGACAAAAACATGCATTTCAAAAAGTTTCATAGAATCGAATTTTCGGATGATTTTTTGCATGGACTTCCATCATCACCTTCACTCTTAAAATATATAAATGATATGTGAAGTTTCGTATCATTTCGAACAGTACCCGATTTAATTTGATTTTTGACCGAAACTAGTATAAACTAGTGTATAATATAATATGATTTTTGACTGAAACTTGCATTTCGCAAAGTTTCATAGAATCTAGTTTTTAGATGATTTTTTTGCATGGACTTCCATCATAACCTTCCCTCGTAACATATATAAATGACCTGAAAAGTCTCGTATCATTTCAAATAGTCCCCAATTAAATTTTATTTTTTTGACCGAAACTAGTATAAACTAGTGTATAATATACATTGATTTTTGACCGGAACTTGCATTTAAAAAAATTTCCTAGAATCTAATTTTCAGATATTCGTTTGCATGGACTTCCATCATAACCTTCCCTCTTAACATATATAAATGATATGTGAAGTCTCGTATCATTTTAAATAGTCCCCAATTAAATTTGATTTTTTTGACCGAAATTAGTGTATAATATACTATGATTTTTGACCGAAACATGCATTTCAAAAAGTTTCATAGAATCCAATTTTAATTTGATTTTTTGCATGGACTTCCATCATAACCTTTCCCTGTAAAATATATAAATGATATGTGAAGTTTCTTATCATTTAGAACAATCCCCGATTTAATTTGATTTTTGACCGAAACGAGTATAAACTAGTGTATAATATACTATGATTTTTGACCGAAACTTTCATTTCAAAAAGTTTCATAGAATCTAATTTTCATATGATTTATTTGCATGGACTTCCATCATAACCTTCACTCTTAACATATATAAATGATATGTGAAGTCTCGTATCATTTCAAATAGTCCCCAATTAAATTTGATTTTTTTGACCGAAACTAGTGTATAATATAGTATGATTTTTGACAAAAACATGCATTTCAAAATGTTTCATAGAATCGAATTTTCGGATGATTTTTTGCATGGACTTCCATCATCACCTTCCCTCGTAAAATATGTAAATGATATGTGAAGTTTCGTATCATTTCGAACAGTCCCCGATTTAATTTAATTTTTGACCGAAACTAGTATAAACTAGTGTATAATATACTATGATTTTTGACCGAAACTTGCATTTCGCAAAGTTTCATAGAATCAAGTTTTTAGATATTTTTTCTGCATGGAATTCCATCATAACCTTCCCTCTTAACATATATAAATGATCTGAAAAGTCTCGTATCATTTCAAATTGTCCCCAATTAAATTTTATTTTATTGACCGAAACTAGTATAAACTAGTGTATAATATACATTGATTTTTGACCGAAACTTGCATTTATAAAAATTTCATAGAATCTAATTTTCAGATAATTTTTTTTCCTGAACTTCCATCATAACCTTCCCTCTTAACATATATAAATGATATGTGAAGTCTCGTATCATTTCAAATAGTCCCCAATTAAATTTGATTTTTTTGACCGAAACTAGTGTATAATATACTATGATTTTTGACCGAAACTTGCATTTCATAAAGTTTCATAGAATCCAATTTTAATTTGATTTTTTGCATGGACATCCATCATAACCTTCCCTTGTAAAATATATAAATGATATGTGAAGTTTCGTATCATTTCGAACAATCCCCGATTTAATTTGATTTTTGATCGAAACTAATATAAACTAGTGTATAATATACTATGATTTTTGACCGAAACTTTCATTTCAAAAAGTTTCATAGAATCTAATTTTCATATGATTTATTTGCATGGACTTCCAACATAACCTTCACTCTTAACATATATACATGATATGTGAAGTCTCGTATCATTTCAAATAGTCCCCAATTAAATTAGATTTTTTTTACCGAAACTAGTGTATAATATACTATGATTTTTGACAAAAACTTGCATTTCAAAAAGTTTCATAGAGTCGAATTTTCGGATGATTTTTTGCATGGACTTCCATCATAACCTTCACTCTTAAAATATATAAATGATATGTGAAGTTTCGTATCATTTCGAACAGTCCCCGATTTAATTTGTTTTTTGACCGAAACTAGTATAAATTAGTGTATAATATACTATGATTTTTGACTGAAACTTGCATTTCGCAAAGTTTCATAGAATCTAGTTTTTAGATGATTTTTTTGCATGGACTTCCATCATAACCTTCCCTCTTAACATATATAAATGACCTGAAAAGTCTCGTATCATTTCAAATAGTCCCCAATTAAATTTTATATTTTTGACCAAAACTAGTATAAACTAGTGTATAATATACATTGATTTTTGACCGGAACTTGCATTTAAAAAAATTTCCTAGAATCTAATTTTCAGATAATTTGTTTGCATGGACTTCAATCATAACCTTCCCTCTTAACATATATAAATGATATGTGAAGTCTCGTATCATTTCAAATAGTCCCCAATTAAATTTGATTTTTTTGACCGAAATTAGTGTATAATATACTATGATTTTTGACCGAAACATGCATTTCAAAAAGTTTCATAGAATCCAATTTTAATTTGATTTTTTGCATGGACTTCCCTCATAACCTTCCCTTGTAAAATATATAAATGATATGTGAAGTTTCTTATCATTTAGAACAATCCCCGATTTAATTTGATTTTTGACCGAAACGAGTATAAACTAGTGTATAATATACTATGATTTTTGACCGAAACTTTCATTTCAAAAAGTTTCATAGAATCTAATTTTCATATGATTTATTTGCATGGACTTCCATCATAACCTTCACTCTTAACATATATAAATGATATGTGAAGTCTCGTATCATTTCAAATAGTCCCCAATTAAATTTGATTTTTTTGACAGAAACTAGTGTATAATATAGTATGATTTTTGACAAAAACATGCATTTCAAAATGTTTCATAGAATCGAATTTTCGGATGATTTTTTGCATGGACTTCCATCATCACCTTCCCTCGTAAAATATGTAAATGATATGTGAAGTTTCGTATCATTTCGAACAGTCCCCGATTTAATTTAATTTTTGACCGAAACTAGTATAAACTAGTGTATAATATACTATGATTTTTGACCGAAACTTGCATTTCGCAAAGTTTCATAGAATCAAGTTTTTAGATATTTTTTCTGCATGGAATTCCATCATAACCTTCCCTCTTAACATATATAAATGATCTGAAAAGTCTCGTATCATTTCAAATTGTCCCCAATTAAATTTTATTTTATTGACCGAAACTAGTATAAACTAGTGTATAATATACATTGATTTTTGACCGAAACTTGCATTTATAAAAATTTCATAGAATCTAATTTTCAGATAATTTTTTTTCCTGAACTTCCATCATAACCTTCCCTCTTAACATATATAAATGATATGTGAAGTCTCGTATCATTTCAAATAATCCCCAATTAAATTTGATTTTTTTGACCGAAACTAGTGTATAATATACTATGATTTTTGACCGAAACTTGCATTTCATAAAGTTTCATAGAATCCAATTTTAATTTGATTTTTTGCATGGACATCCATCATAACCTTCCCTTGTAAAATATATAAATGATATGTGAAGTTTCGTATCATTTCGAACAATCCCCGATTTAATTTGATTTTTGATCGAAACTAATATAAACTAGTGTATAATATACTATGATTTTTGACCGAAACTTTCATTTCAAAAAGTTTCATAGAATCTAATTTTCATATGATTTATTTGCATGGACTTCCAACATAACCTTCACTCTTAACATATATACATGATATGTGAAGTCTCGTATCATTTCAAATAGTCCCCAATTAAATTAGATTTTTTTTACCGAAACTAGTGTATAATATACTATGATTTTTGACAAAAACTTGCATTTCAAAAAGTTTCATAGAATCGAATTTTCGGATGATTTTTTGCATGGACTTCCATCATAACCTTCACTCTTAAAATATATAAATGATATGTGAAGTTTCGTATCATTTCGAACAGTCCCCGATTTAATTTGTTTTTTGACCGAAACTAGTATAAATTAGTGTATAATATACTATGATTTTTGACTGAAACTTGCATTTCGCAAAGTTTCATAGAATCTAGTTTTTAGATGATTTTTTTGCATGGACTTCCATCATAACCTTCCCTCTTAACATATATAAATGACCTGAAAAGTCTCGTATCATTTCAAATAGTCCCCAATTAAATTTTATTTTTTTGACCAAAACTAGTATAAACTAGTGTATAATATACATTGATTTTTGACCGGAACTTGCATTTAAAAAAATTTCCTAGAATCTAATTTTCAGATAATTTGTTTGCATGGACTTCAATCATAACCTTCCCTCTTAACATATATAAATGATATGTGAAGTCTCGTATCATTTCAAATAGTCCCCAATTAAATTTGATTTTTTTGACCGAAATTAGTGTATAATATACTATGATTTTTGACCGAAACATGCATTTCAAAAAGTTTCATAGAATCCAATTTTAATTTGATTTTTTGCATGGACTTCCCTCATAACCTTCCCTTGTAAAATATATAAATGATATGTGAAGTTTCTTATCATTTAGAACAATCCCCGATTTAATTTGATTTTTGACCGAAACGAGTATAAACTAGTGTATAATATACTATGATTTTTGACCGAAACTTTCATTTCAAAAAGTTTCATAGAATCTAATTTTCATATGATTTATTTGCATGGACTTCCATCATAACCTTCACTCTTAACATATATAAATGATATGTGAAGTCTCGTATCATTTCAAATAGTCCCCAATTAAATTTGATTTTTTTGACCGAAACTAGTGTATAATATAGTATGATTTTTGACAAAAACATGCATTTCAAAATGTTTCATAGAATCGAATTTTCGGATGATTTTTTGCATGGACTTCCATCATCACCTTCCCTCGTAAAATATGTAAATGATATGTGAAGTTTCGTATCATTTCGAACAGTCCCCGATTTAATTTAATTTTTGACCGAAACTAGTATAAACTAGTGTATAATATACTATGATTTTTGACCGAAACTTGCATTTCGCAAAGTTTCATAGAATCTAGTTTTTAGATATTTTGTCTGCATGGACTTCCATCATAACCTTCCCTCTTAACATATATAAATGATCTGAAAAGTCTCGTATCATTTCAAATTTTCCCCAATTAAATTTTATTTTATTGACCGAAACTAAGATAAACTAGTGTGTAATATACATTGATTTTTGACCGAAACTTGCATTTATAAAAATTTCATAGAATCTAATTTTCAGATAATTTTTTTTCCTGAACTTCCATCATAACCTTCCCTCTTAACATATATAAATGATATGTGAAGTCTCGTATCATTTCAAATAGTCCCCAATTAAATTTGATTTTTTTGACCGAAACTAGTGTATAATATACTATGATTTTTGGCCGAAACTTGCATTTCAAAAAGTTTCATAGAATCCAATTTTAATTTGATTTTTTGCATGGACATCCATCATAACCTTCCCTTGTAAAATATATAAATGATATGTGAAGTTTCGTATCATTTCGAACAATCCCCGATTTAATTTGATTTTTGATCGAAACTAGTATAAACTAGTGTATAATATACTATGATTTTTGACCGAAACATTCATTTCAAAAAGTTTCATAGAATCTAATTTTCATATGATTTATTTGCATGGACTTCCAACATAACCTTCACTCTTAACATATATACATGATATGTGAAGTCTCGTATCATTTCAAATAGTCCCCAATTAAATTAGATTTTTTTGAACGAAACTAGTGTATAATATACTATGATTTTTGACAAAAACTTGCATTTCAAAAAGTTTCATAGAATCGAATTTTCGGATGATTTTTTGCATGGACTTCCATCATAACCTTCACTCTTAAAATATATAAATGATATGTGAAGTTTCGTATCATTTCGAACAATCCCCGATTTAATTTGATTTTTGACCGAAACTAGTATAAACTAGTGTATAATATACTGTGATTTTTGACCGAAACTTTCATTTCAAAAAGTTTCATAGAATCTAATTTTCATATGATTTATTTGCATGGACTTCCATCATAACCTTCACTCTTAACATATATAAATGATGTGTGAAGTCTCGTATCATTTCAAATAGTCCCCAATTAAATTTGATTTTTTTGACCGAAACTAGTGTATAATATAGTATGATTTTTGATAAAAACATGCATTTCAAAAAGTTTCATAGAATCGAATTTTCGGATGATTTTTTGCATGGACTTCCATCATCACCTTCCCTCGTAAAATATGTAAATGATATGTGAAGTTTCGTATCATTTAAAAACAATCCCCGATTTAATTTGATTTTTGACCGAAACTAGTATAAACTAGTGTATAATATACTATGATTTTTGACCGAAACGTGCATTTCGCAAAGTTTCATAGAATCTAGTTTTTAGATGTTTTTTCTGCATGGACTTCCATCATAACCTTCCCTCTTAACATATATAAATGATATGAAAAGTCTCGTATCATTTCAAATTGTCCCCAATTAAATTTTTATTTTTTGATCGAAACTAGTATAAACTAGTGTATAATATACATTGATTTTTGACCGAAACTTGTATTTAAAAAAATTTCATAAAATCTAATTTTCAGATAATTTTTTTTCCCGAACTTCCATCATAACCTTCCCTCTTAACATATATAAATAATATGTGAAGTCTCGTATCATTTCAAATAGTCCCCAATTAAATTTGAATTTTTTGACTTAAACTAGTGTATAATATACTATGATTTTTGACCGAAACTTGCATTTCAAAAAGTTTCATAGAATCCAATTTTAATTTGATTTTTTTATGATGGACATCCATCATAACCTTCCCTTGTAAAATATATAAATGATATGTGAAGTTTCGTATCATTACGAACAGTCCCCGATTTAATTTGATTTTTTACCGAAACTAGTATAAACTAGTGTATAATATACTATGATTTTTGACTGAAACTTGCATTTCGCAAAGTTTCATAGAATCTAGTTTTTAGATGATTTTTATGCATGGACTTCCATCATAACCTTCCCTCTTAACATATATAAATGACCTGAAAAGTCTCGTATTATTTCAAATAGTCCCCAATTAAATTTTATTTTTTTGACCGAAACTAGTGTATAATATACTATGATTTTTGACAAAAACATGCATTTCAAAAAGTTTCATAGAATCCAATTTTCGGATGATTTTTTGCATGGACTTCCATCATCACCTTCCCTCGTAAAATATGTAAATGATATGTGAAGTTTGGTATCATTTCGAACAGTCCCCGATTTAATTTAATTTTTGACCGAAACTAGTATAAACTAGTGTATAATATACTATGATTTTTGACCGAAACTTGCATTTCGCAAAGTTTCATAGAATCTAGTTTTTAGATATTTTGTCTGCATGGACTTCCATCATAACCTTCCCTCTTAACATATATAAATGATCTGAAAAGTCTCGTATCATTTCAAATTTTCCCCAATTAAATTTTATTTAATTGACCGAAACTAGTATAAACTAGTGTGTAATATACATTGATTTTTGACCGAAACTTGCAATTAAAAAAATTTCATAGAATCTAATTTTCAGATAATTTTTTTTCCTGAACTTCCATCATAACCTTCCCTCTTAACATATATAAATGATATGTGAAGTCTCGTATCATTTCAAATAGTCCCCAATTAAATTTGATTTTTTTGACCGAAACTAGTGTATAATATACTATGATTTTTGACCGAAACTTGCATTTCAAAAAGTTTCATAGAATCCAATTTTAATTTGATTTTTTGCATGGACATCCATCATAACCTTCCCTTGTAAAATATATAAATGATATGTGAAGTTTCGTATTATTTAGAATAATCCCCGATTTAATTTGATTTTTGATCGAAACTAGTATAAACTAGTGTATAATATACTATGATTTTTGACCGAAACGTTCATTTCAAAAAGTTTCATAGAATCTAATTTTCATATGATTTATTTGCATGGACTTCCATCATAACCTTCACTCTTAACATATATAAATGATATGTGAAGTCTCGTATCATTTCAAATAGTCCCCAATTAAATTTGATTTTTTTGACCGAAACTAGTTTATAATATAGTATGATTTTTGACAAAAACATGCATTTCAAAAAGTTTCATAGAATCGAATTTTCGGATGATTTTTTGCATGGACTTCCATCATCACCTTCCCTCGTAAAATATGTAAATGATATATGAAGTTTCGTATCATTTCGAACAGTCCCCGATTTAATTTAATTTTTGACCGAAACTAGTATAAACTAGTGTATAATATACTATGATTTTTGACCGAAACTTGCATTTCGCAAAGTTTCATAGAATCTAGTTTTTAGATATTTTTTCTGCATGGACTTCCATCATAACCTTCCCTCTTAACATATATAAATGATCTGAAAAGTCTCGAATCATTTCAAATTGTCCCTAATTAAATTTTATTTTATTGACCGAAACTAGTATAAACTAGTGTGTAATATACATTGATTTTTGACCAAAACTTGCATTTAAAAAAATTTCATAGAATCTAATTATCAGATAATTTTTTTTCCTGAACTTCCATCATAACCTTCCCTCTTAACATATATAAATGATATGTGAAGTCTCGTATCATTTCAAATAGTCCCCAATTAAATTTGATTTTTTTGACCGAAACTAGTGTATAATATACTATGATTTTTGACCGAAACTTGCATTTCAAAAAGTTTCATAGAATCCAATTTTAATTTGATTTTTTGCATGGACATCCATCATAACCTTCCCTTGTAAAATATATAAATGATATGTGAAGTTTCGTATCATTTAGAATAATCCCCGATTTAATTTGATTTTTGATCGAAACTAGTATAAACTAGTGTATAATATACTATGATTTTTGACCGAAACGTTCATTTCAAAAAGTTTCATAGAATCTAATTTTCATATGATTTATTTGCATGGACTTCCATCATAACCTTCACTCTTAACATATATAAATGATATGTGAAGTCTCGTATCATTTCAAATAGTCCCCAATTAAATTTGATTTTTTTGACCTAAACTAGTTTATAATATAGTATGATTTTTGACAAAAACATGCATTTCAAAAAGTTTCATAGAATCGAATTTTCGGATGATTTTTTGCATGGACTTCCATCATCACCTTCCCTCGTAAAATATGTAAATGATATATGAAGTTTCGTATCATTTCGAACAGTCCTCGATTTAATTTAATTTTTGACCGAAACTAGTATAAACTAGTGTATAATATACTATGATTTTTGACCGAAACTTGCATTTCGCAAAGTTTCATAGAATCTAGTTTTTAGATATTTTTTCTGCATGGACTTCCATCATAACCTTCCCTCTTAACATATATAAATGATCTGAAAAGTCTCGAATCATTTCAAATTGTCCCCAATTAAATTTTATTTTATTGACCGAAACTAGTATAAGCTAGTGTGTAATATACATTGATTTTTGACCGAAACTTGCATTTAAAAAAATTTCATAGAATCTAATTTTCAGATAATTTTTTTTCCTGAACTTCCATCATAACCTTCCCTCTTAACATATATAAATGATATGTGAAGTCTCGTATCATTTCAAATAGTCCCCAATTAAATTTGATTTTTTTGACCGAAACTAGTGTATAATATACTATGATTTTTGGCCGAAACTTGCATTTCAAAAAGTTTCATAGAATCCAATTTTAATTTGATTTTTTGCATGGACATCCATCATAACCTTCCCTTGTAAAATATATAAATGATATGTGAAGTTTCGTATCATTTAGAACAATCCCCGATTTAATTTGATTTTTGATCGAAACTAGTATAAACTAGTGTATAATATACTATGATTTTTGACCGAAACATTCATTTCAAAAAGTTTCATAGAATCTAATTTTCATATGATTTATTTGCATGGACTTCCAACATAACCTTCACTCTTAACATATATACATGATATGTGAAGTCTCGTATCATTTCAAATAGTCCCCAATTAAATTAGATTTTTTTGAACGAAACTAGTGTATAATATACTATGATTTTTGACAAAAACTTGCATTTCAAAAAGTTTCATAGAATCGAATTTTCGGATGATTTTTTGCATGGACTTCCATCATAACCTTCACTCTTAAAATATATAAATGATATGTGAAGTTTCGTATCATTTCGAACAGTCCCCGATTTAATTTGATTTTTGACCGAAACTAGTATAAACTAGTGTATAATATACTATGATTTTTGACTGAAACTTGCATTTCGCAAAGTTTCATAGAATCTAGTTTTTAGATGATTTTTATGCATGGACTTCCATCATAACCTTCCCTCTTAACATATATAAATGACCTGAAAAGTCTCGTATTATTTCAAATAGTCCCCAATTAAATTTTATTTTTTTGACCCAAACTAGTATAAACTAGTGTATAATATACATTGATTTTTGACCGAAACTTGCATTTAAAAAAATTTCATAGAATCTAATTTTCAGATAATTTGTTTGCATGGACTTCCATCGTTACCTTCCCTCTTAACATATATAAATGATATGTTAAGTCTCGTATCATTTCAAATAGTCCCCAATTAAATTTGAGTTTTTTGACCGAAACTTGTGTATAATATACTATGATTTTTGACCGAAACTTGCATTTAAAAAAATTTCATAGAATCTAATTTTCAGATAATTTTTTTGCATGGACTTCCATCATAACCTTCCCTCTTAACATATATAAATGATTTGTGAGTCTCGTATCATTTCAAATAGTCCCCAATTAAATATGATTTTTTTGACTGAAATTAGTGTATAATATACTATGATTTTTGACCGAAACATGCATTTCAAAAAGTTTCATAGAATCCAATTTTAATTTGATTTTTTGCATGGACTTCCATCATAACCTTCCCTTGTAAAATATATAAATGATATGTGAAGTTTCTTATCATTTAGAACAATCCCCGATTTAATTTGATTTTTGACCGAAACTAGTATAAACTAGTGTATAATATACTGTGATTTTTGACCGAAACTTTCATTTCAAAAAGTTTCATAGAATCTAATTTTCATATGATTTATTTGCATGGACTTCCATCATAACCTTCACTCTTAACATATATAAATGATGTGTGAAGTCTCGTATCATTTCAAATAGTCCCCAATTAAATTTGATTTTTTTGACCGAAACTAGTGTATATTATAGTATGATTTTTGAAAAAAACATGCATTTCAAAAAGTTTCATAGAATCGAATTTTCGGATGATTTTTTGCATGGACTTCCATCATCACCTTCCCTCGTAAAATATGTAAATGATATGTGAAGTTTCGTATCATTTAAAAACAATCCCCGATTTAATTTGATTTTTGACCGAAACTAGTATAAACTAGTGTATAATATACTATGATTTTTGACCGAAACGTGCATTTCGCAAAGTTTCATAGAATCTAGTTTTTAGATGTTTTTTCTGCATGGACTTCCATCATAACCTTCCCTCTTAACATATATAAATGATATGAAAAGTCTCGTATCATTTCAAATTGTCCCCAATTAAATTTTTATTTTTTGATCGAAACTAGTATAAACTAGTGTATAATATACATTGATTTTTGACCGAAACTTGTATTTAAAAAAATTTCATAAAATCTAATTTTCAGATAATTTTTTTTCCCGAACTTCCATCATAACCTTCCCTCTTAACATATATAAATAATATGTGAAGTCTCGTATCATTTCAAATAGTCCCCAATTAAATTTGAATTTTTTGACTTAAACTAGTGTATAATATACTATGATTTTTGACCGAAACTTGCATTTCAAAAAGTTTCATAGAATCCAATTTTAATTTGATTTTTTTATAATGGACATCCATCATAACCTTCCCTTGTAAAATATATAAATGATATGTGAAGTTTCGTATCATTACGAACAGTCCCCGATTTAATTTGATTTTTTACCGAAACTAGTATAAACTAGTGTATAATATACTATGATTTTTGACTGAAACTTGCATTTCGCAAAGTTTCATAGAATCTAGTTTTTAGATGATTTTTATGCATGGACTTCCATCATAACCTTCCCTCTTAACATATATAAATGACCTGAAAAGTCTCGTATTATTTCAAATAGTCCCCAATTAAATTTTATTTTTTTGACCGAAACTAGTGTATAATATACTATGATTTTTGACAAAAACATGCATTTCAAAAAGTTTCATAGAATCCAATTTTCGGATGATTTTTTGCATGGACTTCCATCATCACCTTCCCTCGTAAAATATGTAAATGATATGTGAAGTTTGGTATCATTTCGAACAGTCCCCGATTTAATTTAATTTTTGACCGAAACTAGTATAAACTAGTGTATAATATACTATGATTTTTGACCGATACTTGCATTTCGCAAAGTTTCATAGAATCTAGTTTTTAGATATTTTGTCTGCATGGACTTCCATCATAACCTTCCCTCTTAACATATATAAATGATCTGAAAAGTCTCGTATCATTTCAAATTTTCCCCAATTAAATTTTATTTAATTGACCGAAACTAGTATAAACTAGTGTGTAATATACATTGATTTTTGACCGAAACTTGCATTTAAAAAAATTTCATAGAATCTAATTTTCAGATAATTTTTTTTCCTGAACTTCCATCATAACCTTCCCTCTTAACATATATAAATGATATGTGAAGTCTCGTATCATTTCAAATAGTCCCCAATTAAATTTGATTTTTTTGACCGAAACTAGTGTATAATATACTATGATTTTTGACCGAAACTTGCATTTCAAAAAGTTTCATAGAATCCAATTTTAATTTGATTTTTTGCATGGACATCCATCATAACCTTCCCTTGTAAAATATATAAATGATATGTGAAGTTTCGTATCATTTAGAATAATCCCCGATTTAATTTGATTTTTGATCGAAACTAGTATAAACTAGTGTATAATATACTATGATTTTTGACCGAAACGTTCATTTCAAAAAGTTTCATAGAATCTAATTTTCATATGATTTATTTGCATGGACTTCCATCATAACCTTCACTCTTAACATATATAAATGATATGTGAAGTCTCGTATCATTTCAAATAGTCCCCAATTAAATTTGATTTTTTTGACCGAAACTAGTTTATAATATAGTATGATTTTTGACAAAAACATGCATTTCAAAAAGTTTCATAGAATCGAATTTTCGGATGATTTTTTGCATGGACTTCCATCATCACCTTCCCTCGTAAAATATGTAAATGATATATGAAGTTTCGTATCATTTCGAACAGTCCCCGATTTAATTTAATTTTTGACCGAAACTAGTATAAACTAGTGTATAATATACTATGATTTTTGACCGAAACTTGCATTTCGCAAAGTTTCATAGAATCTAGTTTTTAGATATTTTTTCTGCATGGACTTCCATCATAACCTTCCCTCTTAACATATATAAATGATCTGAAAAGTCTCGAATCATTTCAAATTGTCCCTAATTAAATTTTATTTTATTGACCGAAACTAGTATAAACTAGTGTGTAATATACATTGATTTTTGACCGAAACTTGCATTTAAAAAAATTTCATAGAATCTAATTATCAGATAATTTTTTTTCCTGAACTTCCATCATAACCTTCCCTCTTAACATATATAAATGATATGTGAAGTCTCGTATCATTTCAAATAGTCCCCAATTAAATTTGATTTTTTTGACTGAAACTAGTGTATAATATACTATGATTTTTGACCGAAACTTGCATTTCAAAAAGTTTCATAGAATCCAATTTTAATTTGATTTTTTGCATGGACATCCATCATAACCTTCCCTTGTAAAATATATAAATGATATGTGAAGTTTCGTATCATTTAGAATAATCCCCGATTTAATTTGATTTTTGATCGAAACTAGTATAAACTAGTGTATAATATACTATGATTTTTGACCGAAACGTTCATTTCAAAAAGTTTCATAGAATCTAATTTTCATATGATTTATTTGCATGGACTTCCATCATAACCTTCACTCTTAACATATATAAATGATATGTGAAGTCTCGTATCATTTCAAATAGTCCCCAATTAAATTTGATTTTTTTGACCTAAACTAGTTTATAATATAGTATGATTTTTGACAAAAACATGCATTTCAAAAAGTTTCATAGAATCGAATTTTCGGATGATTTTTTGCATGGACTTCCATCATCACCTTCCCTCGTAAAATATGTAAATGATATGTGAAGTTTCGTATCATTTCGAACAGTCCTCGATTTAATTTAATTTTTGACCGAAACTAGTATAAACTAGTGTATAATATACTATGATTTTTGACCGAAACTTGCATTTCGCAAAGTTTCATAGAATCTAGTTTTTAGATATTTTTTCTGCATGGACTTCCATCATAACCTTCCCTCTTAACATATATAAATGATCTGAAAAGTCTCGAATCATTTCAAATTGTCCCCAATTAAATTTTATTTTATTGACCGAAACTAGTATAAACTAGTGTGTAATATACATTGATTTTTGACCGAAACTTGCATTTAAAAAAATTTCATAGAATCTAATTTTCAGATAATTTTTTTTCCTGAACTTCCATCATAACCTTCCCTCTTAACATATATAAATGATATGTGAAGTCTCGTATCATTTCAAATAGTCCCCAATTAAATTTGATTTTTTTGACCGAAACTAGTGTATAATATACTATGATTTTTGACCGAAACTTGCATTTCAAAAAGTTTCATAGAATCCAATTTTAATTTGATTTTTTGCATGGACATCCATCATAACCTTCCCTTGTAAAATATATAAATGATATGTGAAGTTTCGTATCATTTAGAACAATCCCCGATTTAATTTGATTTTTGATCGAAACTAGTATAAACTAGTGTATAATATACTATGATTTTTGACCGAAACTTTCATTTCAAAAAGTTTCATAGAATCTAATTTTCATATGATTTATTTGCATGGACTTCCATCATAACCTTCACTCTTAACATATATAAATGATATGTGAAGTCTCGTATCATTTCAAATAGTCCCCAATTAAATTTGATTTTTTTGACCGAAACTAGTGTATAATATAGTATGATTTTTGACAAAAACATGCATTTCAAAAAGTTTCATAGAATCGAATTTTCGGATAATTTTTTGCATGGACTTCCATCATCACCTTCCCTCGTAAAATATGTAACTGATATGTGAAGTTTCGTATCATTTCGAACATTCCCCGATTTAATTTAATTTTTGACCGAAACTAGTATAAACTAGTGTATAATATACTATGATTTTTGACCGAAACTTGCATTTCGCAAAGTTTCATAGAATCTAGTTTTTAGATATTTTTTCTGCATGGACTTCCATCATAACCTTCCCTCTTAACATATATAAATGATCTGAAAAGTCTCGTATCATTTCAAATTGTCCCCAATTAAATTTTATTTTTTTGACCGAAACTAGTATACACTAGTGTATAATATACATTGATTTTTGACCGAAACTTGCATTTATAAAAATTTCATAGAATCTAATTTTCAGATAATTTTTTTTCCTGAACTTCCATCATAACCTTCCCTCTTAACATATATAAATGATATGTGAAGTCTCGTATCATTTCAAATAGTCCCCAATTAAATTTGATTTTTTTGACCAAAATTAGTGTATAATATACTATGATTTTTGACCGAAACTTGCATTTCAAAAAGTTTTATAGAATCTAATTTTAATTTGATTTTTTGCATTGACATCCATCATAACCTTCCCTTGTAAAATATATAAATGATATGTGAAGTTTCAAATCATTTAGAACAATCCCCGATTTAATTTGATTTTTGATCGAAACTAGTATAAACTAGTGTATAATATACTATGATTTTTGACCGAAACTTTCATTTCAAAACGTTCCATAGAATCTAATTTTCATATGAATTATTTTCATGGACTTCCATCATAACCTTCCCTCTTAACATATATAAATGATATGTGAAGTCTCGTATCATTTCAAATAGTCCCCAATTAAATTTGATTTTTTTGACCGAAACTAGTGTATAATATACTATGATTTTTGACAAAAACTTGCATTTCAAAAAGTTTCATAGAATCGAATTTTCGGATGATTTTTTGAATGGAATTCCATCATAACCATCATTCTAAATATATATAAATGATATGTGAAGTTTCGTATCATTTCGAACAGTCCCCGATTTAATTTGATTTTTGACCGAAACTAGTATAAACTAGTGTATAATATACTATGATTTTTGACTGAAACTTGCATTTCGCAAAGTTTCATAGAATCTAGTTTTTTAGATGATTTTTTTGCATGGACTTCCATCATAACCTTCCCTCTTAACATATATAAATGACCTGAAAAGTCTCGTATTATTTCAAATAGTCCCCAATTAAATTTTATTTTTTTGACCGAAACTAGTATAAACTAGTGTATAATATACATTGAATTTTGACCGAAACTTGCATTTAAAAAAATTTCATAGAATCTAATTTTCAGATAATTTGTTTGCATGGACTTCCATCATAACCTTCCCTCTTAACATATATAAATGATATGTTAAGTCTCGTATCATTTCAAATAGTCCCCAATTAAATTTGAGTTTTTTTACCGAAACTAGTGTATAATATACTATGATTTTTGACCGAAACTTGCATTTAAAAAAATTTCATAGAATCTAATTTTCAGATAATTTTTTTGCATGGACTTCCATCATAACCTTCCCTCTTAACATATATAAATGATTTGTGAGTCTCGTATCATTTCAAATAGTCCCCAATTAAATATGATTTTTTTGACTGAAATTAGTGTATAATATACTATGATTTTTGACCGAAACATGCATTTCAAAAAGTTTCATAGAATCCAATTTTAATTTGATTTTTTGCATGGACTTCCATCATAACCTTCCCTTGTAAAATATATAAATGATATGTGAAGTTTCTTATCATTTAGAACAATCCCCGATTTAATTTGATTTTTGACCGAAACTAGTATAAACTAGTTTATAATATACTGTGATTTTTGACCGAAACTTTCATTTCAAAAAGTTTCATAGAATCTAATTTTCATATGATTTATTTGCATGGACTTCCATCATAACCTTCACTCTTAACATATATAAATGATATGTGAAGTCTCGTATCATTTCAAATAGTCCCCAATTAAATTTGATTTTTTTGACCGAAACTAGTGTATAATATAGTATGATTTTTGACAAAAACATGCATTTCAAAAAGTTTCATAGAATCGAATTTTCGGATGATTTTTTGAATGGAATTCCATCATAACCATCATTCTAAATATATATAAATGATATGTGAAGTTTCGTATCATTTCGAACAGTCCCCGATTTAATTTGATTTTTGACCGAAACTAGTATAAACTAGTGTATAATATACTATGATTTTTGACTGAAACTTGCATTTCGCAAAGTTTCATAGAATCTAGTTTTTTAGATGATTTTTTTGCATGGACTTCCATCATAACCTTCCCTCTTAACATATATAAATGACCTGAAAAGTCTCGTATTATTTCAAATAGTCCCCAATTAAATTTTATTTTTTTGACCGAAACTAGTATAAACTAGTGTATAATATACATTGAATTTTGACCGAAACTTGCATTTAAAAAAATTTCATAGAATCTAATTTTCAGATAATTTGTTTGCATGGACTTCCATCATAACCTTCCCTCTTAACATATATAAATGATATGTTAAGTCTCGTATCATTTCAAATAGTCCCCAATTAAATTTGAGTTTTTTTACCGAAACTAGTGTATAATATACTATGATTTTTGACCGAAACTTGCATTTAAAAAAATTTCATAGAATCTAATTTTCAGATAATTTTTTTGCATGGACTTCCATCATAACCTTCCCTCTTAACATATATAAATGATTTGTGAGTCTCGTATCATTTCAAATAGTCCCCAATTAAATATGATTTTTTTGACTGAAATTAGTGTATAATATACTATGATTTTTGACCGAAACATGCATTTCAAAAAGTTTCATAGAATCCAATTTTAATTTGATTTTTTGCATGGACTTCCATCATAACCTTCCCTTGTAAAATATATAAATGATATGTGAAGTTTCTTATCATTTAGAACAATCCCCGATTTAATTTGATTTTTGACCGAAACTAGTATAAACTAGTTTATAATATACTGTGATTTTTGACCGAAACTTTCATTTCAAAAAGTTTCATAGAATCTAATTTTCATATGATTTATTTGCATGGACTTCCATCATAACCTTCACTCTTAACATATATAAATGATATGTGAAGTCTCGTATCATTTCAAATAGTCCCCAATTAAATTTGATTTTTTTGACCGAAACTAGTGTATAATATAGTATGATTTTTGACAAAAACATGCATTTCAAAAAGTTTCATAGAATCGAATTTTCGGATGATTTTTTGCATGGACTTCCATCATCACCTTCCCTCGTAAAATATGTAAATGATATGTGAAGTTTCGTATCATTTAAAAACAATCCCCGATTTAATTTGATTTTTGACTGAAACTAGTATAAACTAGTGTATAATATACTATGATTTTTGACCGAAACGTGCATTTCGCAAAGTTTCATAGAATCTAGTTTTTAGATGTTTTTTCTGCATGGACTTCCATCATAACCTTCCCTCTTAACATATATAAATGATATGAAAAGTCTCGTATCATTTCAAATTGTCCCCAATTAAATTTTTATTTTTTGATCGAAACTAGTATAAACTAGTGTATAATATACATTGATTTTTGACCGAAACTTGTATTTAAAAAAATTTCATAAAATCTAATTTTCAGATAATTTTTTTTCCTGAACTTCCATCATAACCTTCCCTCTTAACATATATAAATAATATGTGAAGTCTCGTATCATTTCAAATAGTCCCCAATTAAATTTGAATTTTTTGACTTAAACTAGTGTATAATATACTATGATTTTTGACCGAAACTTGCATTTAAAAAAGTTTCATAGAATCCAATTTTAATTTGATTTTTTTATGATGGACATCCATCATAACCTTCCCTTGTAAAATATATAAATGATATGTGAAGTTTCGTATCATTTAGAACAATCCCCGATTTAATTTGATTTTTGATCGAAACTAGTATAAACTAGTGTATAATATACTATGATTTTTGACCGAAACTTTCATTTCAAAAAGTTTCATAGAATCTAATTTTCATATGATTTATTTGCATGGACTTCCAACATAACCTTCACTCTTAACATATATAAATGATATGTGAAGTCTCGTATCATTTCAAATAGTCCCCAATTAAATTTGATTTTTTTGACCGAAACTAGTGTATAATATACTATGATTTTTGACAAAAACATGCATTTCAAAAAGTTTCATAGAATCCAATTTTCGGATGATTTTTTGCATGGACTTCCATCATCACCTTCCCTCTTAAAATATGTAAATGATATGTGAAGTTTCGTATCATTTCGAACAGTCCCCGATTTAATTTAATTTTTGACCGAAACTAGTATAAACTAGTGTATAATATACTATGATTTTTGACCGAAACTTGCATTTCGCAAAGTTTCATAGAATCTAGTTTTTAGATATTTTGTCTGCATGGACTTCCATCATAACCTTCCCTCTTAACATATATAAATGATCTGAAAAGTCTCGTATCATTTAAAATTGTCCCCAATTAAATTTTATTTTATTGACCGAAACTAGTATAAACTAGTGTGTAATATACATTGATTTTTGACCGAAACTTGCATTTAAAAAAATTTCATAGAATCTAATTTTCAGATAATTTTTTTTCCTGAACTTCCATCATAACCTTCCCTCTTAACATATATAAATGATATGTGAAGTCTCGTATCATTTCAAATAGTCCCCAATTAAATTTGAATTTTTTGACTTAAACTAGTGTATAATATACTATGATTTTTGACCGAAACTTGCATTTCAAAAAGTTTCATAGAATCCAATTTTAATTTGATTTTTTGCATGGACATCCATCATAACCTTCCCTTGTAAAATATATAAATGATATGTGAAGTTTCGTATCATTTAGAATAATCCCCGATTTAATTGGATTTTTGATCGAAACTAGTATAAACTAGTGTATAATATACTATGATTTTTGACCGAAACGTTCATTTCAAAAAGTTTCATAGAATCTAATTTTCATATGATTTATTTGCATGGACTTCCATCATAACCTTCACTCTTAACATATATAAATGATATGTGAAGTCTCGTATCATTTCAAATAGTCCCCAATTAAATTTGATTTTTTTGACCGAAACTAGTGTATAATATAGTATGATTTTTGACAAAAACATGCATTTCAAAAAGTTTCATAGAATCGAATTTTCGGATGATTTTTTGCATGGACTTCCATCATCACCTTCCCTCGTAAAATATGTAAATGATATGTGAAGTTTCGTATCATTTAAAAACAATCCCCGATTTAATTTGATTTTTGACCGAAACTAGTATAAACTAGTGTATAATATACTATGATTTTTGACCGAAACGTGCATTTCGCAAAGTTTCATAGAATCTAGTTTTTAGATGTTTTTTCTGCATGGACTTCCATCATAACCTTCCCTCTTAACATATATAAATGATATGAAAAGTCTCGTATCATTTCAAATTGTCCCCAATTAAATTTTTATTTTTTGATCGAAACTAGTATAAACTAGTGTATAATATACATTGATTTTTGACCGAAACTTGTATTTAAAAAAATTTCATAAAATCTAATTTTCAGATAATTTTTTTTCCTGAACTTCCATCATAACCTTCCCTCTTAACATATATAAATAATATGTGAAGTCTCGTATCATTTCAAATAGTCCCCAATTAAATTTGAATTTTTTGACTTAAACTAGTGTATAATATACTATGATTTTTGACCGAAACTTGCATTTCAAAAAGTTTCATAGAATCCAATTTTAATTTGATTTTTTTATGATGGACATCCATCATAACCTTCCCTTGTAAAATATATAAATGATATGTGAAGTTTCGTATCATTTAGAACAATCCCCGATTTAATTTGATTTTTGATCGAAACTAGTATAAACTAGTGTATAATATACTATGATTTTTGACCGAAACTTTCATTTCAAAAAGTTTCATAGAATCTAATTTTCATATGATTTATTTGCATGGACTTCCAAAATAACCTTCACTCTTAACATATATAAATGATATGTGAAGTCTCGTATCATTTCAAATAGTCCCCAATTAAATTTGATTTTTTTGACCGAAACTAGTGTATAATATACTATGATTTTTGACAAAAACATGCATTTCAAAAAGTTTCATAGAATCCAATTTTCGGATGATTTTTTGCATGGACTTCCATCATCACCTTCCCTCGTAAAATATGTAAATGATATGTGAAGTTTCGTATCATTTCGAACAGTCCCCGATTTAATTTAATTTTTGACCGAAACTAGTATAAACTAGTGTATAATATACTATGATTTTTGACCGAAACTTGCATTTCGCAAAGTTTCATAGAATCTAGTTTTTAGATATTTTGTCTGCATGGACTTCCATCATAACCTTCCCTCTTAACATATATAAATGATCTGAAAAGTCTCGTATCATTTCAAATTGTCCCCAATTAAAATTTATTTTATTGAGCGAAACTAGTATAAACTAGTGTGTAATATACATTGATTTTTGACCGAAACTTGCATTTAAAAAAATTTCATAGAATCTAATTTTCAGATAATTTTTTTTCCTGAACTTCCATCATAACCTTCCCTCTTAACATATATAAATGATATGTGAAGTCTCGTATCATTTCAAATAGTCCCCAATTAAATTTGAATTTTTTGACTTAAACTAGTGTATAATATACTATGATTTTTGACCGAAACTTGCATTTCAAAAAGTTTCATAGAATCCAATTTTAATTTGATTTTTTTATGATGGACATCCAACATAACCTTCCCTTGTAAAATATATAAATGATATGTGAAGTTTCGTATCATTTAGAACAATCCCCGATTTAATTTGATTTTTGATCGAAACTAGTATAAACTAGTGTATAATATACTATGATTTTTGACCGAAACTTTCATTTCAAAAAGTTTCATAGAATCTAATTTTCATATGATTTATTTGCATGGACTTCCAAAATAACCTTCACTCTTAACATATATAAATGATATGTGAAGTCTCGTATCATTTCAAATAGTCCCCAATTAAATTTGATTTTTTTGACCGAAACTAGTGTATAATATACTATGATTTTTGACAAAAACATGCATTTCAAAAAGTTTCATAGAATCCAATTTTCGGATGATTTTTTGCATGGACTTCCATCATCACCTTCCCTCGTAAAATATGTAAATGATATGTGAAGTTTCGTATCATTTCGAACAGTCCCCGATTTAATTTAATTTTTGACCGAAACTAGTATAAACTAGTGTATAATATACTATGATTTTTGACCGAAACTTGCATTTCGCAAAGTTTCATAGAATCTAGTTTTTAGATATTTTGTCTGCATGGACTTCCATCATAACCTTCCCTCTTAACATATATAAATGATCTGAAAAGTCTCGTATCATTTCAAATTGTCCCCAATTAAATTTTATTTTATTGACCGAAACTAGTATAAACTAGTGTGTAATATACATTGATTTTTGACCGAAACTTGCATTTAAAAAAATTTCATAGAATCTAATTTTCAGATAATTTTTTTTCCTGAACTTCCATCATAACCTTCCCTCTTAACATATATAAATGATATGTGAAGTCTCGTATCATTTCAAATAGTCCCCAATTAAATTTGAATTTTTTGACTTAAACTAGTGTATAATATACTATGATTTTTGACCGAAACTTGCATTTCAAAAAGTTTCATAGAATCCAATTTTAATTTGATTTTTTGCATGGACATCCAACATAACCTTCCCTTGTAAAATATATAAATGATATGTGAAGTTTCGTATCATTTAGAATAATCCCCGATTTAATTTGATTTTTGATCGAAACTAGTATAAACTAGTGTATAATATACTATGATTTTTGACCGAAACTTTCATTTCAAAAAGTTTCATAGAATCTAATTTTCATATGATTTATTTGCATGGACTTCCATCATAACCTTCACTCTTAACATATATAAATGATATGTGAAGTCTCGTATCATTTCAAATAGTCCCCAATTAAATTTGATTTTTTTGACCGAAACTAGTGTATAATATACTATGATTTTTGACAAAAACATGCATTTCAAAAAGTTTCATAGAATCCAATTTTCGGATGATTTTTTGCATGGACTTCCATCATCACCTTCCCTCGTAAAATATGTAAATGATATGTGAAGTTTCGTATCATTTCGAACAGTCCCCGATTTAATTTAATTTTTGACCGAAACTAGTATAAACTAGTGTATAATATACTATGATTTTTGACCGAAACTTGCATTTCGCAAAGTTTCATAGAATCTAGTTTTTAGATATTTTGTCTGCATGGACTTCCATCATAACCTTCCCTCTTAACATATATAAATGATCTGAAAAGTCTCGTATCATTTCAAATTGTCCCCAATTAAATTTTATTTTATTGACCGAAACTAGTATAAACTAGTGTGTAATATACATTGATTTTTGACCGAAACTTGCATTTAAAAAAATTTCATAGAATCTAATTTTCAGATAATTTTTTTGCATGGACTTCCATCATAACCTTCCCTCTTAACATATATAAATGATATGTGAAGTCTCGTATCATTTCAAATAGTCCCCAATTAAATTTGATTTTTTTGACCGAAACTAGTGTATAATATACTATGATTTTTGACCGAAACATGCATTTCAAAAAGTTTCATAGAATCCAATTTTAATTTGATTTTTTGCATGGACTTCCATCATAACCTTCCCTTGTAAAATATATAAATGATATGTGAAGTTTCGAATCATTTAGAACAATCCCCGATTTAATTTGATTTTTGATCGAAACTAGTATAAACTAGTGTATAATATACTATGATTTTTGACCGAAACTTTCATTTCAAAAAGTTTCATAGAATCTAATTTTCATATGATTTATTTGCATGGACTTCCATCATAACCTTCACTCTTAACATATATAAATGATATGTGAAGTCTCGTATCATTTCAAATAGTCCCCAATTAAATTTGATTTTTTTGACCGAAACTAGTGTATAATATAGTATGATTTTTGACAAAAACATGCATTTCAAAAAGTTTCATAGAATCGAATTTTCGGATAATTTTTTGCATGGACTTCCATCATCACCTTCCCTCGTAAAATATGTAAATGATATGTGAAGTTTCGTATCATTTCGAACAGTCCCCGATTTAATTTAATTTTTGACCGAAACTAGTATAAACTAGTGTATAATATACTATGATTTTTGACCGAAACTTGCATTTCGCAAAGTTTCATAGAATCTAGTTTTTAGATATTTTTTCTGCATGGACTTCCATCATAACCTTCCCTCTTAACATATATAAATGATCTGAAAAGTCTCGAATCATTTCAAATTGTCCCCAATTAAATTTTATTTTATTGACCGAAACTAGTATAAACTAGTGTGTAATATACATTGATTTTTGACCGAAACTTGCATTTAAAAAAATTTCATAGAATCTAATTTTCAGATAATTTTTTTTCCTGAACTTCCATCATAACCTTCCCTCTTAACATATATAAATGATATGTGAAGTCTCGTATCATTTCAAATAGTCCCCAATTAAATTTGATTTTTTTGACCAAAACTAGTGTATAATATACTATGATTTTTGACCGAAACTTGCATTTCAAAAAGTTTCATAGAATCCAATTTTAATTTGATTTTTTGCATGGACTTCCATCATAACCTTCCCTTGTAAAATATATAAATGATATGTGAAGTTTCGAATCATTTAGAACAGTCCCCGATTTAATTTAATTTTTGACCGAAACTAGTATAAACTAGTGTATAATATACTATGATTTTTGACCGAAACTTGCATTTCGCAAAGTTTCATAGAATCTAATTTTCATATGATTTATTTGCATGGACTTCCATCATAACCTTCACTCTTAACATATATAAATGATATGTGAAGTCTCGTATCATTTCAAATAGTCCCCAATTAAATTTGATTTTTTTGACCGAAACTAGTGTATAATATAGTATGATTTTTGACAAAAACATGCATTTCAAAAAGTTTCATAGAATCGAATTTTCGGATAATTTTTTGCATGGACTTCCATCATCACCTTCCCTCGTAAAATATGTAAATGATATGTGAAGTTTCGTATCATTTCGAACAGTCCCCGATTTAATTTAATTTTTGACCGAAACTAGTATAAACTAGTGTATAATATACTATGATTTTTGACCGAAACTTGCATTTCGCAAAGTTTCATAGAATCTAGTTTTTAGATATTTTTTCTGCATGGACTTCCATCATAACCTTCCCTCTTAACATATATAAATGATCTGAAAAGTCTCGAATCATTTCAAATTGTCCCCAATTAAATTTTATTTTATTGACCGAAACTAGTATAAACTAGTGTGTAATATACATTGATTTTTTGACCGAAACTTGCATTTAAAAAAATTTCATAGAATCTAATTTTCAGATAATTTTTTTTCCTGAACTTCCATCATAACCTTCCCTCTTAACATATATAAATGATATGTGAAGTCTCGTATCATTTCAAATAGTCCCCAATTAAATTTGATTTTTTTGACCAAAACTAGTGTATAATATACTATGATTTTTGACCGAAACTTGCATTTCAAAAAGTTTCATAGAATCCAATTTTAATTTGATTTTTTGCATGGACATCCATCATAACCTTCCCTTGTAAAATATGTAAATGATATGTGAAGTTTCGTATCATTTCGAACAGTCCCCGATTTAATTTAATTTTTGACCGAAACTAGTATAAACTAGTGTATAATATACTATGATTTTTGACCGAAACTTGCATTTCGCAAAGTTTCATAGAATCTAGTTTTTAGATATTTTTTCTGCATGGACTTCCATCATAACCTTCCCTCTTAACATATATAAATGATCTGAAAAGTCTCGAATCATTTCAAATTGTCCCCAATTAAATTTTATTTTATTGACCGAAACTAGTATAAACTAGTGTGTAATATACATTGATTTTTTGACCGAAACTTGCATTTAAAAAAATTTCATAGAATCTAATTTTCAGATAATTTTTTTTCCTGAACTTCCATCATAACCTTCCCTCTTAACATATATAAATGATATGTGAAGTCTCGTATCATTTCAAATAGTCCCCAATTAAATTTGATTTTTTTGACCAAAACTAGTGTATAATATACTATGATTTTTGACCGAAACTTGCATTTCAAAAAGTTTCATAGAATCCAATTTTAATTTGATTTTTTGCATGGACATCCATCATAACCTTCCCTTGTAAAATATATAAATGATATGTGAAGTTTCGAATCATTTAGAACAATCCCCGATTTAATTTGATTTTTGATCGAAACTAGTATAAACTAGTGTATAATATACTATGATTTTTGACCGAAACTTTCATTTCAAAAAGTTTCATAGAATCTAATTTTCATATGATTTATTTGCATGGACTTCCATCATAACCTTCACTCTTAACATATATAAATGATATGTGAAGTCTCGTATCATTTCAAATAGTCCCCAATTAAATTTGATTTTTTTGACCGAAACTAGTGTATAATATAGTATGATTTTTGACAAAAACATGCATTTCAAAAAGTTTCATAGAATCGAATTTTCGGATAATTTTTTGCATGGACTTCCATCATCACCTTCCCTCGTAAAATATGTAAATGATATGTGAAGTTTCGTATCATTTCGAACAGTCCCCGATTTAATTTAATTTTTGACCGAAACTAGTATAAACTAGTGTATAATATACTATGATTTTTGACCGAAACTTGCATTTCGCAAAGTTTCATAGAATCTAGTTTTTAGATATTTTTTCTGCATGGACTTCCATCATAACCTTCCCTCTTAACATATATAAATGATCTGAAAAGTCTCGAATCATTTCAAATTGTCCCCAATTAAATTTTATTTTATTGACCGAAACTAGTATAAACTAGTGTGTAATATACATTGATTTTTTGACCGAAACTTGCATTAAAAAAAATTTCATAGAATCTAATTTTCAGATAATTTTTTTTCCTGAACTTCCATCATAACCTTCCCTCTTAACATATATAAATGATATGTGATGTCTCGTATCATTTCAAATAGTCCCCAATTAAATTTGATTTTTTTGACCAAAACTAGTGTATAATATACTATGATTTTTGACCGAAACTTGCATTTCAAAAAGTTTCATAGAATCCAATTTTAATTTGATTTTTTGCATGGACATCCATCATAACCTTCCCTTGTAAAATATATAAATGATATGTGAAGTTTCGAATCATTTAGAACAATCCCCGATTTAATTTGATTTTTGATCGAAACTAGTATAAACTAGTGTATAATATACTATGATTTTTGACCGAAACTTTCATTTCAAAACGTTCCATAGAATCTAATTTTCATATGAATTATTTTCATGGACTTCCATCATAACCTTCCCTCTTAACATATATAAATGATATGTGAAGTCTCGTATCATTTCAAAAAGTAGTGTATAATATACTATGATTTTTGACAAAAACTTGCATTTCAAAAAGTTTCATAGAATCGAATTTTCGGATGATTTTTTGAATGGAATTCCATCATAACCATCACTCTAAATATATATAAATGATATGTGAAGTTTCGTATCATTACGAACAGTCCCCGATTTAATTTGATTTTTGACCGAAACTAGTATAAACTAGTGTATAATATACTATGATTTTTGACTGAAACTTGCATTTCGCAAAGTTTCATAGAATCTAGTTTTTAGATGATTTTTTTGCATGGACTTCCATCATAACCTTCCCTCTTAACATATATAAATGACCTGAAAAGTCTCGTATCATTTCAAATAGTCCCCAATTAAATTTTATTTTTTTGACCGAAACTAATATAAACTAGTGTATAATATACATTGATTTTTGACCGAAACTTGCATTTAAAAAAATTTCATAGAATCTAATTTTCAGATAATTTTTTTGCATGGACTTCCATCATAACCTTCCATATTAACATATATAAATGATATGTAAAGTCTCGTATCATTTCAAATAGTCCCCAATTAAATTTGAGTTTTTTGACCGAAACTAGTGTATAATATACTATGATTTTTGACCGAAACTTGCATTTAAAAAAATTTCATAGAATCTAATTTTCAGATAATTTTTTTGCATGGACTTCCATCATAACCTTCCCTCTTAACATATATAAATTATTTGTGAAGTCTCGTATCATTTCAAATAGTCCCCAATTAAATATGATTTTTTTGACCGAAATTAGTGTATAATATACTATGATTTTTGACCGAAACATGCATTTCAAAAAGTTTCATAGAATCCAATTTTAATTTGATTTTTTGCATGGACTTCCATCATAACCTTCCCTTGTAAAATATATAAATGATATGTGAAGTTTCGAATCATTTAGAACAATCCCCGATTTAATTTGATTTTTGATCGAAACTAGTATAAACTAGTGTATAATATACTATGATTTTTGACCGAAACTTTCATTTCAAAAAGTTTCATAGAATCTAATTTTCATATGATTTATTTGCATGGACTTCCAACATAACCTTCACTCTTAACATATATAAATGATATGTGAAGTCTCGTATCATTTCAAATAGTCCCCAATTAAATTTGATTTTTTTGACCGAAACTAGTGTATAATATACTATGATTTTTGACAAAAACATGCATTTCAAAAAGTTTCATAGAATCCAATTTTCGGATGATTTTTTGCATGGACTTCCATCATCACCTTCCCTCGTAAAATATGTAAATGATATGTGAAGTTTCGTATCATTTCGAACAGTCCCCGATTTAATTTAATTTTTGACCGAAACTAGTATAAACTAGTGTATAATATACTATGATTTTTGACCGAAACTTGCATTTCGCAAAGTTTCATAGAATCTAGTTTTTAGATATTTTGTCTGCATGGACTTCCATCATAACCTTCCCTCTTAACATATATAAATGACCTGAAAAGTCTCGTATCATTTCAAATAGTCCCCAATTAAATTTTATTTTTTTGACCGAAACTAATATAAACTAGTGTATAATATACATTGATTTTTGACCGAAACTTGCATTTAAAAAAATTTCATAGAATCTAATTTTCAGATAATTTTTTTGCATGGACTTCCATCATAACCTTCCATATTAACATATATAAATGATATGTAAAGTCTCGTATCATTTCAAATAGTCCCCAATTAAATTTGAGTTTTTTGACCGAAACTAGTGTATAATATACTATGATTTTTGACCGAAACTTGCATTTAAAAAAATTTCATAGAATCTAATTTTCAGATAATTTTTTTGCATGGACTTCCATCATAACCTTCCCTCTTAACATATATAAATTATTTGTGAAGTCTCGTATCATTTCAAATAGTCCCCAATTAAATATGATTTTTTTGACCGAAATTAGTGTATAATATACTATGATTTTTGACCGAAACATGCATTTCAAAAAGTTTCATAGAATCCAATTTTAATTTGATTTTTTGCATGGACTTCCATCATAACCTTCCCTTGTAAAATATATAAATGATATGTGAAGTTTCGAATCATTTAGAACAATCCCCGATTTAATTTGATTTTTGATCGAAACTAGTATAAACTAGTGTATAATATACTATGATTTTTGACCGAAACTTTCATTTCAAAAAGTTTCATAGAATCTAATTTTCATATGATTTATTTGCATGGACTTCCATCATAACCTTCACTCTTAACATATATAAATGATATGTGAAGTCTCGTATCATTTCAAATAGTCCCCAATTAAATTTGATTTTTTTGACCGAAACTAGTGTATAATATAGTATGATTTTTGACAAAAACATGCATTTCAAAAAGTTTCATAGAATCGAATTTTCGGATAATTTTTTGCATGGACTTCCATCATCACCTTCCCTCGTAAAATATGTAAATGATATGTGAAGTTTCGTATCATTTCGAACAGTCCCCGATTTAATTTAATTTTTGACCGAAACTAGTATAAACTAGTGTATAATATACTATGATTTTTGACCGAAACTTGCATTTCGCAAAGTTTCATAGAATCTAGTTTTTAGATATTTTTTCTGCATGGACTTCCATCATAACCTTCCCTCTTAACATATATAAATGATCTGAAAAGTCTCGAATCATTTCAAATTGTCCCCAATTAAATTTTATTTTATTGACCGAAACTAGTATAAACTAGTGTGTAATATACATTGATTTTTTGACCGAAACTTGCATTAAAAAAAATTTCATAGAATCTAATTTTCAGATAATTTTTTTTCCTGAACTTCCATCATAACCTTCCCTCTTAACATATATAAATGATATGTGAAGTCTCGTATCATTTCAAATAGTCCCCAATTAAATTTGATTTTTTTGACCAAAACTAGTGTATAATATACTATGATTTTTGACCGAAACTTGCATTTCAAAAAGTTTCATAGAATCCAATTTTAATTTGATTTTTTGCATGGACATCCATCATAACCTTCCCTTGTAAAATATATAAATGATATGTGAAGTTTCGAATCATTTAGAACAATCCCCGATTTAATTTGATTTTTGATCGAAACTAGTATAAACTAGTGTATAATATACTATGATTTTTGACCGAAACTTTCATTTCAAAACGTTCCATAGAATCTAATTTTCATATGAATTATTTTCATGGACTTCCATCATAACCTTCCCTCTTAACATATATAAATGATATGTGAAGTCTCGTATCATTTCAAAAAGTAGTGTATAATATACTATGATTTTTGACAAAAACTTGCATTTCAAAAAGTTTCATAGAATCGAATTTTCGGATGATTTTTTGAATGGAATTCCATCATAACCATCACTCTAAATATATATAAATGATATGTGAAGTTTCGTATCATTACGAACAGTCCCCGATTTAATTTGATTTTTGACCGAAACTAGTATAAACTAGTGTATAATATACTATGATTTTTGACTGAAACTTGCATTTCGCAAAGTTTCATAGAATCTAGTTTTTAGATGATTTTTTTGCATGGACTTCCATCATAACCTTCCCTCTTAACATATATAAATGACCTGAAAAGTCTCGTATCATTTCAAATAGTCCCCAATTAAATTTTATTTTTTTGACCGAAACTAATATAAACTAGTGTATAATATACATTGATTTTTGACCGAAACTTGCATTTAAAAAAATTTCATAGAATCTAATTTTCAGATAATTTTTTTGCATGGACTTCCATCATAACCTTCCATATTAACATATATAAATGATATGTAAAGTCTCGTATCATTTCAAATAGTCCCCAATTAAATTTGAGTTTTTTGACCGAAACTAGTGTATAATATACTATGATTTTTGACCGAAACTTGCATTTAAAAAAATTTCATAGAATCTAATTTTCAGATAATTTTTTTGCATGGACTTCCATCATAACCTTCCCTCTTAACATATATAAATTATTTGTGAAGTCTCGTATCATTTCAAATAGTCCCCAATTAAATATGATTTTTTTGACCGAAATTAGTGTATAATATACTATGATTTTTGACCGAAACATGCATTTCAAAAAGTTTCATAGAATCCAATTTTAATTTGATTTTTTGCATGGACTTCCATCATAACCTTCCCTTGTAAAATATATAAATGATATGTGAAGTTTCGAATCATTTAGAACAATCCCCGATTTAATTTGATTTTTGATCGAAACTAGTATAAACTAGTGTATAATATACTATGATTTTTGACCGAAACTTTCATTTCAAAAAGTTTCATAGAATCTAATTTTCATATGATTTATTTGCATGGACTTCCAACATAACCTTCACTCTTAACATATATAAATGATATGTGAAGTCTCGTATCATTTCAAATAGTCCCCAATTAAATTTGATTTTTTTGACCGAAACTAGTGTATAATATACTATGATTTTTGACAAAAACATGCATTTCAAAAAGTTTCATAGAATCCAATTTTCGGATGATTTTTTGCATGGACTTCCATCATCACCTTCCCTCGTAAAATATGTAAATGATATGTGAAGTTTCGTATCATTTCGAACAGTCCCCGATTTAATTTAATTTTTGACCGAAACTAGTATAAACTAGTGTATAATATACTATGATTTTTGACCGAAACTTGCATTTCGCAAAGTTTCATAGAATCTAGTTTTTAGATATTTTGTCTGCATGGACTTCCATCATAACCTTCCCTCTTAACATATATAAATGACCTGAAAAGTCTCGTATCATTTCAAATAGTCCCCAATTAAATTTTATTTTTTTGACCGAAACTAATATAAACTAGTGTATAATATACATTGATTTTTGACCGAAACTTGCATTTAAAAAAATTTCATAGAATCTAATTTTCAGATAATTTTTTTGCATGGACTTCCATCATAACCTTCCATATTAACATATATAAATGATATGTAAAGTCTCGTATCATTTCAAATAGTCCCCAATTAAATTTGAGTTTTTTGACCGAAACTAGTGTATAATATACTATGATTTTTGACCGAAACTTGCATTTAAAAAAATTTCATAGAATCTAATTTTCAGATAATTTTTTTGCATGGACTTCCATCATAACCTTCCCTCTTAACATATATAAATTATTTGTGAAGTCTCGTATCATTTCAAATAGTCCCCAATTAAATATGATTTTTTTGACCGAAATTAGTGTATAATATACTATGATTTTTGACCGAAACATGCATTTCAAAAAGTTTCATAGAATCCAATTTTAATTTGATTTTTTGCATGGACTTCCATCATAACCTTCCCTTGTAAAATATATAAATGATATGTGAAGTTTCGAATCATTTAGAACAATCCCCGATTTAATTTGATTTTTGATCGAAACTAGTATAAACTAGTGTATAATATACTATGATTTTTGACCGAAACTTTCATTTCAAAAAGTTTCATAGAATCTAATTTTCATATGATTTATTTGCATGGACTTCCAACATAACCTTCACTCTTAACATATATAAATGATATGTGAAGTCTCGTATCATTTCAAATAGTCCCCAATTAAATTTGATTTTTTTGACCGAAACTAGTGTATAATATACTATGATTTTTGACAAAAACATGCATTTCAAAAAGTTTCATAGAATCCAATTTTCGGATGATTTTTTGCATGGACTTCCATCATCACCTTCCCTCGTAAAATATGTAAATGATATGTGAAGTTTCGTATCATTTCGAACAATCCCCGATTTAATTTAATTTTTGACCGAAACTAGTATAAACTAGTGTATAAATATACTATGATTTTTGACCGAAACTTGCATTTCGCAAAGTTTCATAGAATCTAGTTTTTAGATATTTTGTCTGCATGGACTTCCATCATAACCTTCCCTCTTAACATATATAAATGATCTGAAAAGTCTCGTATCATTTCAAATTGTCCCCAATTAAATTTTATTTTATTGACCGAAACTAGTATAAACTAGTGTGTAATATACATTGATTTTTGACCGAAACTTGCATTTAAAAAAATTTCATAGAATCTAATTTTCAGATAATTTTTTTTCCTGAACTTCCATCATAACCTTCCCTCTTAACATATATAAATGATATGTGAAGTCTCGTATCATTTCAAATAGTCCCCAATTAAATTTGAATTTTTTGACTTAAACTAGTGTATAATATACTATGATTTTTGACCGAAACTTGCATTTCAAAAAGTTTCATAGAATCCAATTTTAATTTGATTTTTTGCATGGACATCCATCATAAACTTCCCTTGTAAAGTATATAAATGATATGTGAAGTTTCGTATCAATTAGAATAATCCCCGATTTAATTTGATTTTTGATCGAAACTAGTATAAACTAGTGTATAATATACTATGATTTTTGACCGAAACGTTCATTTCAAAAAGTTTCATAGAATCTAATTTTCATATGATTTATTTGCATGGACTTCCATCATAACCTTCACTCTTAACATATATAAATGATATGTGAAGTCTCGTATCATTTCAAATAGTCCCCAATTAAATTTGATTTTTTTGACCGAAACTAGTGTATAATATACTATGATTTTTGACAAAAACATGCATTTCAAAAAGTTTCATAGAATCCAATTTTCGGATGATTTTTTGCATGGACTTCCATCATCAACTTCCCTCGTAAAATATGTAAATGATATGTGAAGTTTCGTATCATTTCGAACAGTCCCCGATTTAATTTAATTTTTGACCGAAACTAGTATAAACTAGTGTATAATATACTATGATTTTTGACCGAAACTTGCATTTCGCAAAGTTTCATAGAATCTAGTTTTTCGATATTTTGTCTGCATGGACTTCCATCATAACCTTCCCTCTTAACATATATAAATGATCTGAAAAGTCTCGTATCATTTCAAATTGTCCCCAATTAAATTTTATTTTATTGACCGAAACTAGTATAAACTAGTGTGTAATATACATTGATTTTTGACCGAAACTTGCATTTAAAAAAATTTCATAGAATCTAATTTTCAGATAATTTTTTTTCCTGAACTTCCATCATAACCTTCCCTCTTAACATATATAAATGATATGTGAAGTCTCGTATCATTTCAAATAGTCCCCAATTAAATTTGATTTTTTTGACCGAAACTAGTGTATAATATACTATGATTTTTGACCGAAACTTGCATTTCAAAAAGTTTCATAGAATCCAATTTTAATTTGATTTTTTGCATGGACATCCATCATAACCTTCCCTTGTAAAATATATAAATGATATGTGAAGTTTCGTATCATTTAGAATAATCCCCGATTTAATTTGATTTTTGATCGAAACTAGTATAAACTAGTGTATAATATACTATGATTTTTGACCGAAACGTTCATTTCAAAAAGTTTCATAGAATCTAATTTTCATATGATTTATTTGCATGGACTTCCATCATAACCTTCACTCTTAACATATATAAATGATATGTGAAGTCTCGTATCATTTCAAATAGTCCCCAATTAAATTTGATTTTTTCGACCGAAACTAGTTTATAATATAGTATGATTTTTGACAAAAACATGCATTTCAAAAAGTTTCAAGAATCGAATTTTCGGATGATTTTTTGCATGGACTTCCATCATCACCTTCCCTCGTAAAATATGTAAATGATATATGAAGTTTCGTATCATTTCGAACAGTCCCCGATTTAATTTAATTTTTGACCGAAACTAGTATAAACTAGTGTATAATATACTATGATTTTTGACCGAAACTTGCATTTCGCAAAGTTTCATAGAATCTAGTTTTTAGATATTTTTTCTGCATGGACTTCCATCATAACCTTCCCTCTTAACATATATAAATGATTTGAAAAGTCTCGAATCATTTCAAATTGTCCCCAATTAAATTTTATTTTATTGACCGAAACTAGTATAAACTAGTGTGTAATATACATTGATTTTTGACCGAAACTTGCATTTAAAAAAATTTCATAGAATCTAATTTTCAGATAATTTTTTTTCCTGAACTTCCATCATAACCTTCCCTCTTAACATATATAAATGATATGTGAAGTCTCGTATCATTTCAAATAGTCCCCAATTAAATTTGATTTTTTTGACCGAAACTAGTGTATAATATACTATGATTTTTGACCGAAACTTGCATTTCAAAAAGTTTCATAGAATCCAATTTTAATTTGATTTTTTGCATGGACATCCACCATAACCTTCCCTTGTAAAATATATAAATGATATGTGAAGTTTCGTATCATTTAGAATAATCCCCGATTTAATTTGATTTTTGATCGAAACTAGTATAAACTAGTGTATAATATACTATGATTTTTGACCGAAACGTTCATTTCAAAAAGTTTCATAGAATCTAATTTTCATATGATTTATTTGCATGGACTTCCATCATAACCTTCACTCTTAACATATATAAATGATATGTGAAGTCTCGTATCATTTCAAATAGTCCCCAATTAAATTTGATTTTTTTGACCGAAACTAGTTTATAATATAGTATGATTATTGACAAAAACATGCATTTCAAAAAGTTTCATAGAATCGAATTTTCGGATGATTTTTTGCATGGACTTCCATCATCACCTTCCCTCGTAAAATATGTAAATGATATATGAAGTTTCGTATCATTTCGAACAGTCCCCGATTTAATTTAATTTTTGACCGAAACTAGTATAAACTAGTGTATAATATACTATGATTTTTGACCGAAACTTGCATTTCAAAAAGTTTCATAGAATCTAGTTTTTAGATATTTTTTCTGCATGGACTTCCATCATAACCTTCCCTCTTAACATATATAAATGATCTGAAAAGTCTCGAATCATTTCAAATTGTCCCCAATTAAATTTTATTTTATTGACCGAAACTAGTATAAACTAGTGTGTAATATACATTGATTTTTGACCGAAACTTGCAATTAAAAAAATTTCATAGAATCTAATTTTCAGATAATTTTTTTTCCTGAACTTCCATCATAACCTTCCCTCTTAACATATATAAATGATATGTGAAGTCTCGTATCATTTCAAATAGTCCCCAATTAAATTTGATTTTTTTGACCGAAACTAGTGTATAATATACTATGATTTTTGACCGAAACTTGCATTTCAAAAAGTTTCATAGAATCCAATTTTAATTTGATTTTTTGCATGGACATCCATCATAACCTTCCCTTGTAAAATATATAAATGATATGTGAAGTTTCGTATCATTTAGAACAATCCCCGATTTAATTTGATTTTTGATCGAAACTAGTATAAACTAGTGTATAATATACTATGATTTTTGACCGAAACTTTCATTTCAAAAAGTTTCATAGAATCTAATTTTCATATGATTTATTTGCATGGACTTCCATCATAACCTTCACTCTTAACATATATAAATGATATGTGAAGTCTCGTATCATTTCAAATAGTCCCCAATTAAATTTGATTTTTTTGACCGAAACTAGTGTATAATATAGTATGATTTTTGACAAAAACATGCATTTCAAAAAGTTTCATAGAATCGAATTTTTGGATAATTTTTTGCATGGACTTCCATCATCACCTTCCCTCGTAAAATATGTAAATGATATGTGAAGTTTCCTATCATTTCGAACAGTCTCCGATTTAATTTAATTTTTGACCGAAACTAGAATAAACTAGTGTATAATATACTATGATTTTTGACCGAAACTTGCATTTCGCAAAGTTTCATAGAATCTAGTTTTTAGATATTTTTTCTGCATGGACTTACATCATAACCTTCCCTCTTAACATATATAAATGATCTGAAAAGTCTCGTATCATTTGAAATTGTCCCCAATTAAATTTTATTTTTTTGACCGAAACTAGTATACACTAGTGTATAATATACATTGATTTTTGACCGAAACTTGCATTTATAAAAATTTCATAGAATCTAATTTTCAGATAATTTTTTTTCCTGAACTTCCATCATAACCTTCCCTCTTAACATATATAAATGATATGTGAAGTCTCGTATCATTTCAAATAGTCCCCAATTAAATTTGATTTTTTTGACCAAAACTAGTGTATAATATACTATGATTTTTGACCGAAACTTGCATTTCAAAAAGTTTCATAGAATCCAATTTTAATTTGATTTTTTGCATGGACATCCATCATAACCTTCCCTTGTAAAATATATAAATGATATGTGAAGTTTCGAATCATTTAGAACAATCCCCGATTTAATTTGATTTTTGATCGAAACTAGTATAAACTAGTGTATAATATAATATGATTTTTGACCGAAACTTTCATTTCAAAACGTTCCATAGAATCTAATTTTCATATGAATTATTTTCATGGACTTCCATCATAACCTTCCCTCTTAACATATATAAATGATATGTGAAGTCTCGTATCATTTCAAATAGTCCCCAATTAAATTTGATTTTTTTGACCGAAACTAGTGTATAATATACTATGATTTTTGACAAAAACTTGCATTTCAAAAAGTTTCATAGAATCGAATTTTCGGATGATTTTTTGAATGGAATTCCATCATAACCATCACTCTAAATATATATAAATGATATGTGAAGTTTCGTATCATTACGAACAGTCCCCGATTTAATTTGATTTTTGACCGAAACTAGTATAAACTAGTGTATAATATACTATGATTTTTGACTGAAACACTAGTGCAAAAATGACTTTTTACATCGGGCGAAAATGACTTTTTACATCGGTTCCGAGTCCGATGTAAAGGCAGCCGATGTAATAAATCAAAGACATTTTACATCGGTTTTAGGGCCGATGTAAAAAATATGTCAACCACATCGGTTAAATTTTAAGTCTGATGTGAAAAAAAAAATTTAATGTAAAAGGTACTTTTTACATCGGTTGGATGATAAAACCGATATAATAGATGGGGTTTTTACATCGGTGCTTTCTTATAACCGATGTAAAAAGTATGCCATACAGGGGACTTTTCACATCGGTTCTGCATTAGCCCGATGTGAAAAGTATGCCATACAGGGGACTTTTTACATCGGTTCTGCATTAGCCCGATGTAAAAAGTATGCCATATAGTACTTTTTACATCAGTTTTTCCATTCGCCCGATGTAAAAAGTACTGTAGAAATTTTATATAATATGACTATTTTTTAGCAATTCCTGTAATTTTTTTGGTATCTAATTTTTTAGCAATTCCTGTAAATATTTTTGGTACCTAATTTTTCCTTCACATAGACCACATTTAGGTCGTATTTTCATATATTTCTCACCAATATTCAATAAACCAAATATCTAGTATTCACATATATTCTTCCAAATGTACTAGTATACACATATAGTCATCTCAATATATAGGAGGTTTATACTAAAATTTACTACAACAACAACAACAAAAAATACACATTCAACCAATATTCCCCCACTTGAATATCAACTTACAATATCCACAAGAATATTAGTTGTAACTTCGGTAGAAAACACAAAAATCAAATTTCCTGAAAATAAATAATAACACCAATTAACCAAAAGACATTAAGTTGCAAAATGCAAAGTAAATAACAAAGTATAGTTATTATTATTACCGTCATCCAATTATCGGTTATCTTTGCAGAGACAATATCCAACATACTTTTCATCACATAGTACCCACAATCATCAGAGTTATTTTGTTTCCTTGTCTACAAATGAATATATGACATTATTAGTGAATACTTATATGATAAAATTAAATTTATAATTATAATTTACACCACATTTACATTGGATCGAAGCCATGTAGTCTTTCTTCTAATGCCACATGCCACTTGATGAACCCCTAAAGCACTAATTTAGAAAGAAAAATAAAAATGTTTGCTTTGTTGAATAGTAATTTATTTTAATACTTAAGCAATAAGAATATAGACATAAAGTATTACCTACCTTGAAATTTCAAAATCAATAGCTCTGCTCGATACATAAAATGAGTTCAAATTTGTACTTCAACCTGCAAGAAAAAGAATTCATCAATTTCATCCTCTAGAATAGACAATAATTTAAACAAGAGACAACACATAAAAACAATTTGCATGGAATAAACCAGTCCACTACTCTTTATGATCTAAACACTAGATTATCTAGAGTATTTTTCTTAAACACACAAAACATGACAATTCATCCAATCACTTAATCATTACTGGTACCCATTTGGGAATAACTTCAAGGAACATCCTATTTCACATGCACACTCCATTTCATAATTCTAGTGCCATTTTTATGGGGTCATAGTAGAAATCAAATGGTAAGTTAGGATCTAAATTTGTGTGGATCTTACTATGAACTAATAATAGAAAGAAAATGTAAAGTTAGGACATTACAACACTTTACATTCAAGTAGAAACGAAAGGCTTAATCTATTATTTTCAAACTATTAGTCACTATAAAAATAATTGTCCTAAATTACAAATAAATTCATAAACAATGGAATTGTAATTCTTTTTCTATTATATTATACTATTTATTTATTTTTCCTATTATTATTAAAAAATAACTTTATCGTTCTAAATTATAATGAACTTTAAAAATAATGATTTTTTTATTAAATTCTAGTATTTATTATTTTTCCCTATTATTAATAAATAATAATAGAGCAAATAAATTTTCTCTCACATAAAATTTATATCTTTTAATTTATGTAAATTGGACAAAACAGTATACTTGAGTAAATAAAACTATTTTAATTTTATAAATAAAATATTATGGATTTCTATTAAGGAGATTCCAACTATATTGACATATATTGACACACACCTCATTAACAACAACAAAACCAAACTAAATCCATTTGTAACAGCATTTTAAAATAATAATGCATCATCGATCAAAATAGTCTTGCTAACAGTTTCACTTGAATTTGACACTATCCTAATAACTAAGTGATATTAGTATGTAACACTAACTGATATCACATATTTTCAAACCTTAGTTAATAGTTAAGAATGCATTGAACATTATTAAACTAACTCAAACCCAACTTCTAGCAATTCACTTTTAATGGATTATCAATGATTAACTCAAATAGAAATTAAGTCTAATAGCTTCAACATTTAGAATTTCGTAATGTACACAACAGAAGCTGACAGAGTTAATTATAATAATAAGTATCCAACATGACTAACATTGCATGATCAGTCAATAATCATCAATGTTCAAAGAGGCTTGAGTTGTGATAGTTATGACTCAAGAACACCAATTGCAACTAACAAGCCAAATCTAACCTTTTTTTATTTTGAAATCAATAAATCATTCACTGACAGCATGAGTTTAATTATGTTCTCTCATATAAGTTTTTATCTGCTTCTCATCTAAAACCCAATCAATTATGTTGCCTAGCAAAGACTTATCAACAAGAATAGAAACTACAAAACTATAAAACTACAGGCAACATAATATAGAAAAGCAACTACAGGCAGCATAACAACTACAAAACTATAGGTTTAAATATAACTTCAGGCCACACACATGTCATCAAGAATATACAATTTGAAGGAACATCATAACAAGAACTGAAAAATCAACGACAACACAATCATCAGACAACTGAACAAAAAGCAACTATAGGCAGCAGAACAAAATGCAACGACAACACGATCATCATCAATTTAAGTCGTATATAGTCAATGGTCAAAGATAAAATACCATACCAGTTCATACAAAAATTCTTGTTTGTTAAAACCTTCTAACAAATAAATGTTTCACTTCCATATTATTATTTGATTTAGATTTTTTAATTATTTTCTTGTTTCCCTTCCAATCATATCAATGTTTATATTGAATGTATTTTAGACAGTGTCCCTATACAATGTCAGATTTTTGTGTCAAAATATCCCTCCTTACAGTTTAGTAGTTCTAGGATAAGGTAAGAAAGTGTGGTTAGGCTATTCAGAATTTTACCAATTCCAGCTCTATCGCTTGAAACATAATTAATACATGGTGTAGCTGAGTTAAGGTTCTCAGATACTCACTCAACATTTTCAATCTACCAAACTCTATAACACAACTTCATTTGTGCAAGCATCAAATAAATTCAAATAAAAAAATCACATATGAAAGAAAAATTACTCTGTTATAACAGTAATATAAATAATTCACACACCTTAAAGACAGAACACTAAACATGATCTCAATTCCAAAAACATGGCTTACCAAATGCAGGAGCAGTAGCTGCCGAAACGACAAAAGTTGAAGCCTTGTTAGCAAATGAAAACCCAGTCCTAAAAAAACAGTAGATGCAGTGCTTCCTACACCAAAACCTGCAAAAGACAAATTAACCACTAGTAGATGATGAACTAGCACCTGTAGATACCACCGGAATAGCTGTCAATGAAAAGCTGCCACTCGTTGGAGCAGAAGATGCAGCAGTGGCACCAAAGGCAGGCACCGAAGCCGAAACAACTGCAGTCCCCGTCGTGGTTATCGATGATGTAGTCGTAGTCACTGTTGAGAGCAGTGGTTCTAAAGATGTTGTGAATGAGAAAAAACCTGCCGGTTGGAATGGAGAAATAGTGGTAAGAGATAGGACAATGGTAAGAAACAATCGTAAGAGATGCGGCGGTGGCTAGGTTTGAGAGAACAATGTCCTTCGTTCAATGTTGGAAGAATGCCGATTGTAAGAATGTTAAAATGAAAGAAAATTGAAAGGAAGAATCGTTTGGCAATTTTTTTTAGGGTTTGGAAATGCAGAGAGAAAAAAATGACGGAGGGAGGAAAATAACGCGTATCCATTTTTTAGTAAGAAACTTTTTACATAATATAGTTAATTTCTTACATCGGGTCTTAGACCCACCGATGTAATATGTTATATTTTTTATTTAAGAAACTTATTACATCGGGTCTTACACCCACCGATGTAATATGTTATATTTTTTTGTTTTTAATTTTTTTTAATAAGAAACTTTTTACATCGGGTCTTAGACCCACCGATGTAATATGTTATTATTATTATTTTTTTGATTTTTTTTAATTTTTTTTAAGAAACTTTTTAAATCGGTTTTTATAAAAACCGATGTAATATGTATTTGGTTTTTTTTGAATTGTTTTTTAATATGGTTTTTTACATCGGTTTTAGAAAAACCGATGTAAAAGGCTTTAGATGAATTTTTTGTTATTTACAAAACTGCCACCGCATTACTTTTTACATCAGTTTTTTTCTATACCCGATGTAAAATCCCTTATAACAATTTATGTTATTATTTACGAAAGTGCCACCGCGTTATTTTTTACATCATTTTTAATAAATGCCTGATGTAAAATCATTTAACCAAATGTCTTTTTTTTAGTAGTGAAACTTGCATTTCGCAAAATTTCATAGAATCTAGTTTTTAGATGATTTTTTTGCATGGACTTCCATCATAACCTTCCCTCTTAACATATATAAATGACCTGAAAAGTCTCGTATCATTTCAAATAGTCCCCAATTAAATTTTATTTTTTTGACCGAAACTAATATAAACTAGTGTATAATATACATTGATTTTTGACCGAAACTTGCATTTAAAAAAATTTCATAGAATCTAATTTTCAGATAATTTGTTTGCATGGACTTCCATCATAACCTTCCATATTAACATATATAAATGATATGTAAAGTCTCGTATCATTTCAAATAGTCTCCAATTAAATTTGAGTTTTTTGACCGAAACTAGTGTATAATATACTATGATATTTGACCGAAACTTGCATTTAAAAAAATTTCATAGAATCTAATTTTCAGATAATTTTTTTTCATGGACTTCCATCATAACCTTCCCTCTTAACATATATAAATGATTTGTGAAGTCTCGTATCATTTCAAATAGTCCCCAATTAAATATGATTTTTTTGACCGAAATTAGTGTATAATATACTATGATTTTTGACCGAAACATGCATTTCAAAAAGTTTCATAGAATCCAATTTTAATTTGATTTTTTGCATGGACTTCCATCATAACCTTCCCTTGTAAAATATATAAATGATATGTGAAGTTTCGAATCATTTAGAACAATCCCCGATTTAATTTGATTTTTGATCGAAACTAGTATAAACTAGTGTATAATATACTATGATTTTTGACCGAAACTTTCATTTCAAAAAGTTTCATAGAATATAATTTTCATATGATTTATTTGCATGGACTTCCAACATAACCTTCACTCTTAACATATATAAATGATATGTGAAGTCTCGTATCATTTCAAATAGTCCCCAATTAAATTTGATTTTTTTGACCGAAACTAGTGTATAATATACTATGATTTTTGACAAAAACATGCATTTCAAAAAGTTTCATAGAATCCAATTTTCGGATGATTTTTTGCATGGACTTCCATCATCACCTTCCCTCATAAAATATGTAAATGATATGTGAAGTTTCGTATCATTTCGAACAGTCCCCGATTTAATTTAATTTTTGACCGAAACTAGTATAAACTAGTGTATAATATACTATGATTTTTGACCGAAACTTGCATTTCGCAAAGTTTCATAGAATCTAGTTTTTAGATATTTTGTCTGCATGGACTTCCATCATAACCTTCCCTCTTAACATATATAAATGATCTGAAAAGTCTCGTATCATTTCAAATTGTCCCCAATTAAATTTTATTTTATTGACCGAAACTAGTATAAATTAGTGTGTAATATACATTGATTTTTGACCGAAACTTGCATTTAAAAAAATTTCATAGAATCTAATTTTCAGATAATTTTTTTTCTTGAACTTCCATCATAACCTTCCCTCTTAACATATATAAATGATATGTGAAGTCTCGTATCATTTCAAATAGTCACCGATTAAATTTGAATTTTTTGACTTAAACTAGTGTATAATATACTATGATTTTTGACCGAAACTTGCATTTCAAAAAGTTTCATAGAATCCAATTTTAATTTGATTTTTTGCATGGACATCCATCATAACCTTCCCTTGTAAAATATATAAATGATATGTGAAGTTTCGTATCATTTAGAATAATCCCCGATTTAATTTGATTTTTGATCGAAACTAGTATAAACTAGTGTATAATATACTATGATTTTTGACCGAAACGTTCATTTCAAAAAGTTTCATAGAATCTAATTTTCATATGATTTATTTGCATGGACTTCCATCATAACCTTCACTCTTAACATATATAAATGATATGTGAAGTCTCGTATCATTTCAAATAGTCCCCAATTAAATTTGATTTTTTTGACCGAAACTAGTGTATAATATAGTATGATTTTTGACAAAAACATGCATTTCAAAAAGTTTCATAGAATCGAATTTTCGGATAATTTTTTGCATGGACTTCCATCATCACCTTCCCTCGTAAAATATGTAAATGATATGTGAAGTTTCGTATCATTTGGAACAGTCCCCGATTTAATTTAATTTTTGACCGAAACTAGTATAAACTAGTGTATAATATACTATGATTTTTGACCGAAACTTGCATTTCGCAAAGTTTCATAGAATCTAGTTTTTAGATATTTTTTCTGCATGGACTTCCATCATAACCTTCCCTCTTAACATATATAAATAATCTGAAAAGTCTCGTATCATTTCAAATTGTCCCCAATTAAATTTTATTTTTTTGACCGAAACTAGTATACACTAGTGTATAATATACATTGATTTTTGACCGAAACTTGCATTTATAAAAATTTCATAGAATCTAATTTTCAGATAATTTTTTTTCCTGAACTTCCATCATAACCTTCCCTCTTAACATATATAAATGATATGTGAAGTCTCGTATCATTTCAAATAGTACCCAATTAAATTTGATTTTTTTGACCAAAACTAGTGTATAATATACTATGATTTTTGACCGAAACTTGCATTTCAAAAAGTTTCATAGAATCAAATTTTAATTTGATTTTTTGCATGGACATCCATCATAACTTTCCCTTGTAAAATATATAAATGATATGTGAAGTTTCGAATCATTTAGAACAATCCCCGATTTAATTTGATTTTTGATCGAAACTAGTATAAACTAGTGTATAATATACTATGATTTTTGACCGAAACTTTCATTTCAAAACGTTCCATAGAATCTAATTTTCATGGACTTCCATCATAACCTTCCCTCTTAACATATATAAATGATATGTGAAGTCTCGTATCATTTCAAATAGTCCCCAATTAAATTTGATTTTTTTGACCGAAACTAGTGTATAATATACTATGATTTTTGACAAAAACTTGCATTTCAAAAAGTTTCATAGAATCGAATTTTCGGATGATTTTTTGAATGGAATTCCATCATAACCATCACTCTAAATATATATAAATGATATGTGAAGTTTCGTATCATTACGAACTGTCCCCGATTTAATTTGATTTTTGAACGAAACTAGTATAAACTAGTGTATAATATACTATGATTTTTGACTGAAACTTGCATTTCGCAAAGTTTCATAGAATCTAGTTTTTAGATGATTTTTTTGCATGGACTTCCATCATAACCTTCCCTCTTAACATATATAAATGACCTGAAAAGTCTCGTATCATTTCAAATAGTCCCCAATTAAATTTTATTTTTTTGACCGAAACTAATATAAACTAGTGTATAATATACATTGATTTTTGACCGAAACTTGCATTTAAAAAAATTTCATAGAATCTAATTTTCAGATAATTTGTTTGCATGGACTTCCATCATAACCTTCCATCTTAACATATATAAATGATATGTAAAGTCTCGTATCATTTCAAATAGTCCCCAATTAAATTTGAGTTTTTTGACCGAAACTAGTGTATAATATACTATGATTTTTGACCGAAACTTGCATTTAAAAAAATTTCATAGAATCTAATTTTCAGATAATTTTTTTGCATGGACTTCCATCATAACCTTCCCTCATAACATATATAAATGATTTGTGAAGTCTCGTATCATTTCAAATAGTCCCCAATTAAATATGATTTTTTTGACCGAAATTAGTGTATAATATACTATGATTTTTGACCGAAACATGCATTTCAAAAAGTTTCATAGAATCCAATTTTAATTTGATTTTTTGCATGGACTTCCATCATAACCTTCCCTTGTAAAATATATAAATGATATGTGAAGTTTCTTATCATTTAGAACAATCCCCGATTTAATTTGATTTTTGACCGAAACTAGTATAAACTAGTGTATAATATACTATGATTTTTGACCGAAACTTTTATTTCAAAAAGTTTCATAGAATCTAATTTTCATATGATTTATTTGCATGGACTTCCATCATAACCTTCACACTTAACATATATAAATGATATGTGAAGTCTCATATCATTTCAAATAGTCCCCAATTAAATTTGATTTTTTTGACCGAAACTAGTGTATAATATAGTATGATTTTTGACAAAAACATGCATTTCAAAAAGTTTCATAGAATCGAATTTTCGAATGATTTTTTTCATGGACTTCCATCATCATCTTCCCTCGTAAAATATGTAAATGATATGTGAAGTTTCATATCATTTCGAACAGTCCCCGATTTAATTTAATTTTTGACCAAAACTAGTATAAACTAGTGTATAATATACTATGATTTTTGACCGAAACTTGCATTTCGCAAAGTTTCATAGATTCTAGTTTTTAGATATTTTTTCTGCATGGACTTCCATCATAACCTTCCCTCTTAACATATATAAATGATCTGAAAAGTCTCGTATCATTTCAAATTGTCCCCAATTAAATTTTATTTTTTTGACCGAAACTAGTATAAACTAGAGTATAATATACATTGATTTTTGACCGAAACTTGCATTTAAAAAAATTTCTTTGAATCTAATTTTCAGATAATTTTTTTTCCCGAACTTCCATCATAACCTTCCCTCTAAACATTTATAAATGATATGTGAAGTCTCGTATCATTTCAATTAGTCCCCAATTAAATTTGATTTTTTTGACCGAAACTAGTGTATAATATACTATGATTTTTGACCGAAACTTGCATTTCAAAAAGTTTCATAGAATCCAATTTTAATTTGTATTTTTTGCATGGACATCCATCATAACCTTCCCTTGTAAAATATATAAATGATATGTGAGGTTTCGTATCATTTAGAACAATCCCCGATTTAATTTGATTTTTGATCGAAACTTGTATAAACTAGTGTATAATATACTATGATTTTTGACCGAAACTTTCATTTCAAAAAGTTTCATAGAATCTAATTTTCATATGATTTATTTGAATGGACTTCCATCATAATCTTCACTCTTAACATATATAAATGATATGTGAAGTCTCGTATCATTTCAAATAGTCCCCAATTAAATTTGATTTTTTTGACCGAAACTAGTGTATAATATATTATGATTTTTGACAAAAACATGCATTTCAAAAAGTTTCATAGAATCGAATTTTCGGATGATTTTTTGCATGGACTTCCATCATCACCTTCCCTCGTAAAATATGTAAATGATATGTGAAGTTTCGTATCATTTCGAACAGTCCCCGATTTAATTTAATTTTTGACCGAAACTAGTATAAACTAGTGTATAATATACTATGATTTTTGACCGAAACTTGCATTTCGCAAAGTTTCATAGAATCTAGTTTTTAGATATTTTTCTGCATGGACTTCCATCATAACCTTCCCTCTTAACATATATAAATGATCTGAAAAGTCTCGTATCATTTCAAATTGTCCCCATTTAAATTTTATTTTTTTGACCGAAACTAGTATAAACTAGTGTATAATATACATTGATTTTTGAACGAAACTTGCATTTATAAAAATTTCATAGAATCTAATTTTCAGATAATTTTTTTCCTGAACTTCCATCATAACCTTCCCTCTTAACATATATAAATGATATGTGAAGTCTCGTATCATTTCAAATAGTCCCCAATTAAATTTGATTTTTTTGACCGAAACTAGTGTATAATATACTATGATTTTTGACCGAAACATGCATTTCAAAAAGTTTCATAGAATCCAATTTTAATTTGATTTTTTGCATGGACATCCATCATAACCTTCCCTTGTAAAATATATAAATGATATGTGAAGTTTCGTATCATTTAGAACAATCCCCGATTTAATTTGATTTTTGATCGAAACTAGTATAAACTAGTGTATAATATACATTGATTTTTGACCGAAACTTGCATTTAAAAAAATTTCCTTGAATCTAATTTTCAGATAATTTTTTTTCCCGAACTTCCATCATAACCTTCCCTCTTAACATATATAAATGATATGTGAAGTCTCGTATCATTTCAAATAGTCCCCAATTAAATTTGATTTTTTTGACCGAAACTAGTGTATAATATACTATGATTTTTGACAAAAACATGCATTTCAAAAAGTTTCATAGAATCTAATTTTCATATGATTTATTTGCATGGACTTCCATCATAACCTTCACTCTTAACATATATAAATGATATGTGAAGTCTCGTATCATTTCAAATAGTCCCCAATTAAATTTGATTTTTTTGACCGAAACTAGTGTATAATATAGTATGATTTTTGACAAAAACATGCATTTCAAAATGTTTTATAGAATCGAATTTTCGGATGATTTTTTGCATGGACTTCCATCATCACCTTCCGTCGTAAAATATGTAAATGATATGTGAAGTTTCGTATCATTTCGAACAGTCCCCGATTTAATTTAATTTTTGACCGAACCTAGTATAAACTAGTGTATAATATACTATGATTTTTGACCGAAACATGCATTTCGCAAAGTTTCATAGAATCTAGTTTTTAGATATTTTTTCTGCATGGACTTCCATCATAACCTTCCCTCTTAACATATATAAATGATCTGAAAAGTCTCGTATCATTTCAAATTGTCCCCATTTAAATTTTATTTTTTTGACCGAAACTAGTATAAACTAGTGTATAATATACATTGATTTTTGAACGAAACTTGCATTTATAAAAATTTCATAGAATCTAATTTTCAGATAATTTTTTTTCCTGAACTTCCATCATAACCTTCCCTCTTAACATATATAAATGATATGTGAAGTCTCGTATCATTTCAAATAGTCCCCAATTAAATTTGATTTTTTTGACCGAAACTAGTGTATAATATACTATGATTTTTGACCGAAACATGCATTTCAAAAAGTTTCATAGAATCCAATTTTAATTTGATTTTTTGCATGGACATCCATCATAACCTTCCCTTGTAAAATATATAAATGATATGGGAAGTTTCGTATCATTTAGAACAATCCCCGATTTAATTTGATTTTTGATCGAAACTAGTATAAACTAGTGTATAATATACTATGATTTTTGACCGAAACTTTCATTTCAAAACGTTCCATAGAATCTAATTTTCATATGATTTATTTTCATTGACTTCCATCATAACCTTCCCTCTTAACATATATAAATGATATGTGAAGTCTCGTATCATTTCAAATAGTCCCTAATTAAATTTGATTTTTTTGACCGAAACTAGTGTATAATATACTATGATTTTTGACAAAAACATGCATTTCAAAAAGTTTCATAGAATCGAATTTTCGGATGATTTTTTGCATGGACTTCCATCAACACCTTCACTCTTAAAATATATAAATTATATGTGAAGTTTCGTATCATTTCGAACAGTACCCGATTTAATTTGATTTTTGACCGAAACTAGTATAAACTAGTGTATAATATACTATGATTTTTGACTGAAACTTGCATTTCGCAAAGTTTCATAGAATCTAGTTTTTAGATGATTTTTTTGCATGGACTTCCATCATAACCTTCCCTCTTAACATATATAAATGACCTGAAAAGTCTCGTATCATTTCAAATAGTCCCCAATTAAATTTTATTTTTTTGACCGAAACTAGTATAAACTAGTGTATAATATACATTGATTTTTGACCGAAACTTGCATTTAAAAAAAATTCATAGAATCTAATTTTCAGTTAATTTGTTTGCATGGACTTCCACATAACCTTCCCTCTTAACATATATAAATGATATGTGAAGTCTCGTATCATTTCAAATAGTCCACAATTAAATTTGATTTTTTTGACCGAAATTAGTGTATAATATACTATGATTTTTGACCGAAACATGCATTTCAAAAAGTTTCATAGAATCCAATTTTCATTTGTATTTTTAGCATGGACATCCATCATAACCTTCCCTTGTAAAATATATAAATGATATGTGAAGTTTCGTATCATTTAGAACAATCCCCGATTTAATTTGATTTTTGATCGAAACTAGTATAAACTTGTGTATAATATACTATGATTTTTGACCCAAACTTTCATTTCAAAAAGTTTCATAGAATCTAATTTTCATATGATTTATTTGCATGGACTTCCATCATAACCTTCACTCTTAACATATATAAATGATATGTGAAGTCTCGTATCATTTCAAATAGTCCCCAATTAAATTTGATTTTTTTGACCGAAACTAGTGTATAATATAGTATGATTTTTGACAAAAACATGCATTTCAAAAAGTTTCATAGAATCGAATTTTCGGATGATTTTTTGCATGGACTTCCATCATCACCTTCCCTCGTAAAATATGTAAATGATATGTGATGTTTCGTATCATTTCGAACAGTCCCTGATTTAATTTAATTTTTGACCGAAACTAGTATAAACTAGTGTATAATATACTATGATTTTTGACCGAAACTTGCATTTTGCAAAGTTTCATAGAATCTAGTTTTTAGATATTTTTTCTGCATGTACTTCCATCATAACCTTCCCTCTTAACATATATAAATGACCTGAAAAGTCTCATATCATTTCAAATAGTCCCCAATTAAATTTTATTTTTTTGACCGAAACTAGTATAAACTAGTGTATAATATACATTGATTTTTGACCGAAACTTGCATTTAAAAACATTTCATAGAATCTAATTTTCAGATAATTTGTTTGCATGGACTTCCATCATAACCTTCCCTCTTAACATATATAAATGATATGTGAAGTCTCGTATCATTTCAAATTGTCCCCAATTAAATTTGATTTTTTTTGACCGAAACTAGTGTATAATATACTATGATTTTTGACCGAAACTTGCATTTCAAAAAGTTTCATAGAATCCAATTTTAATTTGTATTTTTTGCATGGACATCCATCATAACCTTCCCTTGTAAAATATATAAATGATATGTGAAGTTTCGTATCATTTAGAACAATCCCCGATTTAATTTGATTTTTGATCGAAACTAGTATAAACTAGGGTATAATATACTATGATTTTTGACCGAAACATGCATTTCGCAAAGTTTCATAGAATCTAGTTTTTAGATATTTTTTCTGCATGGACTTCCATCATAACCTTCCCTCTTAACATATATAAATGATCTGAAAAGTCTCGTATCATTTCAAATTGTCCCCATTTAAATTTTATTTTTTTGACCGAAACTAGTATAAACTAGTGTATAATATACATTGATTTTTGAACGAAACTTGCATTTATAAAAATTTCATAGAATCTAATTTTCAGATAATTTTTTTTCCTGAACTTCCATCATAACCTTCCCTCTTAACATATATAAATGATATGTGAAGTCTCGTATCATTTCAAATATTCCCCAATTAAATTTGATTTTTTTGACCGAAACTAGTGTATAATATACTATGATTTTTGACCGAAACATGCATTTCAAAAAGTTTCATAGAATCCAATTTTAATTTGATTTTTTGCATGGACATCCATCATAACCTTCCCTTGTAAAATATATAAATGATATGGGAAGTTTCGTATCATTTAGAACAATCCCCGATTTAATTTGATTTTTGATCGAAACTAGTATAAACTAGTGTATAATATACTATGATTTTTGACCGAAACTTTCATTTCAAAACGTTCCATAGAATCTAATTTTCATATGATTTATTTTCATTGACTTCCATCATAACCTTCCCTCTTAACATATATAAATGATATGTGAAGTCTCGTATCATTTCAAATAGTCCCTAATTAAATTTGATTTTTTTGACCGAAACTAGTGTATAATATACTATGATTTTTGACAAAAACATGCATTTCAAAAAGTTTCATAGAATCGAATTTTCGGATGATTTTTTGCATGGACTTCCATCAACACCTACACTCTTAAAATATATAAATTATATGTGAAGTTTCGTATCATTTCGAACAGTACCCGATTTAATTTGATTTTTGACCGAAACTAGTATAAACTAGTGTATAATATACTATGATTTTTGACTGAAACTTGCATTTCGCAAAGTTTCATAGAATCTAGTTTTTAGATGATTTTTTTGCATGGACTTCCATCATAACCTTCCCTCTTAACATATATAAATGACCTGAAAAGTCTCGTATCATTTCAAATAGTCCCCAATTAAATTTTATTTTTTTGACCGAAACTAGTATAAACTAGTGTATAATATACATTGATTTTTGACCGAAACTTGCATTTAAAAAAAATTCATAGAATCTAATTTTCAGTTAATTTGTTTGCATGGACTTCCACATAACCTTCCCTCTTAACATATATAAATGATATGTGAAGTCTCGTATCATTTCAAATAGTCCACAATTAAATTTGATTTTTTTGACCGAAATTAGTGTATAATATACTATGATTTTTGACCGAAACATGCATTTCAAAAAGTTTCATAGAATCCAATTTTCATTTGTATTTTTAGCATGGACATCCATCATAACCTTCCCTTGTAAAATATATAAATGATATGTGAAGTTTCGTATCATTTAGAACAATCCCCGATTTAATTTGATTTTTGATCGAAACTAGTATAAACTTGTGTATAATATACTATGATTTTTGACCCAAACTTTCATTTCAAAAAGTTTCATAGAATCTAATTTTCATATGATTTATTTGCATGGACTTCCATCATAACCTTCACTCTTAACATATATAAATGATATGTGAAGTCTCGTATCATTTCAAATAGTCCCCAATTAAATTTGATTTTTTTGACCGAAACTAGTGTATAATATAGTATGATTTTTGACAAAAACATGCATTTCAAAAAGTTTCATAGAATCGAATTTTCGGATGATTTTTTGCATGGACTTCCATCATCACCTTCCCTCGTAAAATATGTAAATGATATGTGATGTTTCGTATCATTTCGAACAGTCCCCGATTTAATTTAATTTTTGACCGAAACTAGTATAAACTAGTGTATAATATACTATGATTTTTGACCGAAACTTGCATTTTGCAAAGTTTCATAGAATCTAGTTTTTAGATATTTTTTCTGCATGGACTTCCATCATAACCTTCCCTCTTAACATATATAAATGACCTGAAAAGTCTCATATCATTTTAAATAGTCCCCAATTAAATTTTATTTTTTTGACCGAAACTAGTATAAACTAGTGTATAATATACATTGATTTTTGACCGAAACTTGCATTTAAAAACATTTCATAGAATCTAATTTTCAGATAATTTGTTTGCATGGACTTCCATCATAACCTTCCCTCTTAACATATATAAATGATATGTGAAGTCTCGTATCATTTCAAATTGTCCCCAATTAAATTTGATTTTTTTGACCGAAACTAGTGTATAATATACTATGATTTTTGACCGAAACTTGCATTTCAAAAAGTTTCATAGAATCCAATTTTAATTTGTATTTTTTGCATGGACATCCATCATAACCTTCCCTTGTAAAATATATAAATGATATGTGAAGTTTCGTATCATTTAGAACAATCCCCGATTTAATTTGATTTTTGATCGAAACTAGTATAAACTAGTGTATAATATACTATGATTTTTGACCGAAACTTTCATTTCAAAAAGTTTCATAGAATCTAATTTTCATATGATTTATTTGCATGGACTTCCATCATAACCTTCACTCTTAACATATATAAATGATATGTGAAGTCTCGTATCATTTCAAATAGTCCCCAATTAAATTTGATGTTTTTGACCGAAACTAGTGTATAATATAGTATGATTTTTGACAAAAACATGCATTTCAAAAAGTTTCATAGAATCGAATTTTCGGATGATTTTTTGCATGGACTTCCATCATCTCCTTCCCTCGTAAAATATGTAAATGATATGTGAAGTTTCGTATCATTTCGAACAGTCCCCGATTTAATTTAATTTTTGACCGAAACTAGTATAAACTAGTGTATAATATACTATGATTTTTGACCGAAACTTGCATTTTGCAAAGTTTCATAGAATCTAGTTTTTAGATATTTTTTCTGCATGGACTTCCATCATAACCTTCCCTCTTAACATATATAAATGACCTGAAAAGTCTCGTATCATTTCAAATAGTCCCCAATTAAATTTTATTTTTTTGACCGAAACTAGTATAAACTAGTGTATAATATACATTGATTTTTGACCGAAACTTGCATTTAAAAACATTTCATAGAATCTAATTTTCAGATAATTTGTTTGCATGGACTTCCATCATAACCTTCCCTCTTAACATATATAAATCATATGTGAAGTCTCGTATCATTTCAAATAGTCCCCAATTAAATTTGATTTTTTTGACCGAAATTAGTGTATAATATACAATGATTTTTAACCGAAACATGCATTTCAAAAAGTTTCATAGAATCCAATTTTAATTTGATTTTTTGCATGGACTTCCATCATAACCTTCCCTTGTAAAATATATAAATGATATGTGAAGTTTCTTATTATTTAGAACAATCCCCGATTTAATTTGATTTTTGACCGAAACGAGTATAAACTAGTGTATAATATACTATGATTTTTGACCGAAACTTTCATTTCAAAAAGTTTCATAGAATCAAATTTTCATATGATTTATTTGCATGGACTTCCATCATAACCTTCACTCTTAACATATATAAATGATATGTGAAGTCTCGTATCATTTCAAATAGTCCCCAATTAAATTTGATTTTTTTGACCGAAACTAGTGTATAATATACTATGATTTTTGTCCGAAACTTTCATTTCAAAAAGTTTCATAGAATCTAATTTTCATATGATTTATTTGCATGGACTTCCATCATAACCTTCACTCTTAACATATATAAATGATATGTGAAGTCTCGTATCATTTCAAATAGTCCCCAATTAAATTTTATTTTTTTGACCGAAACTAGTATAAACTAGTGTATAATATACATTGATTTTTGACCGAAACTTGCATTTAAAAAAATTTCATAGAATCTAATTTTCAGATAATTTATTTGCATGGACTTCCATCATAACCTTCCCTCTTAACATATATAAATGATATGTGAAGTCTCGTATCATTTCAAATTATCCCCAATTAAATTTGAGTTTTTTGACCGAAACTAGTATAAACTAGTGTATAATATACTATGATTTTTGACCGAAACTTGCATTTAAAAAAATTTCGTAGAATCTAATTTTCAGATAATTTTTTTGCATGGACTTCCATCATAACCTTCCCTCTTAACATATATAAATGATATGTGAAGTCTCGTATCATTTCAAATAGTCCCCAATTAAATTCGATTTTTTTGACCGAAATTAGTGTATAATATACTATGATTTTTGACCGAAACATGCATTTCAAAAAGTTTCATAGAATCCAATTTTAATTTGATTTTTTGCATGGACTTCCATCATAACCTTCCCTTGTAAAATATATAAATGATATGTGAAGTTTCTTATCATTTAGAACAATCCCCGAATTAATTTGATTTTTGACCGAAACGAGTATAAACTAGTGTATAATATACTATGATTTTTGACCGAAACTTTCATTTCAAAAAGTTTCATAGAATCTAATTTTCATATGATTTATTTGCATGGACTTCCATCATAACCTTCACTCTTAACATATATAAATGATATGTGAAGTCTCGTATCATTTCAAATAGTCCCCAATTAAATTTGATTTTTTTGACCGAAACTAGTGTATAATATAGTATGATTTTTGACAAAAACATGCATTTCAAAATGTTTCTTAGAATCGAATTTTCGGATGATTTTTTGCATGGACTTCCATCATCACATTCCCTCGTAAAATATGTAAATGATATGTGAAGTTTCGTATCATTTCGAACAGTCCCCGATTTAATTTAATTTTTGACCGAAACTAGTATAAACTAGTGTATAATATACTATGATTTTTGACCGAAACTTGCATTTCGCAAAGTTTCATAGAATCTAGTTTTTAGATATTTTTTCTGCATGGACTTCCATCGTAACCTTCCCTCTTAACATATATAAATGATCTGAAAAGTCTCGTATCATTTCAAATTGTCCCCAATTAAATTTTATTTTTTTGACCGAAACTAGTATAAACTAGTGTATAATATACTTTGATTTTTGACCGAAACTTGCATTTAAAAAAATTTCTTTGAATCTAATTTTCAGATAATTTTTTTCCCCGAACTTCCATCATAACCTTCCCTCTTAACATATATAAATGATATGTGAAGTCTCGTATCATTTCAAATTGTCCCCAATTAAATTTGATTTTTTTGACCGAAACTAGTGTATAATATACTATGATTTTTGACCGAAACTTGCATTTCAAAAAGTTTCATAGAATCCAATTTTAATTTGTATTTTTTGCATGGACATCCATCATAACCTTCCCTTGTAAAATATATAAATGATATGTGAAGTTTCGTATCATTTAGAACAATCCCCGATTTAATTTGATTTTTGATCGAAACTAGTATAAACTAGTGTATAATATACTATGATTTTTGACCCAAACTTTCATTTCAAAAAGTTTCATAGAATCTAATTTTCATATAATTTATTTGCATGGACTTCCATCATAACCTTCACTCTTAACATATATAAATGATATGTGAAGTCTCGTATCATTTCAAATAGTCCCCAATTAAATTTGATTTTTTTGACCGAAACTAGTGTATAATATAGTATGATTTTTGACAAAAACATGCATTTCAAAAAGTTTCATAGAATCGAATTTTCGGATGATTTTTTGCATGGACTTCCATCATCACCTTCCCTCGTAAAATATGTAAATGATATGTGAAGTTTCGTATCATTTCGAACAGTCCCCGATTTAATTTAATTTTTGACCGAAACTAGTATAAACTAGTGTATAATATACTATGATTTTTGACCGAAACTTGCATTTCGCAAAGTTTCATAGAATCTAGTTTTTAGATATTTTTTCTGCATGGACTTCCATCATAACCTTCCCTCTTAACATATATAAATGATCTGAAAAGTCTCGTATCATTTCAAATTGTCCCCAATTAAATTTTATTTTTTTGACCGAAACTAGTATAAACTAGTGTATAATATACATTGATTTTTGACCGAAACTTGCATTTAAAAAAATTTCTTTGAATCTAATTTTCAGATAATTTTTTTTCCCGAACTTCCATCATAACCTTCCCTCTTAACATATATAAATGATATGTGAAGTCTCGTATCATTTCAAATTGTCCCCAATTAAATTTGATTTTTTTGACCGAAACTAGTGTATAATATACTATGATTTTTGACCGAAACTTGCATTTCAAAAAGTTTCATAGAATCCAATTTTCATTTGTATTTTTTGCATGGACATCCATCATAACCTTCCCTTGTAAAATATATAAATGATATGTGAAGTTTCGTATCATTTAGAACAATCCCCGATTTAATTTGATTTTTGATCGAAACTAGTATAAACTAGTGTATAATATACTATGATTTTTGACCCAAACTTTCATTTCAAAAAGTTTCATAGAATCTAATTTTCATATAATTTATTTGCATGGACTTCCATCATAACCTTCACTCTTAACATATATAAATGATATGTGAAGTCTCGTATCATTTCAAATAGTCCCCAATTAAATTTGATTTTTTTGACCGAAACTAGTGTATAATATAGTATGATTTTTGACAAAAACATGCATTTCAAAAAGTTTCATAGAATCGAATTTTCGGATGATTTTTTGCATGGACTTCCATCATCACCTTCCCTCGTAAAATATGTAAATGATATGTGAAGTTTCGTATCATTTCGAACAGTCCCCGATTTAATTTAATTTTTGACCGAAACTCGTATAAACTAGTGTATAATATACTATGATTTTTGACCGAAACTTGCATTTCGCAAAGTTTCATAGAATCTAGTTTTTAGATATTTTTTCTGCATGGACTTCCATCATAACCTTCCATCTTAACATATATAAATGATCTGAAAAGTCTCGTATCATTTCAAATTGTCCCCAATTAAATTTTATTTTTTTGACCGAAACTAGTATAAACTAGTGTATAATATACATTGATTTTTGACCGAAACTTGCATTTAAAAAAATTTCTTTGAATCTAATTTTCAGATAATTTTTTTTCCCGAACTTCCATCATAACCTTCCCTCTTAACATATATAAATGATATGTGAAGTCTCGTATCATTTCAAATTGTCCCCAATTAAATTTGATTTTTTTGACCGAAACTAGTGTATAATATACTATGATTTTTGACCGAAACTTGCATTTCAAAAAGTTTCATAGAATCCAATTTTCATTTGTATTTTTTGCATGGACATCCATCATAACCTTCCCTTGTAAAATATATAAATGATATGTGAAGTTTCGTATCATTTAGAACAATCCCCGATTTAATTTGATTTTTGATCGAAACTAGTATAAACTAGTGTATAATATACTATGATTTTTGACCCAAACTTTCATTTCAAAAAGTTTCATAGAATCTAATTTTCATATAATTTATTTGCATGGACTTCCATCATAACCTTCACTCTTAACATATATAAATGATATGTGAAGTCTCGTATCATTTCAAATAGTCCCCAATTAAATTTGATTTTTTTGACCGAAACTAGTGTATAATATAGTATGATTTTTGACAAAAACATGCATTTCAAAAAGTTTCATAGAATCGAATTTTCGGATGATTTTTTGCATGGACTTCCATCATCACCTTCCCTCGTAAAATATGTAAATGATATGTGAAGTTTCGTATCATTTCGAACAGTCCCCGATTTAATTTAATTTTTGACCGAAACTCGTATAAACTAGTGTATAATATACTATGATTTTTGACCGAAACTTGCATTTCGCAAAGTTTCATAGAATCTAGTTTTTAGATATTTTTTCTGCATGGACTTCCATCATAACCTTCCCTCTTAACATATATAAATGATCTGAAAAGTCTCGTATCATTTCAAATTGTCCCCAATTAAATTTTATTTTTTTGACCGAAACTAGTATAAACTAGTGTATAATATACATTGATTTTTGACCGAAACTTGCATTAAAAAAAATTTCTTTGAATCTAATTTTCAGATAATTTTTTTCCCCGAACTTCCATCATAACCTTCCCTCTTAACATATATAAATGATATGTGAAGTCTCGTATCATTTCAAATTGTCCCCAATTAAATTTGATTTTTTTGACCGAAACTAGTGTATAATATACTATGATTTTTGACCGAAACTTGCATTTCAAAAAGTTTCATAGAATCCAATTTTCATTTGTATTTTTTGCATGGACATCCATCATAACCTTCCCTTGTAAAATATATAAATGATATGTGAAGTTTCGTATCATTTAGAACAATCCCCGATTTAATTTGATTTTTGACCGAAACTAGTATAAACTAGTGTATAATATACTATGATTTTTGACCGAAACTTTCATTTCAAAAAGTTTCATAGAATCTAATTTTCATATGATTTATTTGCATGGACTTCCATCATAACCTTCACTCTTAACATATATAAATGATATGTGAAGTCTCGTATCATTTCAAATAGTCCCCAATTAAATTTGATTTTTTTGACCGAAACTAGTATAAACTAGTGTATAATATACATTTATTTTTGACCGAAACTTGCATTTAAAAAAATTTCATAGAATCTAATTTTCAGATAATTTATTTGCATGGACTTCCATCATAACCTTCCCTCTTAACATATATAAATGATATGTGAAGTCTCGTATCATTTCAAATTATCCCCAATTAAATTTGAGTTTTTTGACCGAAACTAGTATAAACTAGTGTATAATATACTATGATTTTTGACCGAAACTTGCATTTCGCAAAGTTTCATAGAATCTAGTTTTTAGATATTTTTTCTGCATGGACTTCCATCATAACCTTCCCTCTTAACATATATAAATGATGTGTGAAGTCTCGTATCATTTCAAATAGTCCCCAATTAAATTTGATTTTATTGACCGAAATTAGTGTATAATATACTATGATTTTTGACCGAAACATGCATTTCAAAAAGTTTCATAGAATCCAATTTTAATTTGATTTTTTGCATGGACTTCCATCATAACCTTCTCTTGTAAAATATATAAATGATATGTGAAGTTTCGTATCATTTAGAACAATCCCCGATTTAATTTGATTTTTGATCGAAACTAGTATAAACTAGTGTATAATATACTATGATTTTTGACCGAAACTTTCATTTCAAAAAGTTTCATAGAATCTAATTTTCATATGATTTATTTGCATGGACTTCCATCATAACCTTCACTCTTAACATATATAAATGATATGTGAAGTCTCGTATCATTTCAAATAGTCCCCAATTAAATTTGATTTTTTTGACCGAAACTAGTGTATAATATACTATGATTTTTGACAAAAACATGCATTTAGAAAAGTTTCATAGAATCAAATTTTCGGATGATTTTTTGCATGGACTTCCATCATCACCTTCCCTCGTAAATTATGTAAATGATATGTGAAGTTTCGTATCATTTCGAACAGTCCCCAATTTAATTTAATTTTTGACCGAAACTAGTATAAACTTGTGTATAATATACTATGATTTTTGACCGAAACTTGTATTTCGCAATGTTTCATAGAATCTAGTTTTTAGATATTTTTTCTGCATGGACTTCCATCATAACCTTCCCTCTTAACATATATAAATGATCTGAAAAGTCTCGTATCATTTCAAATAGTCCAGAATTAAATTTTATTTTTTTGACCGAAACTAGTATAAACTAGTGTATAATATACATTGAGTTTTGACCGAAACTTGCATTTATAAAAATTTCATAGAATCTAATTTTCAGATAATTTTTTTGCATGAACTTCCATCATAACCTTCCCTCTTAACATATATAAATGATATGTGAATTCTCGTATCATTTCAAATAGTCCCCAATTAAATTTGATTTTTTTGACCGAAACTAGTGTATAATATACTATGATTTTTGACCGAAACATGCATTTCAAAAAGTTTCATAGAATCCAATTTTAATTTGATTTTTTGCATTGACTTCCATCATAACCTTCCCTTGGAAAATATATAAATGATATGTGAAGTTTCGTATCATTTAGAACAATCCCCGATTTAATTTGATTTTTGATCGAAACGAGTATAAACTAGTGTATAATATACTATGATTTTTGACCGAAACATTCATTTCAAAAAGTTTCATAGAATCTAATTTTCATATGATTTATTTGCATGGACTTCCAAAATAACCTTCACTCTTAACATATATAAATGATATGTGAAGTCTCGTATTATTTCAAATAGTCCCCAATTAAATTTGATTTTTTTGACCGAAACTAGTGTATAATATACTATGATTTTTGACAAAAACATGCATTTCAAAAAGTTTCATAGAATCGAATTTTCGGATGAATTTTTGCATGGACTTCCATCATAACCTTCCCTCTTAAAATATATAAATGATATGTGAAGTTTCGTATCATTTCGAACAGTCCCCGATTTAATTTGATTTTTGACCGAAACTAGTATAAAGTAGTGTATAATATACATTGATATTTGACCGAAACTTGCATTTAAAAAAATTTCATAGAATCTAATTTTCAGATAATTTATTTGCATGGACTTCCATCATAACCTTCCCTCTTAACATGTATAAATGATACGTGAAGTCTCGTATCATTTCAAATAGTCCCCAATTAAATTTGAGTTTTTTGACCGAAACTAGTGTATAATATACTATGATTTTTGACCGAAACTTGCATTTAAAAAAATTTCATAGAATCTAATTTTCAGATAATTTTCTTGCATGGACTTCCATCATAACCTCCCTCTTAACATATATAAATGATATGTGAAGTCTCGTATCATTTCGAATAGTCCCTAATTAAATTTGATTTTTTTGACCGAAACTAGTGTATAATATAGTATGATTATTGACAAAAACATGCATTTCAAAAAGTTTCATAGAATCGAATTTTCGGATGATTTTTTGCATTGACTTCCATCATCACCTTCCCTCGTAAAATATGTAAATGATATATGAAGTTTCGTATCATTTCTAACAGTCCCCGATTTAATTTGATTTTTGACCGAAACTAGTATAAACTAGTGTATAATATACTATGATTTTTGACTGAAACTTGCATTTCACAAAGTTTCATAGAATCTATTTTTTAGATATTTTTTTTGCATGGACTTCCATCATAACCTTCCCTCTTAACATATATAAATGATCTGAAAAGTCTCGTATCATTTCAAATAGTCCCCAATTAAATTTTATTTTTTTGACCGAAACTAGTATAAACTAGTGTATAATATACATTGATTTTTGACCGAAACTTGCATTTAAAAAAATTTCATAGAACCTAATATTTAGATAAATTTTTTGCATGAACTTCCATCATAACCTTCCCTCTTAACATATATAAATGATATGTGAAGTCTCGTATCATTTCAAATAGTCCCCAATTAAATTTGATTTTTTTGACCGAAACTAGTGTATAATATACTATGATTTTTGACCGAAACTTGCATTTAAAAAAAATTCATAGAATCTATTTTTCAGATAATTTTTTTGCATGGACTTCCATCATAACCTTTCCTCTTAACATATATAAATGATTTGTGAAGTCTCGTATCATTTCAAATAGTCCCCAATTAAATTTGATTTTTTTGACCGAAACTAGTGTATAATATACTATGATTTTTGACCGAAACATGCATTTCAAAAAGTTTCATAGAATCCAATTTTAATTTGATTTTTTGCATGGACTTCCATCATAACATTCCCTTGTTAAATATATAAATGATATGTGAAGTTTTTTATCATTTAGAACAATCCCCGATTTAATTTGATTTTTGACCGAAACTAGTATAAACTAGTGTATAATATACTATGATTTTTGACCGAAACTTTCATTTCAAAAAGTTTCATAGAATCTAATTTTCATATGATTTATTTATATGGACTTCCATCATAACCTTCACTTTTAACATATATAAATGATATGTGAAGTATCGTATCATTTCAAATAGTCCCCAATTAAATTTGATTTTTTTGACCGAAACTAGTGTATAATATAGTATGATTTTTGACAAAAACATGCATTTCAAAAAGTTTCATAGAATCGAATTTTCGGATGATTTTTTGCATGGACTTCCATCATCACCATCCCTCGTAAAATATGTAAATGATATGTGAAGTTTCGTATCATTTCGAACAGTCCCCGATTTAATTTAATTTTTGACCGAAACTAGTATAAAATAGTGTATAATATACTATGATTTTTGACCGAAACATGCATTTCGCAAAGTTTCATAGAATCTAGTTTTTATATATTTTTTCTGCATGGACTTCCATCATAACCTTCCCTCTTAACATATATAAATGATCTGAACAGTCTAGTATCATTTCAAATTGTCCCCAATTAAATTTTATTTTTTTGAACGAAACTAGTATAAACTAGTGTATAATATACATTGATTTTTGACCGAAACTTGCATTTAAAAAAATTTCATAGAATCTAATTTTCAGATAATTTATTTGCATGGACTTCCATCATAACCTTCCCTCTTAACATATATAAATGATATGTGAAGTCTCATCTCATTTCAAATAGTCCCCAATTAAATTTGATTTTTTTGACCGAAACTAGTGTATAATATACTATGATTTTTGACCGAAACTTGCATTTCAAAAAGTTTCATAGAATCCAATTTTAATTTGATTTTTTGCATGGACATCCATCATAACCTTCCCTTGTAAAATATATAAATGATATGTGAAGTTTCGTATCATTTAGAACAATCCCCAATTTAATTTGATTTTTGATCGAAACTAGTATAAACTAGTGTATAATATACTATGATTTTTGACCCAAACTTTCATTTCAAAACGTTTCATAGAATCTAATTTTCATATGATTTATTTGCATGGACATCCATCATAACCTTCCCTCTTAACATATATAAATGATATGTGAAGTCTCGTATCATTTCAAATAGTCCCCAATTAAATTTGATTTTTTTGACCGAAACTAGTGTATAATATAAAATGATTTTTGACAAATACATGCATTTCAAAAAGTTTCATAGAATCGAATTTTCGGATGATTTTTTGCATGGACTTCCATCATCACCTTCCCTCGTAAAATATGTAAATGATATGTGAAGTTTTGTATCATTTCGAACAGTCCCCGATTTAATTTGATTTTTTACCGAAACTAGTATAAACTAGTGTATAATATACTATGATTTTTGACCGAAACTTGCATTTCGCAAAGTTTCATAGAATCTATTTTTTAGATATTTTTTTTGCATGGACTTCCATCATAACCTTCCCTCTTAACATATATAAATGATCTGAAAAGTCTCGTATCATTTCAAATAGTCCCCAATTAAATTTGATTTTTTTGACCGAAACTAGTGTATAATATACTATGATTTTTGACAAAAACATGCATTTAGAAAAGTTTCATAGAATCTAATTTTCAGATAATTTATTTGCATGGACTTCCATCATAACCTTCCCTCTTAACATATATAAATGATATGTGAAGTCTCGTATCATTTCAAATAGTCCCCAATTAAATTTGATTTTTTTGACCGAAACTAGTGTATAATATACTATGATTTTTGACAAAAACATGCATTTAGAAAAGTTTCATAGAATCAAATTTTCGGATGATTTTTTGCATGGACTTCCATCATCACCTTCCCTCGTAAAATATGTAAATGATATGTGAAGTTTCGTATCATTTCGAACAGTCCCCGATTTAATTTAATTTTTGACCGAAACTAGTATAAACTAGTGTATAATATACTATGATTTTTGACCGAAACTTGTATTTCGCAAAGTTTCATAGAATCTAGTTTTTAGATATTTTTTCTGCATGGACTTCCATCATAACCTTCCCTCTTAACATATATAAATGATCTGAAAAGTCTCGTATCATTTCAAATAGTCCAGAATTAAATTTTATTTTTTTGACCGAAACTAGTATAAACTAGTGTATAATATACATTGATTTTTGACCGAAACTTGCATTTATAAAAATTTCATAGAATCTAATTTTCAGATAATTTTTTTGCATGAACTTCCATCATAACCTTCCCTCTTAACATATATAAATGATATGTGAAGTCTCGTATCATTTCAAATAGTCCCCAATTAAATTTGATTTTTTTGACCGAAACTAGTGTATAATATACTATGATTTTTTACCGAAACTTGCATTTCAAAAAGTTTCATAGAATCCAATTTTAATTTGATTTTTTGCATGGACTTCCATCATAACCTTCCCTTGGAAAATATATAAATGATATGTGAAGTTTCGTATCATTTAGAACAATCCCCGATTTAATTTGATTTTTGATCGAAACGAGTATAAACTAGTGTATAATATACTATGATTTTTGACCGAAACATTCATTTCAAAAAGTTTCATAGAATCTAATTTTCATATGATTTATTTGCATGGACTTCCAAAATAACCTTCACTCTTAACATATATAAATGATATGTGAAGTCTCGTATTATTTCAAATAGTCCTCAATTAAATTTGATTTTTTTGACCGAAACTAGTGTATAATATACTATGATTTTTGACAAAAACATGCATTTCAAAAAGTTTCATAGAATCGAATTTTCGGATGAATTTTTGCATGGACTTCCATCATAACCTTCCCTCTTAAAATATATAAATGATATGTGAAGTTTCGTATCATTTCGAACAGTCCCCGATTTAATTTGATTTTTGACCGAAACTAGTATAAAGTAGTGTATAATATACTATGATTTTTGACTGAAACTTACATTTCGCAAAGTTTCATAGAATCTATTTTTTACATATTTTTTTTGCATGGACTTCCATCATAACCTTCCCTCTTAACATATATAAATGATCTGAAAAGTCTCGTATCATTTCAAATAGTCCCCAATTAAATTTTATTTTTTTGACCGAAACTAGTATAAACTAGTGTATAATATACATTGATTTTTGACCGAAACTTGCATTTAAAAACATTTCATAGAATCTAATTTTCAGATAATTTGTTTGCATGGACTTCCATCATAACCTTCCCTCTTAACATGTATAAATGATATGTGAAGTCTCGTATCATTTCAAATAGTCCCCAATTAAATTTGAGTTTTTTGACCGAAACTAGTGTATAATATACTATGATTTTTGACCGAAACATGCATTTAGAAAAGTTTCATAGAATCTAATTTTCAGATAATTTTCTTGCATGGACTTCCATCATAACCTCCCTCTTAACATATATAAATGATATGTGAAGTCTCGTATTATTTCGAATAGTCCCTAATTAAATTTGATTTTTTTGACCGAAACTAGTGTATAATATAGTATGATTATTGACAAAAACATGCATTTCAAAAAGTTTCATAGAATCGAATTTTCGGATGATTTTTTGCATTGACTTCCATCATCACCTTCCCTCGTAAAATATGTAAATGATATGTGAAGTTTCGTATCATTTCGAACAGTCCCCGATTTAATTTGATTTTTGACCGAAACTAGTATAAACTAGTGTATAATATACTATGATTTTTGACCGAAACTTGCATTTCACAAAGTTTCATAGAATCTATTTTTTAGATATTTTTTTTGCATGGACTTTCATCATAACCTTCCCTCTTAACATATATAAATGATCTGAAAATTCTCGTATCATTTCAAATAGTCCCCAATTAAATTTTATTTTTTTGACCGAAACTAGTATAAACTAGTGTATAATATACATTGATTTTTTACCGAAACTTGCATTTAAAAAAATTTCATAGAACCTAATATTTAGATAAATTTTTTGCATGAACTACCATCATAACCTTCCCTCTTAACATATATAAATGATATGTGAAGTCTCGTATCATTTCAAATAGTCCCCAATTAAATTTTTTTTTTTGACCGAAACTAGTATAAACTAGTGTATAATATACATTGATTATTGACCGAAACATGCATTTAAAAAAATTTCATAGAATCTAATTTTCAGATAATTTTTTTGCATGGACTTCCATCATAACCTTCCCTCTTAACATATATAAATGATATGTGAAGTCTCGTATCATTTCAAATAGTCCCCAATTAAATTTGATTTTTTTGACCGAAATTAGTGTATAATATACTATGATTTTTGACCGAAACATGCATTTCAAAAAGTTTCATAGAATCTAATTTTAATTTGATTTTTTGCATGGACTTCCATCATAACCTTCTCTTGTAAAATATATAAATGATATGTGAAGTTTCGTATCATTTAGAACAATCCCCGATTTAATTTAATTTTTTATCGAAACTAGTATAAACTAGTGTATAATATACTATGATTTTTGACCGAAACTTTCATTTCAAAAAGTTTCATAGAATCTAATTTTCATATGATTTATTTGCATGGACTTCCATCATAACCTTCACTCTTAACATATATAAATGATATGTGAAGTCTCGTATCATTTCAAATAGTCCCCAATTAAATTTGATTTTTTTGACCGAAACTAGTGTATAATATACTATGATTTTTGACAAAAACATGCATTTAGAAAAGTTTCATAGAATCAAATTGTGGGATGATTTTTTGCATGGACTTCCATCATCACCTTCCCTCGTAAAATATGTAAATGATATGTGAAGTTTCGTATCATTTTGAACAGTCCCCGATTTAATTTAATTTTTGACCGAAACTAGTATAAACTAGTGTATAATATACTATGATTTTTGACCGAAACTTGTATTTAACTTGTATTTCGCAAAGTTTCATAGAATCTAGTTTTTAGATATTTTTTCTGCATGGACTTCCATCATAACCTTCCCTCTTAACATATATAAATGATCTGAAAAGTCTCGTATCATTTCAAATAGTCCAGAATTAAATTTTATTTTTTTGACCGAAACTAGTATAAACTAGTGTATAATATACATTGATTTTTGACCGAAACTTGCATTTTTAAAAATTTCATAGAATCTAATTTTCAGATAATTTTTTTGCATGAACTTCCATCATAACCTTCCCTCTTAACATATATAAATGATATGTGAAGTCTCGTATCATTTCAAATAGTCCCCAATTAAATTTGATTTTTTTGACCGAAACTAGTGTATAATATACTATGATTTTTTACCGAAACTTGCATTTCAAAAAGTTTCATAGAATCCAATTTTAATTTGATTTTTTGCATGGACTTCCATCATAACCTTCCCTTGGAAAATATATAAATGATATGTGAAGTTTCGTATCATTTAGAACAATCCCCGATTTAATTTGATTTTTGATCGAAACGAGTATAAACTAGTGTATAATATACTATGATTTTTGACCGAAACATTCATTTCAAAAAGTTTCATAGAATCTAATTTTCATATGATTTATTTGCATGGACTTCCAAAATAACCTTCACTCTTAACATATATAAATGATATGTGAAGTCTCGTATTATTTCAAATAGTCCCCAATTAAATTTGATTTTTTTGACCGAAACTAGTGTATAATATACTATGATTTTTGACAAAAACATGCATTTCAAAAAGTTTCATAGAATCGAATTTTCGGATTAATTTTTGCATGGACTTCCATCATAACCTTCCCTCTTAAAATATATAAATGATATGTGAAGTTTCGTATCATTTCGAACAGTCCCCGATTTAATTTCATTTTTGACAGAAACTAGTATAAAGTAGTGTATAATATACTATGATTTTTGACTGAAACTTGCATTTCGCAAAGTTTCATAGAATCTATTTTTTACATATTTTTTTTGCATGGACTTCCATCATAACCTTCCCTCTTAACATATATAAATGATCTGAAAAGTCTCGTATCATTTCAAATAGTCCCCAATTAAATTTTATTTTTTTGACCGAAACTAGTATAAACTAGTGTATAATATACATTGATTTTTGACCGAAACTTGCATTTAAAAAAATTTCATAGAATCTAATTTTCAGATAATTTATTTGCATGGACTTCCATCATAACCTTCCCTCTTAACATGTATAAATGATATGTGAAGTCTCGTATCATTTCAAATAGTCCCCAATTAAATTTGAGTTTTTTGACCGAAACTAGTGTATAATATACTATGATTTTTGACCGAAACTTGCATTTAAAAAAATTTCATAGAATCTAATTTTCAGATAATTTTGTTGCATGGACTTCCGTCATAACCTCCCTCTTAACATATATAAATGATATGTGAAGTCTCGTATCATTTCGAATAGTCCCTAATTAAATTTGATTTTTTTGACCGAAACTAGTGTATAATATAGTATGATTATTGACAAAAACATGCATTTCAAAAAGTTTCATAGAATCGAATTTTCGGATGATTTTTTGCATTGACTTCCATCATCACCTTCTTTCGTAAAATATGTAAATGATATGTGAAGTTTCGTATCATTTCGAACAGTCCCCGATTTAATTTGATTTTTGACCGAAACTAGTATAAATTAGTGTATAATATACTATGATTTTTGACCGAAACTTGCATTTCACAAAGTTTCATAGAATCTATTTTTTAGATATTTTTTTTGCATGGACTTCCATCATAACCTTCCCTCTTAACATATATAAATGATCTGAAAATTCTCGTATCATTTCAAATAGTCCCCAATTAAATTTTATTTTTTTGACCGAAACTAGTATAAACTAGTGTATAATATACATTGATTTTTGACCGAAACTTGCATTTAAAAAAATTTCATAGAACCTAATATTTAGATAAATTTTTTGCATGAACTTCCATCATAACCTTCCCTCTTAACATATATAAATGATATGTGAAGTCTCGTATCATTTCAAAAAGTCCCCAATTAAATTTTATTTTTTTGACCGAAACTAGAATAAACAAGTGTATAATATACATTGATTATTGACCGAAACATGCATTTAAAAAAATTTCATAGAATCTATTTTTCAGATAATTTATTTGCATGGACTTCCATCATAACCTTCCCTCTTAACATATATAAATGATATGTGAAGTCTCGTATCATTTCAAATAGTCCCCAATTAAATTTGATTTTTTTGACCGAAACTAGTGTATAATATACTATGATTTTTGACCGAAACTTGCATTTAAAAAAATTTCATAGAATCTAATTTTCAGATAATTTTTTTGCATGGACTTCCATCATAACCTTTCCTCTTAACATATATAAATGATTTGTGAAGTCTCGTATCATTTCAAATAGTCCCCAATTAAATTTGATTTTTTTGACCGAAATTAGTATATAATATACTATGATTTTTGACCGAAACATGCATTTCAAAAAGTTTCATAGAATCCAATTTTAATTTGATTTCTTGCATGGACTTCCATCATAACATTCCCTTGTTAAATATATAAATGATAAGTGAAGTTTCTTATCATTTAGAACAATCCCCGATTTAATTTGATTTTTGACCGAAACTAGAATAAACTAGTGTATAATATACTATGATTTTTGACCAAAACTTTCATTTCAAAAATTTTCATAGAATCTAATTTTCATATGATTTATTTATATGGACTTCCATCATAACCTTCACTCTTAACATATATAAATGATATGTGAAGTATCGTATCATTTCAAATAGTCCCCAATTAAATTTGATTTTTTTGACCGAAACTAGTGTATAATATAGTATGATTTTTGACAAAAACATGCATTTCAAAAAGTTTCATAGAATCAAATTTTCGGATGATTTTTTGCATGGACTTCCATCATCACCTTCCCTCGTAAAATATGTAAATGATATGTGAAGTTTCGTATCATTTCGAACAGTCCCCGATTTAATTTAATTTTTGACCGAAACTAGTATAAACTAGTGTATAATATACTATGATTTTTGACCGAAACTTGTATTTCGCAAAGTTTCATAGAATCTAGTTTTTAGATATTTTTTCTGCATGGACTTCCATCATAACCTTCCCTCTTAACATATATAAATGATCTGAAAAGTCTCGTATCATTTCAAATAGTCCAGAATTAAATTTTATTTTTTTGACCGAAACTAGTATAAACTAGTGTATAATATACATTGATTTTTGACCGAAACTTGCATTTATAAAAATTTCATAGAATCTAATTTTCAGATAATTTTTTTGCATGAACTTCCATCATAACCTTCCCTCTTAACATATATAAATGATATGTGAAGTCTCGTATCATTTCAAATAGTCCCCAATTAAATTTGATTTTTTTGACCGAAACTAGTGTATAATATACTATGATTTTTTACCGAAACTTGCATTTCAAAAAGTTTCATAGAATCCAATTTTAATTTGATTTTTTGCATGGACTTCCATCATAACCTTCCCTTGGAAAATATATAAATGATATGTGAAGTTTCGTATCATTTAGAACAATCCCCGATTTAATTTGATTTTTGATCGAAACGAGTATAAACTAGTGTATAATATACTATGATTTTTGACCGAAACATTCATTTCAAAAAGTTTCATAGAATCTAATTTTCATATGATTTATTTGCATGGACTTCCAAAATAACCTTCACTCTTAACATATATAAATGATATGTGAAGTCTCGTATTATTTCAAATAGTCCTCAATTAAATTTGATTTTTTTGACCGAAACTAGTGTATAATATACTATGATTTTTGACAAAAACATGCATTTCAAAAAGTTTCATAGAATCGAATTTTCGGATGAATTTTTGCATGGACTTCCATCATAACCTTCCCTCTTAAAATATATAAATGATATGTGAAGTTTCGTATCATTTCGAACAGTCCCCGATTTAATTTGATTTTTGACCGAAACTAGTATAAAGTAGTGTATAATATACTATGATTTTTGACTGAAACTTACATTTCGCAAAGTTTCATAGAATCTATTTTTTACATATTTTTTTTGCATGGACTTCCATCATAACCTTCCCTCTTAACATATATAAATGATCTGAAAAGTCTCGTATCATTTCAAATAGTCCCCAATTAAATTTTATTTTTTTGACCGAAACTAGTATAAACTAGTGTATAATATACATTGATTTTTGACCGAAACTTGCATTTAAAAACATTTCATAGAATCTAATTTTCAGATAATTTGTTTGCATGGACTTCCATCATAACCTTCCCTCTTAACATGTATAAATGATATGTGAAGTCTCGTATCATTTCAAATAGTCCCCAATTAAATTTGAGTTTTTTGACCGAAACTAGTGTATAATATACTATGATTTTTGACCGAAACATGCATTTAGAAAAGTTTCATAGAATCTAATTTTCAGATAATTTTCTTGCATGGACTTCCATCATAACCTCCCTCTTAACATATATAAATGATATGTGAAGTCTCGTATTATTTCGAATAGTCCCTAATTAAATTTGATTTTTTTGACCGAAACTAGTGTATAATATAGTATGATTATTGACAAAAACATGCATTTCAAAAAGTTTCATAGAATCGAATTTTCGGATGATTTTTTGCATTGACTTCCATCATCACCTTCCCTCGTAAAATATGTAAATGATATGTGAAGTTTCGTATCATTTCGAACAGTCCCCGATTTAATTTGATTTTTGACCGAAACTAGTATAAACTAGTGTATAATATACTATGATTTTTGACCGAAACTTGCATTTCACAAAGTTTCATAGAATCTATTTTTTAGATATTTTTTTTGCATGGACTTTCATCATAACCTTCCCTCTTAACATATATAAATGATCTGAAAATTCTCGTATCATTTCAAATAGTCCCCAATTAAATTTTATTTTTTTGACCGAAACTAGTATAAACTAGTGTATAATATACATTGATTTTTGACCGAAACTTGCATTTAAAAAAATTTCATAGAACCTAATATTTAGATAAATTTTTTGCATGAACTTCCATCATAACCTTCCCTCTTAACATATATAAATGATATGTGAAGTCTCGTATCATTTCAAATAGTCCCCAATTAAATTTTTTTTTTTGACCGAAACTAGTATAAACTAGTGTATAATATACATTGATTATTGACCGAAACATGCATTTAAAAAAATTTCATAGAATCTAATTTTCAGATAATTTTTTTGCATGGACTTCCATCATAACCTTCCCTCTTAACATATATAAATGATATGTGAAGTCTCGTATCATTTCAAATAGTCCCCAATTAAATTTGATTTTTTTGACCGAAATTAGTGTATAATATACTATGATTTTTGACCGAAACATGCATTTCAAAAAGTTTCATAGAATCTAATTTTAATTTTATTTTTTGCATGGACTTCCATCATAACCTTCTCTTGTAAAATATATAAATGATATGTGAAGTTTCGTATCATTTAGAACAATCCCCGATTTAATTTAATTTTTTATCGAAACTAGTATAAACTAGTGTATAATATACTATGATTTTTGACCGAAACTTTCATTTCAAAAAGTTTCATAGAATCTAATTTTCATATGATTTATTTGCATGGACTTCCATCATAACCTTCACTCTTAACATATATAAATGATATGTGAAGTCTCGTATCATTTCAAATAGTCCCCAATTAAATTTGATTTTTTTGACCGAAACTAGTGTATAATATACTATGATTTTTGACAAAAACATGCATTTAGAAAAGTTTCATAGAATCAAATTGTGGGATGATTTTTTGCATGGACTTCCATCATCACCTTCCCTCGTAAAATATGTAAATGATATGTGAAGTTTCGTATCATTTTGAACAGTCCCCGATTTAATTTAATTTTTGACCGAAACTAGTATAAACTAGTGTATAATATACTATGATTTTTGACCGAAACTTGTATTTAACTTGTATTTCGCAAAGTTTCATAGAATCTAGTTTTTAGATATTTTTTCTGCATGGACTTCCATCATAACCTTCCCTCTTAACATATATAAATGATCTGAAAAGTCTCGTATCATTTCAAATAGTCCAGAATTAAATTTTATTTTTTTGACCGAAACTAGTATAAACTAGTGTATAATATACATTGATTTTTGACCGAAACTTGCATTTTTAAAAATTTCATAGAATCTAATTTTCAGATAATTTTTTTGCATGAACTTCCATCATAACCTTCCCTCTTAACATATATAAATGATATGTGAAGTCTCGTATCATTTCAAATAGTCCCCAATTAAATTTGATTTTTTTGACCGAAACTAGTGTATAATATACTATGATTTTTTACCGAAACTTGCATTTCAAAAAGTTTCATAGAATCCAATTTTAATTTGATTTTTTGCATGGACTTCCATCATAACCTTCCCTTGGAAAATATATAAATGATATGTGAAGTTTCGTATCATTTAGAACAATCCCCGATTTAATTTGATTTTTGATCGAAACGAGTATAAACTAGTGTATAATATACTATGATTTTTGACCGAAACATTCATTTCAAAAAGTTTCATAGAATCTAATTTTCATATGATTTATTTGCATGGACTTCCAAAATAACCTTCACTCTTAACATATATAAATGATATGTGAAGTCTCGTATTATTTCAAATAGTCCCCAATTAAATTTGATTTTTTTGACCGAAACTAGTGTATAATATACTATGATTTTTGACAAAAACATGCATTTCAAAAAGTTTCATAGAATCGAATTTTCGGATTAATTTTTGCATGGACTTCCATCATAACCTTCCCTCTTAAAATATATAAATGATATGTGAAGTTTCGTATCATTTCGAACAGTCCCCGATTTAATTTCATTTTTGACAGAAACTAGTATAAAGTAGTGTATAATATACTATGATTTTTGACTGAAACTTGCATTTCGCAAAGTTTCATAGAATCTATTTTTTACATATTTTTTTTGCATGGACTTCCATCATAACCTTCCCTCTTAACATATATAAATGATCTGAAAAGTCTCGTATCATTTCAAATAGTCCCCAATTAAATTTTATTTTTTTGACCGAAACTAGTATAAACTAGTGTATAATATACATTGATTTTTGACCGAAACTTGCATTTAAAAAAATTTCATAGAATCTAATTTTCAGATAATTTATTTGCATGGACTTCCATCATAACCTTCCCTCTTAACATGTATAAATGATATGTGAAGTCTCGTATCATTTCAAATAGTCCCCAATTAAATTTGAGTTTTTTGACCGAAACTAGTGTATAATATACTATGATTTTTGACCGAAACTTGCATTTAAAAAAATTTCATAGAATCTAATTTTCAGATAATTTTCTTGCATGGACTTCCATCATAACCTCCCTCTTAACATATATAAATGATATGTGAAGTCTCGTATCATTTCGAATAGTCCCTAAATTAAATTTGATTTTTTTGACCGAAACTAGTGTATAATATAGTATGATTATTGACAAAAACATGCATTTCAAAAAGTTTCATAGAATCGAATTTTCGGATGATTTTTTGCATTGACTTCCATCATCACCTTCCCTCGTAAAATATGAAAATGATATGTGAAGTTTCGTATCATTTCGAACAGTCCCCGATTTAATTTGATTTTTGACCGAAACTAGTATAAACTAGTGTATAATATACTATGATTTTTGACCGAAACTTGCATTTCACAAAGTTTCATAGAATCTATTTTTTAGATATTTTTTTTGCATGGACTTTCATCATAACCTTCCCTCTTAACATATATAAATGATCTGAAAATTCTCGTATCATTTCAAATAGTCCCCAATTAAATTTTATTTTTTTGACCGAAACTAGTATAAACTAGTGTATAATATACATTGATTTTTGACCGAAACTTGCATTTAAAAAAATTTCATAGAACCTAATATTTAGATAAATTTTTTGCATGAACTTCCATCATAACCTTCCCTCTTAACATATATAAATGATATGTGAAGTCTCGTATCATTTCAAAAAGTCCCCAATTAAATTTTATTTTTTTGACCGAAACTAGAATAAACAAGTGTATAATATACATTGATTATTGACCGAAACATGCATTTAAAAAAATTTCATAGAATCTAATTTTCAGATAATTTATTTGCATGGACTTCCATCATAACCTTCCCTCTTAACATATATAAATGATATGTGAAGTCTCGTATCATTTCAAATAGTCCCCAATTAAATTTGATTTTTTTGACCGAAACTAGTGTATAATATACTATGATTTTTGACCGAAACTTGCATTTAAAAAAATTTCATAGAATCTAATTTTCAGATAATTTTTTTGCATGGACTTCCATCATAACCTTTCCTCTTAACATATATAAATGATTTGTGAAGTCTCGTATCATTTCAAATAGTCCCCAATTAAATTTGATTTTTTTGACCGAAATTAGTATATAATATACTATGATTTTTGACCGAAACATGCATTTCAAAAAGTTTCATAGAATCCAATTTTAATTTGATTTCTTGCATGGACTTCCATCATAACATTCCCTTGTTAAATATATAAATGATAAGTGAAGTTTCTTATCATTTAGAACAATCCCCGATTTAATTTGATTTTTGACCGAAACTAGAATAAACTAGTGTATAATATACTATGATTTTTGACCAAAACTTTCATTTCAAAAATTTTCATAGAATCTAATTTTCATATGATTTATTTATATGGACTTCCATCATAACCTTCACTCTTAACATATATAAATGATATGTGAAGTATCGTATCATTTCAAATAGTCCCCAATTAAATTTGATTTTTTTGACCGAAACTAGTGTATAATATAGTATGATTTTTGACAAAAACATGCATTTCAAAAAGTTTCATAGAATCGAATTTTCGGATGATTTTTTGCATGGACTTCCATCATCACCATCCCTCGTAAAATATGTAAATGATATGTGAAGTTTCGTATCATTTCGAACAGTCCCCGATTTAATTTAATTTTTGACCGAAATTAGTATAAACTAGTGTATAATATACTATGATTTTTGACCGAAACATGCATTTCACAAAGTTTCATAGAATCTAGTTTTTATATATTTTTTCTGCATGGACTTCCATCATAACCTTCCCTCTTAACATATATAAATGATCTGAAAAGTCTAGTATCATTTCAAATTGTCCCCAATTAAATTTTATTTTTTTGAACGAAACTAGTATAAACTAGTGTATAATATACATTGATTTTTGACCGAAACTTGCATTTAAAAAAATTTCATAGAATCTAATTTTCAGATAATTTATTTGCATGGACTTCCATCATAACCTTCCCTCTTAAAATATATAAATGATATGTGAAGTCTCGTCTCATTTCAAATAGTCCCCAATTAAATTTGTTTTTTTTGACCAAAACTAGTGTATAATATATACTATGATTTTTGACCGAAACTTGCATTTCAAAAAGTTTCATAGAATCCAATTTTAATTTGATTTTTTGCATGGACATCCATCATAACCTTCCATTGTAAAATATATAAATGATCTGAAAAGTCTCGTATCATTTCAAATAGTCCCCAATTAAATTTGATTTTTTTGACCGAAACTAGTATAAACTAGTATATAATATACTATGATTTTTGACCCAAACTTGCATTTAAAAAAATTTCATAGAATCTAATTTTCAGATAATTTATTTGCATGGACTTTCATCATAACCTTCCCTCTTAACATATATAAATGATATGTGAAGTCTCGTATCATTTCAAATAGTCCCCAATTAAATTTGAGTTTTTTGACCGAAACTAGTGTATAATATAGTATGATTTTTGACAAAAACATGCATTTCAAAAAGTTTCATAGAATCGAATTTTCGGATGATTTTTTGCATGGACTTCCATCATAACCTTCACTCTTAAAATATATAAATGATATGTGAAGTTTCGTATCATTTCGACCAGTCCCCGATTTAATTTGATTTTTGACCGAAACTAGTATAAACTAGTGTATAATATACTATGATTTTTTACTGAAACTTGCATTTCGCAAAGTTTCATAGAATCTAGTTTTTAGATGATTTTTTTGCATGGACTTCCATCATAACCTTCCCTCTTAACACATATAAATGACCTGAAAAGTATCGTATCATTTCAAATAGTCCCCAATTAAATTTTATTTTTTTGACCGAAACTAGTATAAACTAGTGTATAATATACATTGATTATTGACCGAAACATGCATTTAAAAAAATTTCATAGAATCTAATTTTCAGATAATTTATTTGCATGGAATTCCATCATAACCTTCCCTCTTAACATATATAAATGATATGTGAAGTCTCGTATCATTTCAAATAGTCCCCAATTAAATTTGAGTTTTTTGACCGAAACTAGTGTATAATATACTATGATTTTTGACCGAAACTTGCATTTAAAAAAATTTCATAGAATCTAATTTTCAGATAATTTTTTTGCATGGAATTCCATCATAACCTTCCCTCTTAACATATATAAATGATATGTGAAGTCTCGTATCATTTCAAATAGTCCCCAATTAAATTTGAGTTTTTTGACCGAAACTAGTGTATAATATACTATGATTTTTGACCGAAACTTGCATTTAAAAAAATTTCATAGAATCTAATTTTCAGATAATTTTTTTGCATGGAATTCCATCATAACCTTCCCTCTTAACATATATAAATGATATGTGAAGTCTCGTATCATTTTAAATAGTCCCCAATTAAATTTGATTTTTTTGACCGAAATTAGTGTATAATATACTATGATTTTTGACCGAAACAATCATTTCAAAAAGTTTCGTTGAATCCAATTTTAATTTGATTTTTTGCATGGACTTCCATCATAACCTTCCCTTGTAAAATATATAAATGATATGTGAAGTTTCGTATCATTTAGAACAATCCCCGATTTAATTTGATTTTTGATCGAAACTAGTATAAACTAGTGTATAATATACTATGATTTTTGACCCAAACTTTCATTTCAAAACGTTTCATAGAATATAATTTTCATATGATTTATTTGCATGGACTTCCATCATAACCTTCCCTCTTAACATATATAAATGATATGTGAAGTCTCATATCATTTCAAATAGTCCCCAATTAAATTTGATTTTTTTGACCGAAACTAGTGTATAATATAAAATGATTTTTGACAAATACATGCATTTCAAAAAGTTTCATAGAATCGAATTTTCGGATGATTTTTTGCATGGACTTCCATCATCACCTTCCCTCGTAAAATATGTAAATAATATGTGAAGTTTCTTATCATTTTGAACAGTCCCCGATTTAATTTGATTTTTGACCGAAACTAGTATAAACTAGTGTATAATATACTATGATTTTTGACCGAAACTTGCATTTCAAAAAGTTTCATAGAATCTATTTTTTAGATATTTTTTTTGCATGGACTTCCATCATAACCTTCCCTCTTAACATATATAAATGATCTGAAAAGTCTCGTATCATTTCAAATAGTCCCCAATTAAATTTGATTTTTTTGACCGAAACTAGTATAAACTAGTGTATAATATACATTGATTTTTGACCGAAACTTGCATTTAAAAAAATTTCATAGAATCTAATTTTCAGATAATTTATTTGCATGGACTTCCATCATAACCTTCCCTCTTAACATATATAAATGATATGTGAAGTCTCGTATCATTTCAAATAGTCCCCAATTAAATTTGAGTTTTTTGACCGAAACTATTGTATAATATACTATGATTTTTGACAAAAACATGCATTTCAAAAAGTTTCATAGAATCGAATTGTCGGATGATTTTTTGCATGGACTTCCATCATAACCTTCACTCTTAAAATATATAAATGATATGTGAAGTTTCGTATCATTTCAAACAGTCCCTGATTTAATTTGATTTTTGACCGAAACTAGTATAAACTAGTGTATAATATACTATGATTTTTTACTGAAACTTGCATTTCGCAAAGTTTCATAGAATCTAGTTTTTAGATGATTTTTTTGCATGGACTTCCATCATAACCTTCCCTCTTAACACATATAAATGACCTGAAAAGTCTCGTATCATTTCAAATAGTCCCCAATTAAATTTTATTTTTTTGACCGAAACTAGTATAAACTAGTGTATAATATACATTGATTATAGACCGAAACATGCATTTAAAAAAATTTCATAGAATCTAATTTTCAAATAATTTATTTGCATGGAATTCCATCATAACCTTCCCTCTTAACATATATAAATGATATGTGAAGTCTCGTATCATTTCAAATAGTCCCCAATTAAATTTGAGTTTTTTGACCGAAACTAGTGTATAATATACTATGATTTTTGACCGAAACTTGCATTTAAAAAAATTTCATAGAATCTAATTTTCAGATAATTTTTTTGCATGGAATTCCATCATAACCTTCCCTCTTAACATATATAAATGATATGTGAAGTCTCGTATCATTTTAAATAGTCCCCAATTAAATTTAAATTTGTTGACCGAAATTAGTGTATAATATACTATGATTTTTGACCGAAACAATCATTTCAAAAAGTTTCGTTGAATCCAATTTTAATTTGATTTTTTGCATGGACTTCCATCATAACCTTCTCTTGTAAAATATATAATTGATATGTGAAGTTTCTTATCATTTAGAACAATCCCCGATTTAATTTGATTTTTGACCGAAACTAGTATAAACTAGTGTATAATATACTATGATTTTTGACCGAAACTTTCATTTCAAAACGTTTCATAGAATTTAATTTTTATATGATTTATTTGCATGGACTTCCATCATAACCTTCCCTCTTAACATATATAAATAATATGTGAAGTCTCGTATCATTTCAAATAGTCCCCAATTAAATTTTATTTTTTTGACCGAAACTAGTGTATAATATAGTATGATTTTTGACAAAAACATGCATTTCAAAAAGTTTCATAGAATCGAATTTTCGGATGATTTTTTGCATTGACTTCCATCATCACCTTCCCTCGTAAAATATGTAAATGATATGTGAAGTTTCGTATCATTTCGAACAGTCCCCGATTTAATTTAATTTTTGACCGAAACTAGTATAAACTAGTGTATAATATACTATGATTTTTGACCGAAACTTGCATTTCGCAAAGTTTCATAGAATCTAGTTTTTATATATTTTTTCTGCATGGACTTCCATCATAACCTTCCCTCTTAACATATATAAATGATCTGAAAAGTCTAGTATCATTTCAAATTGTCCCCAATTAAATTTTATTTTTTTGAACGAAACTAGTATAAACTAGTGTATAATATACATTGATTTTTGACCGAAACTTGCATTTAAAAAAATTTCATAGAATCTAATTTTCAGATAATTTATTTGCATGGACTTCCATCATAACCTTCCCTCTTAACATATATAAATGATATGTGAAGTCTCGTCTCATTTCAAATAGTCCCCAATTAAATTTGAGTTTTTTGACCGAAACTAGTGTATAATATACATTGATTATTGACCGAAACATGCATTTAAAAAAATTTCATAGAATCTAATTTTCAGATAATTTATTTGCATGGAATTCCATCATAACCTTCCGTCTTAACATATATAAATGATATGTGAAGTCTCATATCATTTCAAATAGTCCCCAATTAAATTTGAGTTTTTTGACCGAAACTAGTGTATAATATACTATGATTTTTGACCGAAACTTGCATTTAAAAAAAATTCATAGAATCTAATTTTCAGATAATTTTTTTGCATGGAATTCCATCATAACCTTCCCTCTTAACATATATAAATGATATGTGAAGTCTCGTATCATTTTAAATAGTCCCCAATTAAATTTGATTTTTTGACCGAAACTAGTGTATAATATACTATGATTTTTGACCGAAACTTGCATTTAAAAAAATTTCATAGAATCTAATTTTCAGATAATTTTTTTGCATGGAATTCCATCATAACCTTCCCTCTTAACATATATAAATGATATGTGATGTCTAGTATCATTTTAAATAGTCCCCAATTAAATTTGATTTTTTTGACCGAAATTAGTGTATAATATACTATGATTTTTGACCGAAACAATCATTTCAAAAAGTTTCGTTGAATCCAATTTTAATTTGATTTTTTGCATGGACTTCCATCATAACCTTCCCTTGTAAAATATATAAATGATATGTGAAGTTTCGTATCATTTAGAACAATCCCCGATTTAATTTTATTTTTGATCGAAACTAGTATAAACTAGTGTATAATATACTATGATTTTTGACCCAAACTTTCATTTCAAAACGTTTCATAGAATATAATTTTCATATGATTTATTTGCATGGACTTCCATCATAACCTTCCCTCTTAACATATATAAATGATATGTGAAGTCTCGTATCATTTCAAATAGTCCCCAATTAAATTTGATTTTTTTGACCGAAACTAGTGTATAATATAAAATGATTTTTGACAAATACATGCATTTCAAAAAGTTTCATAGAATCGAATTTTCGGATGATTTTTTGCATGGACTTCCATCATCACCTTCCCTCGTAAAATATGTAAATAATATGTGAAGTTTCTTATCATTTCGAACAGTCCCCGATTTAATTTGATTTTTGACCGAAACTAGTATAAACTAGTGTATAATATACTATGATTTTTGACCGAAACTTGCATTTCGCAAAGTTTCATAGAATCTAGTTTTTATATATTTTTTCTGCATGGACTTCCATCATAACCTTCCCTCTTAACATATATAAATGATCTGAAAAGTCTAGTATCATTTCAAATTGTCCCCAATTAAATTTTATTTTTTTGAACGAAACTAGTATAAACTAGTGTATAATATACATTGATTTTTGACCGAAACTTGCATTTAAAAAAATTTCATAGAATCTAATTTTCAGATAATTTATTTGCATGGACTTCCATCATAACCTTCCCTCTTAACATATATAAATGATATGTGAAGTCTCGTCTCATTTCAAATAGTCCCCAATTAAATTTGAGTTTTTTGACCGAAACTAGTGTATAATATACATTGATTATTGACCGAAACATGCATTTAAAAAAATTTCATAGAATCTAATTTTCAGATAATTTATTTGCATGGAATTCCATCATAACCTTCCGTCTTAACATATATAAATGATATGTGAAGTCTCATATCATTTCAAATAGTCCCCAATTAAATTTGAGTTTTTTGACCGAAACTAGTGTATAATATACTATGATTTTTGACCGAAACTTGCATTTAAAAAAAATTCATAGAATCTAATTTTCAGATAATTTTTTTGCATGGAATTCCATCATAACCTTCCCTCTTAACATATATAAATGATATGTGAAGTCTCGTATCATTTTAAATAGTCCCCAATTAAATTTGATTTTTTGACCGAAACTAGTGTATAATATACTATGATTTTTGACCGAAACTTGCATTTAAAAAAATTTCATAGAATCTAATTTTCAGATAATTTTTTTGCATGGAATTCCATCATAACCTTCCCTCTTAACATATATAAATGATATGTGATGTCTAGTATCATTTTAAATAGTCCCCAATTAAATTTGATTTTTTTGACCGAAATTAGTGTATAATATACTATGATTTTTGACCGAAACAATCATTTCAAAAAGTTTCGTTGAATCCAATTTTAATTTGATTTTTTGCATGGACTTCCATCATAACCTTCCCTTGTAAAATATATAAATGATATGTGAAGTTTCGTATCATTTAGAACAATCCCCGATTTAATTTTATTTTTGATCGAAACTAGTATAAACTAGTGTATAATATACTATGATTTTTGACCCAAACTTTCATTTCAAAACGTTTCATAGAATATAATTTTCATATGATTTATTTGCATGGACTTCCATCATAACCTTCCCTCTTAACATATATAAATGATATGTGAAGTCTCGTATCATTTCAAATAGTCCCCAATTAAATTTGATTTTTTTGACCGAAACTAGTGTATAATATAAAATGATTTTTGACAAATACATGCATTTCAAAAAGTTTCATAGAATCGAATTTTCGGATGATTTTTTGCATGGACTTCCATCATCACCTTCCCTCGTAAAATATGTAAATAATATGTGAAGTTTCTTATCATTTCGAACAGTCCCCGATTTAATTTGATTTTTGACCGAAACTAGTATAAACTAGTGTATAATATACTATGATTTTTGACCGAAACTTGCATTTCAAAAAGTTTCATAGAATCTATTTTTTAGATATTTTTTTTGCATGGACTTCCATCATAACCTTCCCTCTTAACATATATAAATGATCTGAAAAGTCTCGTATCATTTCAAATAGTCCCCAATTAAATTTGATTTTTTTGACCGAAACTAGTATAAACTAGTGTATAATATACATTGATTTTTGACCGAAACTTGCATTTAAAAAAATTTCATAGAATCTAATTTTCAGATAATTTATTTGCATGGACTTCCATCATAACCTTCCCTCTTAACATATATAAATGATATGTGAAGTCTCGTATCATTTCAAATAGTCCCCAATTAAATTTGAGTTTTTTGACCGAAACTAGTGTATAATATACTATGATTTTTGACAAAAACATGCATTTCAAAAAGTTTCATAGAATCGAATTGTCGGATGATTTTTTGCATGGACTTCCATCATAACCTTCACTCTTAAAATATATAAATGATATGTGAAGTTTCGTATCATTTCAAACAGTCCCTGATTTAATTTGATTTTTGACCGAAACTAGTATAAACTAGTGTATAATATACTATGATTTTTTACTGAAACTTGCATTTCGCAAAGTTTCATAGAATCTAGTTTTTAGATGATTTTTTTGCATGGACTTCCATCATAACCTTCCCTCTTAACACATATAAATGACCTGAAAAGTCTCGTATCATTTCAAATAGTCCCCAATTAAATTTTATTTTTTTGACCGAAACTAGTATAAACTAGTGTATAATATACATTGATTATTGACCGAAACATGCATTTAAAAAAATTTCATAGAATCTAATTTTCAGATAATTTGTTTGCATGGAATTCCATCATAACCTTCCCTCTTAACATATATAAATGATATGTGAAGTCTCGTATCATTTCAAATAGTCCCCAATTAAATTTGAGTTTTTTGACCGAAACTAGTGTATAATATACTATGATTTTTGACCGAAACTTGCATTTAAAAAAATTTCATAGAATCTAATTTTCAGATAATTTTTTTGCATGGAATTCCATCATAACCTTCCCTCTTAACATATATAAATGATATGTGAAGTCTCGTATCATTTTAAATAGTCCCCAATTAAATTTAAATTTGTTGACCGAAATTAGTGTATAATATACTATGATTTTTGACCGAAACAATCATTTCAAAAAGTTTCGTTGAATCCAATTTTAATTTGATTTTTTGCATGGACTTCCATCATAACCTTCTCTTGTAAAATATATAAATGATATGTGAAGTTTCTTATCATTTAGAACAATCCCCGATTTAATTTGATTTTTGACCGAAACTAGTATAAACTAGTGTATAATATACTATGATTTTTGACCAAAACTTTCATTTCAAAACGTTTCATAGAATCTAATTTTCATATGATTTATTTGCATGGACTTCCATCATAACCTTCCCTCTTAACATATATAAATGATATGTGAAGTCTCGTATCATTTCAAATTGTCCCCAATTAAATTTTATTTTTTTGACCGAAACTAGTGTATAATATAGTATGATTTTTGACAAAAACATGCATTTCAAAAAGTTTCATAGAATCGAATTTTCGGATGATTTTTTGCATTGACTTCCATCATCACCTTCCCTCGTAAAATATGTAAATGATATGTGAAGTTTCGTATCATTTCGAACAGTCCCCGATTTAATTTAATTTTTGACCGAAACTAGTATAAACTAGTGTATAATATACTATGATTTTTGACCGAAACTTGCATTTCGCAAAGTTTCATAGAATCTAGTTTTTATATATTTTTTCTGCATGGACTTCCATCATAACCTTCCCTCTTAACATTTATAAATGATCTGAAAAGTCTAGTATGATTTCAAATTGTCCCCAATTAAATTTTATTTTTTTGAACGAAACTAGTATAAACTAGTGTATAATATACATTGATTTTTGATCGAAACTTGCATTTAAAAAAATTTCATAGAATCTAATTTTCAGATAATTTTTTTGCATGGACTTCCATCATAACCTTCCCTCTTAACATATATAAATGATATGTGAAGTCTCGTCTCATTTCAAATAGTCCCCAATTAAATTTGATTTTTTTGACCGAAACTAGTGTATAATATACTATGATTTTTAACCGAAACTTGCATTTCAAAAAGTTTCATAGAATCCAATTTTAATTTGATTTTTTGCATGGACATCCATCATAACCTTCCCTTGTAAAATATATAAATGATATGTGAAGTTTCGTATCATTTAGAACAATCCCCGATTTAATTTGATTTTTGATCGAAACTAGTATAAACTAGTGTATAATATACTATGATTTTTGACCCAAACTTTCATTTCAAAACGTTTCATAGAATCTAATTTTCATATGATTTATTTGCATGGACTTCCATCATAACCTTCCCTCTTAACATATATAAATGATATGTGAAGTCTCGTATCATTTCAAATAGTCCCAATTAAATTTGAGTTTTTTGACCGAAACTAGTGTATAATATACTATGATTTTTGACCGAAACTTGCATTTAAAAAAATTTCATAGAATCTAATTTTCAGATAATTTTTTTGCATGGAATTCCATCATAACCTTCCCTCTTAACATATATAAATGATATGTGAAGTCTCGTATCATTTTAAATAGTCCCCAATTAAATTTGATTTTTTTGACCGAAATTAGTGTATAATATACTATGATTTTTGACCGAAACAATCATTTCAAAGAGTTTCGTTGAATCCAATTTTAATTTGATTTTTTGCATGGACTTCCATCATAACATTCTCTTGTAAAATATATAAATGATATGTGAAGTTTCTTATCATTTAGAACAATCCCCGATTTAATTTGATTTTTGACCGAAACTAGTATAAACTAGTGTATAATATACTATGATTTTTGACCGAAACTTTCATTTCAAAACGTTTCATAGAATTTAATTTTTATATGATTTATTTGCATGGACTTCCATCATAACCTTCGCTCTTAACATATATAAATGATATGTGAAGTCTCGTATCATTTCAAATAGTCCCCAATTAAATTTTATTTTTTTGACCGAAACTAGTGTATAATATAGTATGATTTTTGACAAAAACATGCATTTCAAAAAGTTTCATAGAATCGAATTTTCGGATGATTTTTTGCATTGACTTCCATCATCACCTTCCCTCGTAAAATATGTAAATGTTATGTGAAGTTTCGTATCATTTCAAACAGTCCCCGATTTAAATTGATTTTTGACCGAATCTAGTATAAACTAGTGTATAATATACTATGATTTTTGACCGAAACTTGCATTTCGCAAAGTTTCATAGAATCTATTTTTTAGATATTTTTTTTGCATGGACTTCCATCATAACCTTCCCTCTTAACATATATAAATGATCTGAAAAGTCTCGTATCATTTCAAATAGTCCCCAATTAAATTTTAGTTTTTTGAGCGAAACTATTATAAACTAGTGTATAATATACATTGATTTTTGACCGAAACTTGCATTTAAAAAAATTTCATAGAATCTAATTTTCAGATAATTTATTTGCATGGACTTCCATCATAACCTTCCCTCTTAACATATATAAATGATATGTGAAGTCTCGTCTCATTTCAAATAGTCCCCAATTAAATTTGATTTTTTTGACCGAAACTAGTGTATAATATACTATGATTTTTAACCGAAACTTGCATTTCAAAAAGTTTCATAGAATCCAATTTTAATTTGATTTTTTGCATGGACATCCATCATAACCTTCCCTTGTAAAATATATAAATGATATGTGAAGTTTCGTATCATTTAGAACAATCCCCGATTTAATTTGATTTTTGATCGAAACTAGTATAAACTAGTGTATAATATACTATGATTTTTGACCCAAACTTTCATTTCAAAACGTTTCATAGAATCTAATTTTCATATGATTTATTTGCATGGACTTCCATCATAACCTTCCCTCTTAACATATATAAATGATATGTGAAGTCTCGTATCATTTCAAATAGTCCCAATTAAATTTGAGTTTTTTGACCGAAACTAGTGTATAATATACTATGATTTTTGACCGAAACTTGCATTTAAAAAAATTTCATAGAATCTAATTTTCAGATAATTTTTTTGCATGGAATTCCATCATAACCTTCCCTCTTAACATATATAAATGATATGTGAAGTCTCGTATCATTTTAAATAGTCCCCTATTAAATTTGATTTTTTTGACCGAAATTAGTGTATAATATACTATGATTTTTGACCGAAACAATCATTTCAAAGAGTTTCGTTGAATCCAATTTTAATTTGATTTTTTGCATGGACTTCCATCATAACATTCTCTTGTAAAATATATAAATGATATGTGAAGTTTCTTATCATTTAGAACAATCCCCGATTTAATTTGATTTTTGACCCAAACTAGTATAAACTAGTGTATAATATACTATGATTTTTGACCGAAACTTTCATTTCAAAACGTTTCATAGAATTTAATTTTTATATGATTTATTTGCATGGACTTCCATCATAACCTTCCCTCTTAACATATATAAATGATATGTGAAGTCTCGTATCATTTCAAATAGTCCCCAATTAAATTTTATTTTTTTGACCGAAACTAGTGTATAATATAGTATGATTTTTGACAAAAACATGCATTTCAAAAAGTTTCATAGAATCGAATTTTCGGATGATTTTTTGCATAGACTTCCATCATCACCTTCCCTCGTAAAATATGTAAATGTTATGTGAAGTTTCGTATCATTTCAAACAGTCCCCGATTTAAATTGATTTTTGACCGAATCTAGTATAAACTAGTGTATAATATACTATGATTTTTGACCGAAACTTGCATTTCGCAAAGTTTCATAGAATCTATTTTTTATATATTTTTTTGGCATGGACTTCCATCATAACCTTCCCTCTTAACATATATAAATGATCTGAAAAGTCTCGTATCATTTCAAATAGTCCCCAATTAAATTTTATTTTTTTGACCGAAACTAGTATAAACTTGTGTATAATATACATTGATTTTTGACCGAAACTTGCATTTAAAACAATTTCATAGAATCTAATATTCAGATAATTTTTTTGCATGAACTTCCATCATAACCTTCCCTCTTAATATATCTAAATGATATGTGAAGTCTCGTATCATTTCAAATAGTCCCCAATTAAATTTGATTTTTTTGACCGAAACTAGTGTATAATATACTATGATTTTTGACCGAAACTTGCATTTCAAAAAGTTTCATAGAATCCAATATTAATTTGATTTTTTGCATGGACTTCCATCATAACCTTCCCTTGTAAAATATATAAAGGATATGTGAAGTTTCTTATCATTTAGAACAATCCCCGATTTAATTTGATTGTTGACCGAAACTAGTATAAACTAGTGTATAATATACTATGATTTTTGACCGAAACATTCATTTCAAAAAGTTTCATAGAATCTAATTTTCATATGATTTATTTGCATGGACTTCCAACATAACCATCACTCTTAACATATATAAATGATATGTGAAGTCTCGTATCATTTCAAATTGTCCCCAATTAAATTTGATTTTTTTGACCGAAACTAGTGTATAATATACTATGATTTTTGACAAAAACATGCGTTTCAAAAAGTTTCATAGAATCGAATTTTCGGATGATTTTTTGCATGGACTTCCATCATAACCTTCCCTCTTAAAATATATAAATGATATGTGAAGTTTCGTATCATTTCGAACAGTCCCCGATTTAATTTGTTTTTTGACCGAAACTAGTATAAACTAGTGTATAATATACTATGATTTTTGACTGAAACTTGCATTTCGCAAAGTTTCATAGAATCTAGTTTTTAGATGATTTTTTTGCATGGACTTCCATCATAACCTTCCCTCTTAACACATATAAATGACCTGAAAATTCTCGTATCATTTCAAATAGTCCCCAATTAAATTTTATTTTTTTGACCGAAACTATTATAAACTAGTGTATAATATACATTGATTTTTGACCGAAACTTGCATTTAAATAAATTTCATAGAATCTAATTTTCAGATAATTTATTTGCATGGACTTCCATCATAACCTTCCCTCTTATCATATATAAATGATATGTGAAGTCTCGTATCATTTCAAATAGTCCCCAATTAAATTTGAGTTTTTTGACCGAAACTAGTGTATAATATACTATGATTTTTGACCGAAACTTGCATTTAAAAAAATTTCATAGAATCTAATTTTCAGATAATTTTTTTGCATGGACTTCCATCATAACCTTCCCTCTTAACATATATAAATGATATGTGAAGTCTCGTATCATTTCAAATAGTCCCCAATTAAATTTGATTTTTTTGACCGAAATTAGTGTATAATATACTATGATTTTTGACCGAAAATATCATTTCAAAAAGTTTCGTTGAATCCAATTTAAATTTGATTTTTTGCATGGACTTCCATCATAACCTTCTCTTGTAAAATATATAAATGATATGTGAAGTTTCTTATCATTTAGAACAATCCCAAATTTAATTTGATTTTTGACCGAAACTAGTATAAACTAGTGTATAATATACTATGATTTTTGACCGAAACTTTCATTTCAAAACGTTTCATAGAATCTAATTTACATATGATTTATTTGCATGGACTTCCATCATAAACTTCACTCTTAACATATATAAATGATATTTGAAGTCTCGTATCATTTCAAATAGTCCCCAATTAAATTTGATTTTTTTGACCGAAACTAGTGTATAATATAGTATGATTTTTGACAAAAACATGCATTTCAAAAAGTTTCATAGAATCGAATTTTCGGATGATTTTTTGCATTGACTTCCATAATCACCTTCCCTCGTAAAATATGTAAATGATATGTGAAGTTTCGTATCATTTCGAACAGTCCCCGATTTAATTTGATTTTTGACCGAAACTAGTATAAACTAGTGTATAATATACTATGATTTTTGACCGAAACATGTATTTCGCCAAGTTTCATATAATATATTTTTTAGATATTTTTTTGCATGGACTTCCATCATAACCTTCCCTCTTAACATATATAAATGATCTGAAAAGTCTCGTATCATTTCAAATAGTCCCCAATTAAATTTTATTTTTTTGACCGAAACTAGTATAAACTAGTGTATAATATACATTGATTTTTTACCGAAACTTGCATTTAAAAAAATTTCATAGAATCTAATATTTAGATAATTTTTTTGCATGAACTTCCATCATAACCTTCCCTCTGAACATATATAAATGATATGTGAAGTCTCGTATCATTTCAAATAGTCCCCAATTAAATTTGATTTTTTTGACCGAAACTAGTGTATAATATACTATGATTTTTGACCGAAACTTGCATTTCAAAAAGTTTCATAGAATCCAATATTAATTTTATTTTTTGCATGGACTTCCATCATAACCTTCCCTTGTAAAATATATAAAGGATATGTGAAGTTTCTTATCATTTAGAACAATCCCTGATTTAATTTGATTGTTGACCGAAACTAGTATAAACTAGTGTATAATATACTATGATTTTTGACCGAAACATTCATTTCAAAGAGTTTCATAAAATCTAATTTTCATATGATTTATTTGCATGGACTTCCAACATAACCTTCACTCTTAACATATATAAATGATATGTGAAGTCTCGTATCATTTCGAACAGTCCCCGATTAAATTTGATGTTTGACCGAAACTAGTATAAAGTAGTGTATAATATACTATGATTTTTGACTGAAACTTGCATTTCGCAAAGTTTCATAGAATCTAGTTTTTAGATGATTTTTTTGCATGGACTTCCATCATAACCTTCCCTCTTAACATATATAAATGACCTGAAAAGTCTCGTATCATTTCAAATAGTCCCCAATTAAATTTTATTTTTTTGACCTAAACTAGTATAAACTAGTGTATAATATACAATGATTTTTGACCGAAACTTGCATTTAAAAAAATTTCATAGAATCTAATTTTCAGATAATTTATTTGCATGGACTTCCATCATAACCTTCCCTCTTAACATATATAAATGATATGTGATGTCTCGTATCATTTCAAATAGTCCCCAATTAAATTTGAGTTTTTTGACCGAAACTAGTGTATAATATACTATGATTTTTGACCGAAACTTGCATTTAAAAAAATTTCATAGAATCTAATTTTCAGATAATTTTTTTGCATGGACTTCCATCATAACCTTCCCTCTTAACATATATAAATGATATGTGAAGTCTCGTATCATTTCAAATAGTCCCCAATTAAATTTGATTTTTTTGACCGAAATTAGTGTATAATATACTATGATTTTTGACCGAAACATGCATTTCAAAAAGTTTCATAAAATCCAATTTTAATTTGATTTTTTACATGGACATCCATCATAACCTTCTCTTGTAAAATATATAAATGATATGTTAAGTTTCTTATCATTTAGAACAATCCCCGATTTAATTTGATTTTTGATCGAAACTAGTATAAACTAGTGTATAATATACTATGATTTTTGACCGAAACTTTCATTTCAAAACGTTTCATAGAATCTAATTTTCATATGATTTATTTGCATGGAATTCCATCATAACCTTCCCTCTTAACATATATAAATGATATGTGAAGTCTCGTATCATTTCAAATAGTCCCCAATTAAATTTGATTTTTTTGACCGAAACTGGTGTATAATATAGTATGATTTTTGACAAAAACATGCATTTCAAAAAGTTTCATAGAATCGAATTTTCGGATGATTTTTTGCATGGACTTTTATCATCACCTTCCCTCGTAAAATATGTAAATGATATGTGAAGTTTCGTATCATTTCGAACAGTCCCCGATTTAATTTGATTTTTGACCGAATCTAGTATAAACTAGTGTATAATATACAATGATTTTTGACCGAAACTTCCATTTCGCAAAGTTTCATAGAATCTATTTTTTAGATTTTTTTTTGCATGGACTTCCATCATAACCTTCCCTCTTAACATATATAAATGATCTGAAAAGTCTCGTATCATTTCAAATAGTCCCCAATTAAATTTTATTTTTTTGACCGAAGCTAGTATAAACTAGTGTATAATATACATTGATTTTTGACCGAAACTTGCATTTAAAACAATTCCATAGAATCTAATATTCAGATAATTTTTTTGCATGAACTTCCATCATAACCTTCCCTCTTAATATATATAAATGATATGTGAAGTCTCGTATCATTTCAAATAGTCCCCAATTAAATTTGATTTTTTTGACCGAAACTAGTGTATAATATACTATGATTTTTGACCGAAACTTGCATTTCAAAAAGTTTCATAAAATCCAATATTAATTTGATTTTTTGCATGGACTTCCATCATAACCTTCCCTTGTAAAATATATAAAGGATATGTGAAGTTTCTTATCATTTAGAACAATCCCCGATTTAATTTGATTGTTGACCGAAACTAGTATAAACTAGTGTATAATATACTATGATTTTTGACCGAAACATTCATTTCAAAAAGTTTCATAGAATCTAATTTTCATATGATTTATTTGCATGGACTTCCAACATAACCATCACTCTTAACATATATAAATGATATGTGAAGTCTCGTATCATTTCAAATTGTCCCCAATTAAATTTGATTTTTTTGACCGAAACTAGTGTATAATATACTATGATTTTTGACAAAAACATGCGTTTCAAAAAGTTTCATAGAATCGAATTTTCGGATGATTTTTTGCATGGACTTCCATCATAACCTTCCCTCTTAAAATATATAAATGATATGTGAAGTTTCGTATCATTTCGAACAGTCCCCGATTTAATTTGTTTTTTGACCGAAACTAGTATAAACTAGTGTATAATATACTATGATTTTTGACTGAAACTTGCATTTCGCAAAGTTTCATAGAATCTAGTTTTTAGATGATTTTTTTGCATGGACTTCCATCATAACCTTCCCTCTTAACACATATAAATGACCTGAAAATTCTCGTATCATTTCAAATAGTCCCCAATTAAATTTTATTTTTTTGACCGAAACTATTATAAACTAGTGTATAATATACATTGATTTTTGACCGAAACTTGCATTTAAATAAATTTCATAGAATCTAATTTTCAGATAATTTATTTGCATGGACTTCCATCATAACCTTCCCTCTTATCATATATAAATGATATGTGAAGTCTCGTATCATTTCAAATAGTCCCCAATTAAATTTGAGTTTTTTGACCGAAACTAGTGTATAATATACTATGATTTTTGACCGAAACTTGCATTTAAAAAAATTTCATAGAATCTAATTTTCAGATAATTTTTTTGCATGGACTTCCATCATAACCTTCCCTCTTAACATATATAAATGATATGTGAAGTCTCGTATCATTTCAAATAGTCCCCAATTAAATTTGATTTTTTTGACCGAAATTAGTGTATAATATACTATGATTTTTGACCGAAAATATCATTTCAAAAAGTTTCGTTGAATCCAATTTAAATTTGATTTTTTGCATGGACTTCCATCATAACCTTCTCTTGTAAAATATATAAATGATATGTGAAGTTTCTTATCATTTAGAACAATCCCAAATTTAATTTGATTTTTGACCGAAACTAGTATAAACTAGTGTATAATATACTATGATTTTTGACCGAAACTTTCATTTCAAAACGTTTCATAGAATCTAATTTACATATGATTTATTTGCATGGACTTCCATCATAAACTTCACTCTTAACATATATAAATGATATTTGAAGTCTCGTATCATTTCAAATAGTCCCCAATTAAATTTGATTTTTTTGACCGAAACTAGTGTATAATATAGTATGATTTTTGACAAAAACATGCATTTCAAAAAGTTTCATAGAATCGAATTTTCGGATGATTTTTTGCATTGACTTCCATAATCACCTTCCCTCGTAAAATATGTAAATGATATGTGAAGTTTCGTATCATTTCGAACAGTCCCCGATTTAATTTGATTTTTGACCGAAACTAGTATAAACTAGTGTATAATATACTATGATTTTTGACCGAAACATGTATTTCGCCAAGTTTCATATAATATATTTTTTAGATATTTTTTTGCATGGACTTCCATCATAACCTTCCCTCTTAACATATATAAATGATCTGAAAAGTCTCGTATCATTTCAAATAGTCCCCAATTAAATTTTATTTTTTTGACCGAAACTAGTATAAACTAGTGTATAATATACATTGATTTTTTACCGAAACTTGCATTTAAAAAAATTTCATAGAATCTAATATTTAGATAATTTTTTTGCATGAACTTCCATCATAACCTTCCCTCTGAACATATATAAATGATATGTGAAGTCTCGTATCATTTCAAATAGTCCCCAATTAAATTTGATTTTTTTGACCGAAACTAGTGTATAATATACTATGATTTTTGACCGAAACTTGCATTTCAAAAAGTTTCATAGAATCCAATATTAATTTTATTTTTTGCATGGACTTCCATCATAACCTTCCCTTGTAAAATATATAAAGGATATGTGAAGTTTCTTATCATTTAGAACAATCCCTGATTTAATTTGATTGTTGACCGAAACTAGTATAAACTAGTGTATAATATACTATGATTTTTGACCGAAACATTCATTTCAAAGAGTTTCATAAAATCTAATTTTCATATGATTTATTTGCATGGACTTCCAACATAACCTTCACTCTTAACATATATAAATGATATGTGAAGTCTCGTATCATTTCGAACAGTCCCCGATTAAATTTGATGTTTGACCGAAACTAGTATAAAGTAGTGTATAATATACTATGATTTTTGACTGAAACTTGCATTTCGCAAAGTTTCATAGAATCTAGTTTTTAGATGATTTTTTTGCATGGACTTCCATCATAACCTTCCCTCTTAACATATATAAATGACCTGAAAAGTCTCGTATCATTTCAAATAGTCCCCAATTAAATTTTATTTTTTTGACCTAAACTAGTATAAACTAGTGTATAATATACAATGATTTTTGACCGAAACTTGCATTTAAAAAAATTTCATAGAATCTAATTTTCAGATAATTTATTTGCATGGACTTCCATCATAACCTTCCCTCTTAACATATATAAATGATATGTGATGTCTCGTATCATTTCAAATAGTCCCCAATTAAATTTGAGTTTTTTGACCGAAACTAGTGTATAATATACTATGATTTTTGACCGAAACTTGCATTTAAAAAAATTTCATAGAATCTAATTTTCAGATAATTTTTTTGCATGGACTTCCATCATAACCTTCCCTCTTAACATATATAAATGATATGTGAAGTCTCGTATCATTTCAAATAGTCCCCAATTAAATTTGATTTTTTTGACCGAAATTAGTGTATAATATACTATGATTTTTGACCGAAACATGCATTTCAAAAAGTTTCATAAAATCCAATTTTAATTTGATTTTTTACATGGACATCCATCATAACCTTCTCTTGTAAAATATATAAATGATATGTTAAGTTTCTTATCATTTAGAACAATCCCCGATTTAATTTGATTTTTGATCGAAACTAGTATAAACTAGTGTATAATATACTATGATTTTTGACCGAAACTTTCATTTCAAAACGTTTCATAGAATCTAATTTTCATATGATTTATTTGCATGGAATTCCATCATAACCTTCCCTCTTAACATATATAAATGATATGTGAAGTCTCGTATCATTTCAAATAGTCCCCAATTAAATTTGATTTTTTTGACCGAAACTGGTGTATAATATAGTATGATTTTTGACAAAAACATGCATTTCAAAAAGTTTCATAGAATCGAATTTTCGGATGATTTTTTGCATGGACTTTTATCATCACCTTCCCTCGTAAAATATGTAAATGATATGTGAAGTTTCGTATCATTTCGAACAGTCCCCGATTTAATTTGATTTTTGACCGAATCTAGTATAAACTAGTGTATAATATACAATGATTTTTGACCGAAACTTCCATTTCGCAAAGTTTCATAGAATCTATTTTTTAGATTTTTTTTTGCATGGACTTCCATCATAACCTTCCCTCTTAACATATATAAATGATCTGAAAAGTCTCGTATCATTTCAAATAGTCCCCAATTAAATTTTATTTTTTTGACCGAAGCTAGTATAAACTAGTGTATAATATACATTGATTTTTGACCGAAACTTGCATTTAAAACAATTCCATAGAATCTAATATTCAGATAATTTTTTTGCATGAACTTCCATCATAACCTTCCTTCTTAACATATATAAATGATATGTGAAGTCTCGTATCATTTCAAATAGTCCCCAATTAAATTTGATTTTTTTGACCGAAACTAGTGTATAATATACTATGATTTTTGACCGAAACTTGCATTTCAAAAAGTTTCATAAAATCCAATATTAATTTGATTTTTTGCATGGACTTCCATCATAACCTTCCCTTGTAAAATATATAAAGGATATGTGAAGTTTCTTATCATTTAGAACAATCCCCGATTTAATTTGATTGTTGACCGAAACTAGTATAAACTAGTGTATAATATAATATGATTTTTGACCGAAACATTCGTTTCAAAAAGTTTCATAGAATCTAATATTCATATGATTTATTTGCATGGACTTCCAAATAACCTTCACTCTTAACATATATAAATGATATGTGAAGTCTCGTATCATTTCAAATAGTCCCCAATTAAATTTGATTTTTTTGACCGAAATTAGTGTATAATATACTATGATTTTTGACCGAAACAATCATTTCAAAAAGTTTCGTTGAATCGAATTTTCGGATGATTTTTTGCATGGACTTCCATCATAACCTTCCCTCTTAAAATATATAAATGATATGTGAAGTTTCGTATCATTTCGAACAGTCCCCGATTTAATTTGATTTTTGACCGAAACTAGTATAAACTAGTGTATAATATACTATGATTTTTGACTGAAACTTGCATTTCCCAAAGTTTCATAGAATCTAGTTTTTAGATAATTTTTTTGCATGGACTTCCATCATAACCTTCCCTCTTAACACATATAAATGACCTGAAAAGTCTCGTATCATTTCAAATAGTCACCAATTAAATTTATTTTTTTGACCGAAACTATTATAAACGAGTGTATAATATACATTGATTTTTGACCGAAACTTGCATTTAAAAAAATTTCATAGAATCTAATTTTCAGATAATTTATTTGCATGAACTTCCATCATAACCTTCCCTCTTATCATATATAAATGATATGTGAAGTCTCGTATCATTTCAAATAGTCCCCAATTAAATTTGATTTTTTTGACCGAAATTAGTGTATAATATACTATGATTTTTGACCGAAACATGCATTTCAAAAAGTATCATAGAATCCAATTTTAATTTGATTTTTTGCATGGACATCCATCATAACCTTCTCTTGTAAAATATATAAATGATATGTGAAGTTTCTTATCATTTAGAACAATCCCCGATTTAATTTGATTTTTGATCGAAACTAGTATAAACTAGTGTATAATATACTATGATTTTTTACCGAAACTTTCATTTCAAAACGTTTCATAGAATCTAATTTTCATATGATTTATTTGCATGGAATTCCATCATAACCTTCCCTCTTAACATATATAAATGATATGTGAAGTCTCGTATCATTTCAAATAGTCCCCAATTAAATTTGATTTTTTTGACCGAAACTAGTGTATAATATAGTATGATTTTTGACAAAAACATGCATTTCAAAAAGTTTCATAGAATCGAATTTTCGGATGATTTTTTGCATGGACTTTTATCATCACCTTCCCTCGTAAAATATGTAAATGATATGTGATGTTTCGTATCATTTCGAACAGTCCCCGATTTAATTTGATTTTTGACCGAATCTAGTATAAACTAGTGTATAATATACAATGATTTTTGACCGAAACTTCCATTTCGCAAAGTTTCATAGAATCTATTTTTTAGATATTTTTTTTGCATGGACTTCAATCATAACCTTCCCTCTTAACATATATAAATGATCTGAAAAGTTTCGTATCATTTCAAATAGTCCCCAATTAAATTTTATTTTTTTGACCGAAACTAGTATAAACTAGTGTATAATATACATTGATTTTTGACCGAAACTTTCATTTAAAACAATTCCATAGAATCTAATATTCAGATAATTTTTTTGCATGAACTTCCATCATAACCTTCCTTCTTAACATATATAAATGATATGTGAAGTCTCGTATCATTTCAAATAGTCCCCAATTAAATTTGATTTTTTTGACCGAAACTAGTGTATAATATACTATGATTTTTGACCGAAACTTGCATTTCAAAAAGTTTCATAAAATCCAATATTAATTTGATTTTTTGCATGGACTTCCATCATAACCTTCCCTTGTAAAATATATAAAGGATATGTGAAGTTTCTTATCATTTAGAACAATCCCCGATTTAATTTGATTGTTGACCGAAACTAGTATAAACTAGTGTATAATATACTATGATTTTTGACCGAAACATTCGTTTCAAAAAGTTTCATAGAATCTAATATTCATATGATTTATTTGCATGGACTTCCAAATAACCTTCACTCTTAACATATATAAATGATATGTGAAGTCTCGTATCATTTCAAATAGTCCCCAATTAAATTTGATTTTTTTGACCGAAATTAGTGTATAATATACTATGATTTTTGACCGAAACAATCATTTCAAAAAGTTTCGTTGAATCGAATTTTCGGATGATTTTTTGCATGGACTTCCATCATAACCTTCCCTCTTAAAATATATAAATGATATGTGAAGTTTCGTATCATTTCGAACAGTCCCCGATTTAATTTGATTTTTGACCGAAACTAGTATAAACTAGTGTATAATATACTATGATTTTTGACTGAAACTTGCATTTCCCAAAGTTTCATAGAATCTAGTTTTTAGATAATTTTTTTGCATGGACTTCCATCATAACCTTCCCTCTTAACACATATAAATGACCTGAAAAGTCTCGTATCATTTCAAATAGTCACCAATTAAATTTATTTTTTTGACCGAAACTATTATAAACGAGTGTATAATATACATTGATTTTTGACCGAAACTTGCATTTAAAAAAATTTCATAGAATCTAATTTTCAGATAATTTATTTGCATGAACTTCCATCATAACCTTCCCTCTTATCATATATAAATGATATGTGAAGTCTCGTATCATTTCAAATAGTCCCCAATTAAATTTGATTTTTTTGACCGAAATTAGTGTATAATATACTATGATTTTTGACCGAAACATGCATTTCAAAAAGTTTCATAGAATCCAATTTTAATTTGATTTTTTGCATGGACATCCATCATAACCTTCTCTTGTAAAATATATAAATGATATGTGAAGTTTCTTATCATTTAGAACAATCCCCGATTTAATTTGATTTTTGATCGAAACTAGTATAAACTAGTGTATAATATACTATGATTTTTGACCGAAACTTTCATTTCAAAACGTTTCATAGAATCTAATTTTCATATGATTTATTTGCATGGAATTCCATCATAACCTTCCCTCTTAACATATATAAATGATATGTGAAGTCTCGTATCATTTCAAATAGTCCCCAATTAAATTTGATTTTTTTGACCGAAACTAGTGTATAATATAGTATGATTTTTGACAAAAACATGCATTTCAAAAAGTTTCATAGAATCGAATTTTCGGATGATTTTTTGCATGGACTTTTATCATCACCTTCCCTCGTAAAATATGTAAATGATATGTGAAGTTTCGTATCATTTCGAACAGTCCCCGATTTAATTTGATTTTTGACCGAATCTAGTATAAACTAGTGTATAATATACAATGATTTTTGACCGAAACTTCCATTTCGCAAAGTTTCATAGAATCTATTTTTTAGATATTTTTTTTGCATGGACTTCAATCATAACCTTCCCTCTTAACATATATAAATGATCTGAAAAGTTTCGTATCATTTCAAATAGTCCCCAATTAAATTTTATTTTTTTGACCGAAACTAGTATAAACTAGTGTATAATATACATTGATTTTTGACCGAAACTTTCATTTAAAACAATTCCATAGAATCTAATATTCAGATAATTTTTTTGCATGAACTTCCATCATAACCTTCCTTCTTAACATATATAAATGATATGTGAAGTCTCGTATCATTTCAAATAGTCCCCAATTAAATTTGATTTTTTTGACCGAAACTAGTGTATAATATACTATGATTTTTGACCGAAACTTGCATTTCAAAAAGTTTCATAAAATCCAATATTAATTTGATTTTTTGCATGGACTTCCATCATAACCTTCCCTTGTAAAATATATAAAGGATATGTGAAGTTTCTTATCATTTAGAACAATCCCCGATTTAATTTGATTGTTGACCAAAACTAGTATAAACTAGTGTATAATATACTATGATTTTTGACCGAAACATTAATTTCAAAAAGTTTCATAGAATCTAATATTCATATGATTTATTTGCATGGACTTCCAACATAACCTTCACTCTTAACATATATAAATGATATGTGAAGTCTCGTATCATTTCAAATAGTCCCCAATTAAATTTGATTTTTTTGACCGAAATTAGTGTATAATATACTATGATTTTTGACCGAAACAATCATTTCAAAAAGTTTCGTTGAATCGAATTTTCGGATGATTTTTTGCATGGACTTCCATCATAACCTTCCCTCTTAAAATATATAAATGATATGTGAAGTTTCGTATCATTTCGAACAGTCCCCGATTTAATTTGATTTTTGACCGAAACTAGTATAAACTAGTGTATAATATACTATGATTTTTGACTGAAACTTGCATTTCCCAAAGTTTCATAGAATCTAGTTTTTAGATGATTTTTTTGCATGGACTTCCATCATAACCTTCCCTCTTAACACATATAAATGACCTGAAAAGTCTCGTATCATTTCAAATAGTCCCCAATTAAATTTTATTTTTTTGACCGAAACTATTATAAATGAGTGTATAATATACATTGATTTTTGACCGAAACTTGCATTTAAAAAAATTTCATAGAATCTAATTTTCAGATAATTTATTTGCATGAACTTCCATCATAACCTTCCCTCTTATCATATATAAATGATATGTGAAGTCTCGTATCATTTCAAATAGTCCCCAATTAAATTTGAGTTTTTTGACCGAAACTAGTGTATAATATACTATGATTTTTGACCGAAACTTGCATTTAAAAAAATTTCATAGAATCTAATTTTCAGATAATTTTTTTGCATGGACTTCCATCATAACCTTCCCTCTTAACATATATAAATGATATGTGAAGTCTCGTATCATTTCAAATAGTCCCCAATTAAATTTGATTTTTTTGACCGAAATTAGTGTATAATATACTATGATTTTTGACCGAAACAATCATTTCAAAAAGTTTCGTTGAATCCAATTTTAATTTGATTTTTTGCATGGACTTCCATCATAACCTTCTCTTGTAAAATATATAAATGATATGTGAAGTTTCTTATCATTTAGAACAATCCCCGATTTAATTAGATTTTTGACCGAAACTAGTATAAACTAGTGTATAATATACTATGATTTTTGACCGAAACTTTCATTTCAAAACGTTTCATAGAATCTAATTTTCATATGATTTATTTGCATGGACTTCCATCATAACCTTCCCTCTTAACATATATAAATGATATGTGAAGTCTCGTATCATTTCAAATAGTCCCCAATTAAATTTGATTTTTTTGACCGAAACTAGTGTATAATATAGTATGATTTTTGACAAAAACATGCATTTCAAAAAGTTTCATAGAATCGAATTTTCGGATGATTTTTTGCATTGACTTCCATAATCACCTTCCCTCGTAAAATATGTAAATGATATGTGAAGTTTCGTATTATTTCGAACAGTCCCCGATTTAATTTGATTTTTGACCGAAACTAGTATAAACTAGTGTATAATATACTATGATTTTTGACCGAAACATGTATTTCGCCAAGTTTCATAGAATATATTTTTTAGATATTTTTTTTGCATGGACTTCCATCATAACCTTCCCTCTTAACATATATAAGTGATCTGAAAAGTCTCGTATCATTTCAAATAGTTCCCAATTAAATTTTATTTTTTTGACCGAAACTAGTATAAACTAGTGTATAATATACATTGATTTTTGACCGAAACTTGCATTTAAAAAAATTTCATAGAATCTAATATTTAGATAATTTTTTTGCATGAACTTCCATCATAACCTTCCCTCTGAACATATATAAATGATATGTGAAGTCTCGTATCATTTCAAATAGTCCCCAATTAAATTTAATTTTTTTGACCGAAACTAGTGTATAATATACTATGATTTTTGACCGAAACTTGCATTTCAAAAAGTTTCATAGAATCCAATATTAATTTGATTTTTTGCATGGACTTCCATCATAACCTTCCCTTGTAAAATATATAAAGGATATGTGAAGTTTCTTATCATTTAGAACAATCCCCGATTTAATTTGATTGTTGACCGAAACTAGTATAAACAAGTGTATAATATACTATGATTTTTGACCGAAACATTCATTTCAAAGAGTTTCATAAAATCTAATTTTCATATGATTTATTTGCATGGACTTCCAACATAACCTTCACTCTTAACATATATAAATGATATGTGAAGTCTCGTAACATTTCGAACAGTCCCCGATTAAATTTGATTTTTGACCGAAACTAGTATAAAGTAGTGTATAATATACTATGATTTTTGACTGAAACTTGCATTTCGCAAAGTTTCATAGAATCTAGTTTTTAGATGAATTTTTTGCATGGACTTCCATCATAACCTTCCCTCTTAACATATATAAATGACCTGAAAAGTCTCGTATCATTTCAAATAGTCCCCAATTAAATTTTATTTTTTTGACCTAAACTAGTATAAACTAGTGTATAATATACAATGATTTTTGACCGAAATTTGCATTTAAAAAAATTTCATAGAATCTAATTTTCAGATAATTTATTTGCATGGACTTCCATCATAACCTTCCCTCTTAACATATATAAATGATATGTGATGTCTCGTATCATTTCAAATAGTCCCCAATTAAATTTGAGTTTTTTGACCGAAACTAGTGTATATTATACTATGATTTTTGACCAAAACTTGCATTTAAAAAAATTTCATAGAATCTAATTTTCAGATAATTTTTTTGCATGGACTTCCATCATAACCTTCCCTCTTAACATATATAAATGATATGTGAAGTCTCGTATCATTTCAAATAGTCCCCAATTAAATTTGATTTTTTTGACCGAAATTAGTGTATAATATACTATGATTTTTGACCGAAACATGCATTTCAAAAAGTTTCATAGAATCCAATTTTAATTTGATTTTTTGCATGGACATCCATCATAACCTTCTCTTGTAAAATATATAAATGATATGTGAAGTTTCTTATCATTTAGAACAATCCCCGATTTAATTTGATTTTTGATCGAAACTAGTATAAACTAGTGTATAATATACTATGATTTTTGACCGAAACTTTCATTTCAAAACGTTTCATCGAATCTAATTTTCATATGATTTATTTGCATGGAATTCCATCATAACCTTCCCTCTTAACATATATAAATGATATGTGAAGTCTCGTATCATTTCAAATAGTCCCCAATTAAATTTAATTTTTTTGACCGAAACTAGTGTATAATATAGTATGATTTTTGACAAAAACATGCATTTCAAAAAGTTTCATAGAATCGAATTTTCGGATGATTTTTTGCATGGACTTCCATCATCACCTTCCCTCGTAAAATATATAAATGATATGTGAAGTTTCGTATCATTTCGAACAGTCCCCGATTTAATTTGATTTTTGACCGAAACTAGTATAAACTAGTGTATAATATACTATAATTTTTGACCGAAACTTGCATTTCTCAAAGTTTCATAGAATCTATTTTTAGATGATTTTTTTGCATGGACTTCCATCATAACCTTCCCTCTTAACACATATAAATGACCTGAAAAGTATCGTATCATTTCAAATAGTCCCCAATTAAATTTTATTTTTTTGACCGAAACTAGTATAAACTAGTGTATCATATACATTGATTTTTGACCGAAACTTGCATTTAAAAAAATTTCATAGAATCTAATTTTCAGATAATTTATTTGCATGGACTTCCATCATAACCTTCCCTCTTAAGATATATAAATGATATGTGAAGTCTCGTATCATTTCAAATAGTCCCCAATTAAATTTGAGTTTTTTGACCGAAACTAGTGTATAATATACTATGATTTTTGACCGAAACTTGCATTTAAAAAAATTTCATAGAATCTAATTTTCAGATAATTTTTTTGCATGGACTTCCATCATAACCTTCCCTCTTAACATATATAAATGATATGTGAAGTCTCGTATCATTTTAAATAGTCCCCAATTAAATTTGATTTTTTTGACCGAAATTAGTGTATAATATACTATGATTTTTGACCGAAACAATCATTTCAAAAAGTTTCATAGAATCCAATTTTAATTTGATTTTTTGCATGGACTTCCATCATAACCTTCTCTTGTAAAATATATAAATGATATGTAAAGTTTCTTATCATTTAGAACAATCCCCGATTTAATTTGATTTTTGACCGAAACTAGTATAAACTAGTGTATAATATACTATGATTTTTGACCGAAACTTTCATTTCAAAACGTTTCATAGAATCTAATTTTCATATGATTTATTTGCATGGACTTCCATCATAACCTTCACTCTTAACATATATAAATGATATGTGAAGTCTCGTATCATTTCAAATAGTCCCCAATTAAATTTGATTTTTTTTGACCGAAACTAGTGTATAATATAGTATGATTTTTGACAAAAACATGCATTTCAAAAAGTTTCATTGAATCGAATTTTTGGATGATTTTTTGCATGGACTTCCATCATCACCTTCCCTCGTAAAATATGTAAATGATATGTGAAGTTTTGTATCATTTCGAACAGTCCCCGATTTAATTTGATTTTTGACCGAAACTAGTATAAACTAGTGTATAATATACTATGATTTTTGACCGAAACTTGCATTTCGCAAAGTTTCATAGAATCGATCTTTTAGATATTTTTTTTGCATGGACTTCCATCATAACCTTCCCTCTTAACATATATAACTGATCTGAAAAGTCTCGTATCATTTCAAATAGTCCCCAATTAAATTTGATTTTTTTGACCGAAACTAGTATAAACTAGTTTATAATATACATTGATTTTTGACCGAAACTTGCATTTAAAAAAATTTCATAGAATCTAATTTTCAGATAATTTATTTGCATGGACTTCCATCATAACCTTCCCTCTTAACATATATAAATGATATGTGAAGTCTCGTATCATTTTAAATAGTCCCCAATTAAATTTGATTTTTTTGACCGAAATTAGTGTATAATATACTATGATTTTTGACCGAAACAATCATTTCAAAAAGTTTCATAGAATCCAATTTTAATTTGATTTTTTGCATGGACTTCCATCATAACCTTCTCTTGTAAAATATATAAATGATATGTAAAGTTTCTTATCATTTAGAACAATCCCCGATTTAATTTGATTTTTGACCGAAACTAGTATAAACTAGTGTATAATATACTATGATTTTTGACCGAAACTTTCATTTCAAAACGTTTCATAGAATCTAATTTTCATATGATTTATTTGCATGGACTTCCATCATAACCTTCACTCTTAACATATATAAATGATATGTGAAGTCTCGTATCATTTCAAATAGTCCCCAATTAAATTTGATTTTTTTTTACCGAAACTAGTGTATAATATAGTATGATTTTTGACAAAAACATGCATTTCAAAAAGTTTCATTGAATCGAATTTTTGGATGATTTTTTGCATGGACTTCCATCATCACCTTCCCTCGTAAAATATGTAAATGATATGTGAAGTTTTGTATCATTTCGAACAGTCCCCGATTTAATTTGATTTTTGACCGAAACTAGTATAAACTAGTGTATAATATACTATGATTTTTGACCGAAACTTGCATTTCGCAAAGTTTCATAGAATCGATCTTTTAGATATTTTTTTTGCATGGACTTCCATCATAACCTTCCCTCTTAACATATATAACTGATCTGAAAAGTCTCGTATCATTTCAAATAGTCCCCAATTAAATTTGATTTTTTTGACCGAAACTAGTATAAACTAGTTTATAATATACATTGATTTTTGACCGAAACTTGCATTTAAAAAAATTTCATAGAATCTAATTTTCAGATAATTTATTTGCATGGACTTCCATCATAACCTTCCCTCTTAACATATATAAATGATATGTGAAGTCTCGTATCATTTCAATTAGTCCCCAATTAAATTTTAGTTTTTTTGACCGAAACTAGTGTATAATATAATATGATTTTTGACAAAAACATGCATTTCAAAAAGTTTCATAGAATCGAATTTTCGGATGATTTTTTGCATGGACTTCCATCATAACCTTCACTCTTAAAATATATAAATGATATGTGAAGTTTCGTATCATTTCGAACAGTCCCCGATTTAATTTGATTTTTGACCGAAACTAGTATAAACTAGTGTATAATATACTATGATTTTTGACTGAAACTTGCATTTCGCAAAGTTTCATAGAATCTAGTTTTAGATGATTTTTTTGCATGGAGTTCCAACATAACCTTCCCTCTTAACACATATAAATGAACTGAAAAGTCTCTTATCATTTCAAATAGTCCCCAATTAAATTTTATTTTTTTGACCGAAACTAGTATAAACTAGTGTATAATATACATTGATTTTTGACCGAAACTTGCATTTAAAAAAATTTCATAGAATCTAATTTTCAGATAATTTATTTGCATGGACTTCCATCATAACCTTCCCTCTTAAGATATATAAATGATATGTGAAGTCTCGTATCATTTCAAATAGTCCCCAATTAAATTTGAGTTTTTTGACCGAAACTAGTGTATAATATACAATGATTTTTGACCGAAACATGCATTTAAAAAAATTTCATAGAATCTAATTTTCAGATAATTTTTTTGCATGGACTTCCATCATAACCTTCCCTCTTAACATATATAAATGATATGTGAAGTCTCGTATCATTTTAAATAGTCCCCAATTAAATTTGATTTTTTTGACCGAAATTAGTGTATAATATACTATGATTTTTGACCGAAACAATCATTTCAAAAAGTTTCATAGAATCCAATTTTAATTTGATTTTTTGCATGGACTTCCATCATAACCTTCTCTTGTAAAATATATAAATGATATGTAAAGTTTCTTATCATTTAGAACAATCCCCGATTTAATTTGATTTTTGACCGAAACTAGTATAAACTAGTGTATAATATACTATGATTTTTGACCGAAACTTTCATTTCAAAACGTTTCATAGAATCTAATTTTCATATGATTTATTTGCATGGACTTCCATCATAACCTTCACTCTTAACATATATAAATGATATGTGAAGTCTCGTATCATTTCAAATAGTCCCCAATTAAATTTGATTTTTTTTGACCGAAACTAGTGTATAATATAGTATGATTTTTGACAAAAACATGCATTTCAAAAAGTTTCATTGAATCGAATTTTTGGATGATTTTTTGCATGGACTTCCATCATCACCTTCCCTCGTAAAATATGTAAATGATATGTGAAGTTTTGTATCATTTCGAACAGTCCCCGATTTAATTTGATTTTTGACCGAAACTAGTATAAACTAGTGTATAATATACTATGATTTTTGACCGAAACTTGCATTTCGCAAAGTTTCATAGAATCGATCTTTTAGATATTTTTTTTGCATGGACTTCCATCATAACCTTCCCTCTTAACATATATAACTGATCTGAAAAGTCTCGTATCATTTCAAATAGTCCCCAATTAAATTTGATTTTTTTGACCGAAACTAGTATAAACTAGTTTATAATATACATTGATTTTTGACCGAAACTTGCATTTAAAAAAATTTCATAGAATCTAATTTTAAGATAATTTATTTGCATGGACTTCCATCATAACCTTCCCTCTTAACATATATAAATGATATGTGAAGTCTCGTATCATTTCAATTAGTCCCCAATTAAATTTTAGTTTTTTGACCGAAACTAGTGTATAATATAATATGATTTTTGACAAAAACATGCATTTCAAAAAGTTTCATAGAATCGAATTTTCGGATGATTTTTTGCATGGACTTCCATCATAACCTTCACTCTTAAAATATATAAATGATATGTGAAGTTTCGTATCATTTCGAACAGTCCCCGATTTAATTTGATTTTTGACCGAAACTAGTATAAACTAGTGTATAATATACTATGATTTTTTACTGAAACTTGCATTTCGCAAAGTTTCATAGAATCTAGTTTTTAGATGATTTTTTTGCATGGAGTTCCAACATAACCTTCCCTCTTAACACATATAAATGAACTGAAAAGTCTCTTATCATTTCAAATAGTCCCCAATTAAATTTTATTTTTTTGACCGAAACTAGTATAAACTATTGTATAATATACATTGATTATTGACCGAAACTTGCATTTAAAAAAATTTCATAGAATCTAATTTTCAGATAATTTATTTGCATGGACTTCCATCATAACCTTCCCTCTTAAGATATATAAATGATATGTGAAGTCTCGTATCATTTCAAATAGTCCCCAATTAAATTTGAGTTTTTTGACCGAAACTAGTGTATAATATACTATGATTTTTGACCGAAACTTGCATTTAAAAAAATTTCATAGAATCTAATTTTCAGATAATTTTTTTGCATGGACTTCCATCATAACCTTCCCTCTTAACATATATAAATGATATGTGAAGTCTCGTATCATTTTAAATAGTCCCCAATTAAATTTGATTTTTTGACCGAAATTAGTGTATAATATACTATGATTTTTGACCGAAACAATCATTTCAAAAAGTTTCATAGAATCCAATTTTAATTTGATTTTTTGCATGGACTTCCATCATAACCTTATCTTGAAAAATATATAAATGATATGTAAAGTTTCTTATCATTTAGAACAATCCCCGATTTAATTTGATTTTTGACCGAAACTAGTATAAACTAGTGTATAATATACTATGATTTTTGACCGAAACTTTCATTTCAAAACGTTTCATAGAATCTAATTTTCATATGATTTATTTGCATGGACTTCCATCATAACCTTCACTCTTAACATATATAAATGATATGTGAAGTCTCGTATCATTTCAAATAGTCCCCAATTAAATTTGATTTTTTTGACCGAAACTAGTGTATAATATAGTATGATTTTTGACAAAAACATGCATTTCAAAAAGTTTCATTGAATCGATTTTTCGGATGATTTTTTGCATGGACTTCCATCATCACCTTCCCTCGTAAAATATGTAAATGATATGTGAAGTTTCGTATCATTTCGAACAGTCCCCGATTTAATTTGATTTTTGACCGAAACTAGTATAAACTAGTGTATAATATACTATGATTTTTGACCGAAACTTGCATTTCGCAAAGTTTCATAGAATCGATCTTTTAGATATTTTTTTTGCATGGACTTCCATCATAACCTTCCCTCTTAACATATATAACTGATCTGAAAAGTCTCGTATCATTTCAAATAGTCCCCAATTAAATTTGATTTTTTTGACCGAAACTAGTATAAACTAGTTTATAATATACATTGATTTTTGACCGAAACTTGCATTTAAAAAAATTTCATAGAATCTAATTTTCAGATAATTTATTTGCATGGACTTCCATCATAACCTTCCCTCTTAACATATATAAATATTATGTGAAGTCTCGTATCATTTCAATTAGTCCCCAATTAAATTTTAGTTTTTTGACCGAAACTAGTGTATAATATAATATGATTTTTGACAAAAACATGCATTTCAAAAAGTTTCATAGAATCGAATTTTCGGATGATTTTTTGCATGGACTTCCATCATAACCTTCACTCTTAAAATATATAAATGATATGTGAAGTTTCGTATCATTTCGAACAGTCCCCGATTTAATTTGATTTTTGACCGAAACTAGTATAAACTAGTGTATAATATACTATGATTTTGGACTGAAACTTGCATTTCGCAAAGTTTCATAGAATCTAGTTTTAGATGATTTTTTTGCATGGAGTTCCAACATAACCTTCCCTCTTAACACATATAAATGAACTGAAAAGTCTCTTATCATTTCAAATAGTCCCCAATTAAATTTTATTTTTTTGACCGAAACTAGTATAAACTAGTGTATAATATACATTGATTTTTGACCGAAACTTGCATTTAAAAAAATTTCATAGAATCTAATTTTCAGATAATTTATTTGCATGGACTTCCATCATAACCTTCCCTCTTAAGATATATAAATGATATGTGAAGTCTCGTATCATTTCAAATAGTCCCCAATTAAATTTGAGTTTTTTGACCGAAACTAGTGTATAATATACAATGATTTTTGACCGAAACATGCATTTAAAAAAATTTCATAGAATCTAATTTTCAGATAATTTTTTTGCATGGACTTCCATCATAACCTTCCCTCTTAACATATATAAATGATATGTGAAGTCTCGTATCATTTTAAATAGTCCCCAATTAAATTTGATTTTTTTGACCGAAATTAGTGTATAATATACTATGATTTTTGACCGAAACAATCATTTCAAAAAGTTTCATAGAATCCAATTTTAATTTGATTTTTTGCATGGACTTCCATCATAACCTTCGCTTGTAAAATATATAAATGATATGTAAAGTTTCTTATCATTTAGAACAATCCCCGATTTAATTTGATTTTTGACCGAAACTAGTATAAACTAGTGTATAATATACTATGATTTTTGACCGAAACTTTCATTTCAAAACGTTTCATAGAATCTAATTTTCATATGATTTATTTGCATGGACTTCCATCATAACCTTCACTCTTAACATATATAAATGATATGTGAAGTCTTGTATCATTTCAAATAGTCCCCAATTAAATTTGATTTTTTTGACCGAAACTAGTGTATAATATAGTATGATTTTTGACAAAAACATGCATTTCAAAAAGTTTCATTGAATCGAATTTTTGGATGATTTTTTGCATGGACTTCCATCATCACCTTCCCTCGTAAAATATGTAAATGATATGTGAAGTTTTGTATCATTTCGAACAGTCCCCGATTTAATTTGATTTTTGACCGAAACTAGTATAAACTAGTGTATAATATACTATGATTTTTGACCGAAACTTGCATTTCGCAAAGTTTCATAGAATCGATCTTTTAGATATTTTTTTTGCATGGACTTCCATCATAACCTTCCCTCTTAACATATATAACTGATCTGAAAAGTCTCGTATCATTTCAAATAGTCCCCAATTAAATTTGATTTTTTTGACCGAAACTAGTATAAACTAGTTTATAATATACATTGATTTTTGACCGAAACTTGCATTTAAAAAAATTTCATAGAATCTAATTTTCAGATAATTTATTTGCATGGACTTCCATCATAACCTTCCCTCTTAACATATATAAATGATATGTGAAGTCTCGTATCATTTCAATTAGTCCCCAATTAAATTTTAGTTTTTTGACCGAAACTAGTGTATAATATAATATGATTTTTGACAAAAACATGCATTTCAAAAAGTTTCATAGAATCGAATTTTCGGATGATTTTTTGCATGGACTTCCATCATAACCTTCACTCTTAAAATATATAAATGATATGTGAAGTTTCGTATCATTTCGAACAGTCCCCGATTTAATTTGATTTTTGACCGAAACTAGTATAAACTAGTGTATAATATACTATGATTTTTTACTGAAACTTGCATTTCGCAAAGTTTCATAGAATCTAGTTTTTAGATGATTTTTTTGCATGGAGTTCCAACATAACCTTCCCTCTTAACACATATAAATGAACTGAAAAGTCTCTTATCATTTCAAATAGTCCCCAATTAAATTTTATTTTTTTGACCGAAACTAGTATAAACTATTGTATAATATACATTGATTATTGACCGAAACTTGCATTTAAAAAAATTTCATAGAATCTAATTTTCAGATAATTTATTTGCATGGACTTCCATCATAACCTTCCCTCTTATCATATATAAATGATATGTGAAGTCTCGTATCATTTCAAATAGTCCCCAATTAAATTTTAGTTTTTTGACCGAAACTAGTGTATAATATACTATGATTTTTGACCGAAACTTGCATTTAAAAAAATTTCATAGAATCTAATTTTCAGATAATTTTTTTCCATGGACTTCCATCATAACCTTCCCTCTTAACATATATAAATGATATGTGAAGTCTCGTATCATTTCAAATAGTCCCCAATTAAATTTGATTTTTTTGACCGAAATTAGTGTATAATATACTATGATTTTTGACCGAAACAATCATTTCAAAAAGTTTCGTTGAATCCAATTTTAATTTGATTTTTTGCATGGACTTCCATCATAACCTTATCTTGAAAAATATATAAATGATATGTGAAGTTTCTTATCATTTAGAACAATCCCCGATTTAATTTGATTTTTGACCGAAACTAGTATAAACTAGTGTATAATATACTATGATTTTTGACCGAAACTTTCATTTCAAAAAGTTTCATAGAATCTAATTTTCATATGATTTATTTGCATGGACTTCCAACATAACCTTCACTCTTAACATATATAAATGATATGTGAAGTCTCGTATCATTTCAAATAGTCCCCAATTAAATTTGATTTTTTTGACCGAAACTAGTGTATAATATAATATGATTTTTGACAAAAACATGCATTTCAAAAAGTTTCATAGAATCGAATTTTCGGATGATTTTTTGCATGGACTTCCATCAAAACCTTCACTCTTAAAATATATAAATGATATGTGAAGTTTCGTATCATTTCGAACAGTCCCCGATTTAATTTGATTTTTGACCGAAACTAGTATAAACTAGTGTATAATATACTATGATTTTTGACCGAAACATGTATTTCGCCAAGTTTCATAGAATATATTTTTTAGATATTTTTTTTGCATGGACTTCCATCATAACCTTCCCTCTTAACATATATAAGTGATCTGAAAAGTCTCGTATCATTTCAAATAGTCCCCAATTAAATTTTATTTTTTTGACCGAAACTAGTATAAACTAGTGTATAATATACATTGATTTTTGACTGAAACTTGCATTTAAAAAAATTTCATAGAATCTAATTTTCAGATAATTTATTTGCATGGATTTTCATCATAACCTTCCCTCTTATCATATATAAATGATATGTGAAGTCTCGTATCATTTCAAATAGTCCCCAATTAAATTTGAGTTTTTTGACCGAAACTAGTGTATAATATACTATGATTTTTGACTGAAACTTGCATTTCGCAAAGTTTCATAGAATCTAGTTTTTAGATGATTTTTTTACATGGACTTCCATCATAACCTTACCTCTTAAGACATATAAATGACCTGAAAAGTCTCGTATCATTTCAAATAGTCCCCAATTAAATTTGATTTTTTTGACCGAAACTAGTGTATAATATACATTGATTTTTGACCGAAACATGCATTTAAAAAAATTTCATAGAATCTAATTTTCAGATAATTTATTTGCATGGACTTCCATTCTAACCTTCCCTCTTATCATATATAAATGATATGTGAAGTCTCGTATCATTTCAAATAGTCCCCAATTAAATTTGAGTTTTTTGACCGAAACTAGTGTATAATATACTATGATTTTTGACCGAAACTTGCATTTAAAAAAATTTCATAGAATCTAATTTTCAGATAATTTTTTTGCATGGACTTCCATCATAACCTTCCCTCTTAACATATATAAATGATATGTGAAGTCTCGTATCATTTCAAATAGTCCCCAAATAAATTTGATTTTTTGACCGAAATTACTGTATAATATACTATGATTTTTGACCGAAACAATCATTTCAAAAAGTTTCGTTGAATCCAATTTTAATTTGACTTTTTGCATGGACTTCCATCATAACCTTCTCTTGTAAAATATATAAATGATATGTGAAGTTTCTTATCATTTAGAACAATCCCCGATTTAATTTGATTTTTGACCGAAACTAGTATAAACTAATGTATAATATACTATGATTTTTGACCGAAACTTTCATTTCAAAACGTTTCATAGAATCTAATTTTCATATGATTTATTTGCATGGACTTCCATCATAACCTTCCCTCTTAACATATATAAATGATATGTGAAGTCTCGTATCATTTCAAATAGTCCCCAATTAATTTTGATTTTTTTGACCGAAACTAGTGTATAATATAGTATGATTTTTGACAAAAACATGCATTTCAAAGAGTTTCATAGAATCGAATTTTCGGATAATTTTTTGCATTGATTTCCTTCATCACCTTCCCTCGTAAAATAAGTAAATGATATGTGAAGTTTCGTATCATTTCGAACAGTCCCCGATTTAATTTGATTTTTGACCGAATCTAGTATAAACTAGTGTATAATATACTATGATTTTTGACCGAAACTTCCATTTCGCAAAGTTTCATAGAATCTATTTTTTAGTTATTTTTTTTTGCATGGACTTCCATCATAACCTTACCTCTTAACATATATAAATGATTTGAAAAGTCTCGTATCATTTCAAATAGTCCCCAATTAAATTATATTTTTTTGACCGAAACTAGTATAAACTAGTGTATAATATACATTGATTTTTGACCGAAACTTGCATTTAAAACAATTTCATAGAATCTAATATTCAGATAATTTTTTTGCATGAACTTCCATCATAACCTTCCCTCTTAACATATATAAATGATATGTGAAGTCTCGTATCATTTCAAATAGTCCCCAATTAAATTTGATTTTTTTGACCGAAACTAGTATATAATATACTATGATTTTTGACCGAAACATGCATTTCAAAAAGTTTCATAGAATCCAATATTAATTTGATTTTTTGCAAGGACTTCCATCATAACCTTCCCTTGTAAAATATATAAAGGATATGTGAAGTTTCTTATTATTTAGAACAATCCCCGATTTAATTTGATTGTTGACCGAAACTAGTATAAACTAGTGTATAATATACTATGATTTTTGACCGAAACATTCATTTCAAAAAGTTTCATAGAATCTAATTTTCATATAATTTATTTGCATGGACTTCAACCATAACCTTCACTCTTAACATATATAAATGATATGTGAAGTCTCGTATCATTTCAAATAGTCCCCAATTAAATTTGATTTTTTGGACCGAAACTAGTGTATAATATACTATGATTTTCGACAAAAACATGCATTTCAAAAAGTTTCATAGAATCGAATTGTCGGATGATTTTTTGCATGGACTTCCATCATAACCTTCACTCTTAAAATATATAAATGATATCTGAAGTTTCGTATCATTTCGAACAGTCCCCGATTTAATTTGATTTTTGACCGAAACTAGTATATACTAGTGTATAATATACTATGATTTTTGACTGAAACTTGCATTTCGCAAAGTTTCATAGAATCTAGTTTTTAGATGATTTTTTTGCATGGACTTCCATCATAACCTTCCCTCATAACACATATAAGTGACCTGAAAAGTCTCGTATCATTTCAAATAGTCCCCAATTAAATTTTATTTTTTTGACCGAAACTAGTATAAACTAGTGTATAATATACATTGATTTTTGACTGAAACTTGCATTTAAAAAAATTTCATAGAATCTAATTTTCAGATAATTTATTTGCATGGATTTTATCATAACCTTCCCTCTTATCATATATAAATGATATGTGAAGTCTCGTATCATTTCAAATAGTCCCCAATTAAATTTGAGTTTTTTGACCGAAACTAGTGTATAATATACTATGATTTTTGACCGAAACTTGCATTTAAAAAAATTTCATAGAATCTAATTTTCAGATAATTTTTTTGCATGGACTTCCATCATAACCTTCCCTCTTAACATATATAAATGATATGTGAAGTCTCGTATCATTTCAAATATTCCCCAATTAAATTTGATTTTTTTGACAGAAATTAGTGTATAATATACTATGATTTTTGACCGAAACAATCATTTCAAAAAGTTTCGTTGAATCCAATTTTAATTTGATTTTTTGCATGGACTTCCATCATAACCTTCTCTTGTAAAATATATAAATGATATGTGAAGTTTCTTATCATTTAGAACAATCCCCGATTTAATTTGATTTTTGACCGAAACTAGTATAAACTAGTGTATAATATACTATGATTTTTGACCGAAACATTCATTTCAAAAAGTTTCATAGAATCTAATTTTCATATGATTTATTTGCATGGACTTCCAACATAACCTTCACTCTTAACATATATAAATGATATGTGAAGTCTCGTATCATTTCAAATAGTCCCCAATTAAATTTGATTTTTTTGACCGAAACTAGTGTATAATATAATATGATTTTTGACAAAAACATGAATTTCAAAAAGTTTCATAGAATCGAATTTTCGGATGATTTTTTGCATGGACTTCCATCAAAACCTTCACTCTTAAAATATATAAATGATATGTGAAGTTTCGTATCATTTCGAACAGTCCCCGATTTAATTTGATTTTTGACCGAAACTAGTATTAACTAGTGTATAATATACTATGATTTTTGACTAAAACTTGCATTTCGCAAAGTTTCATAGAATCTAGTTTTTAGATGATTTTTTTACATGGACTTCCATCATAACCTTCCCTCTTAAGACATATAAATGACCTGAAAAGTCTCGTATCATTTCAAATAGTCCCCAATTAAATTTTATTTTTTTGACCGAAACTAGTGTATAATATACATTGATTTTTGACCGAAACTTGCATTTAAAAAAATTTCATAGAATCTAATTTTCAGATAATTTTTTTGCATGGACTTCCATCATAACCTTCCCTCTTAACATATATAAATGATATGTGAAGTCTCGTATCATTTCAAATAGTCCCCAATTAAATTTGATTTTTTTGACCGAAATTACAGTATAATATACTATGATTTTTGACCGAAACAATCATTTCAAAAAGTTTCGTTGAATCCAATTTTAATTTGACTTTTTGCATGGACTTCCATCATAACCTTCTCTTGTAAAATATATAAATGATATGTGAAGTTTCTTATCATTTAGAACAATCCCCGATTTAATTTGATTTTTGACCGAAACTAGTATAAACTAATGTATAATATACTATGATTTTTGACCGAAACTTTCATTTCAAAACGTTTCATAGAATCTAATTTTCATATGATTTATTTGCATGGACTTCCATCATAACCTTCCCTCTTAACATATATAAATGATATGTGAAGTCTCGTATCATTTCAAATAGTCCCCAATTAAATTTGATTTTTTTGACTGAAACTAGTGTATAATATAGTATGATTTTTGACAAAAACATGCATTTCAAAGAGTTTCATAGAATCGAATTTTCGGATGATTTTTTGCATTGATTTCCATCATCACCTTCCCTCGTAAAATATGTAAATGATATGTGAAGTTTCGTATCATTTCGAACAGTCCCCGATTTAATTTGATTTTTGACCGAATCTAGTATAAACTAGTGTATAATATACTATGATTTTTGACCGAAACTTCCATTTCGCAAAGTTTCATAGAATCTATTTTTTAGATATTTTTTTTGCATGGACTTCCATCATAACCTTACCTCTTAACATATATAAATGATTTGAAAAGTCTCGTATCATTTCAAATAGTCCCCAATTAAATTATATTTTTTTGACCGAAACTAGTATAAACTAGTGTATAATATACATTGATTTTTGACCGAAACTTGCATTTAAAACAATTTCATAGAATATAATATTCAGATAATTTTTTTGCATGAACTTCCATCATAACCTTCCCTCTTAACATATATAAATGATATGTGAAGTCTCGTATCATTTCAAATAGTCCCCAATTAAATTTGATTTTTTTGACCGAAACTAGTATATAATATACTATGATTTTTGACCGAAACATGCATTTTAAAAAGTTTCATAGAATTCAATATTAATTTGATTTTTTGCAAGGACTTCCATCATAACCTTCCCTTGTAAAATATATAAAGGATATGTGAAGTTTCTTATTATTTAGAACAATCCCCGATTTAATTTGATTGTTGACCGAAACTAGTATAAACTAGTGTATAATATACTATGATTTTTGACCGAAACATTCATTTCAAAAAGTTTCATAGAATCTAATTTTCATATAATTTATTTGCATGGACTTCAACCATAACCTTCACTCTTAACATATATAAATGATATGTGAAGTCTCGTATCATTTCAAATAGTCCCCAATTAAATTTGATTTTTTGGACCGAAACTAGTGTATAATATACTATGATTTTCGACAAAAACATGCAATTCAAAAAGTTTCATAGAATCGAATTGTCGGATGATTTTTTGCATGGACTTCCATCATAACCTTCACTCTTAAAATATATAAATGATATCTGAAGTTTCGTATCATTTCGAACAGTCCCCGATTTAATTTGATTTTTGACCGAAACTAGTATATACTAGTGTATAATATACTATGATTTTTGACTAAAACTTGCATTTCGCAAAGTTTCATAGAATCTAGTTTTTAGATGATTTTTTTGCATGGACTTCCATCATAACCTTCCCTCATAACACATATAAGTGACCTGAAAAGTCTCGTATCATTTCAAATAGTCCCCAATAAAATTTTATTTTTTTGACCGAAACTAGTATAAACTAGTGTATAATATACATTGATTTTTGACTGAAACTTGCATTTAAAAAAATTTCATAGAATCTAATTTTCAGATAATTTATTTGCATGGACTTTCATCATAACCTTCCCTCTTATCATATATAAATGATATGTGAAGTCTCGTATCATTTCAAATAGTCCCCAATTAAATTTGAGTTTTTTGACCGAAACTAGTGTATAATATACTATGATTTTTGACCGAAACTTGCATTTAAAAAAATTTCATAGAATCTAATTTTCAGATAATTTTTTTGCATGGACTTCCATCATAACCTTCCCTCTTAACATATATAAATGATATGTGAAGTCTCGTATCATCTCAAATAGTCCCCAATTAAATTTGATTTTTTTGACCGAAATTAGTGTATAATATATTATGATTTTTGACTGAAACAATCATTTCAAAAAGTTTCGTTGAATCCAATTTTAATTTGATTTTTTGCATGGACTTCCATCATAACCTTCTCTTGTAAAATATATAAATGATATGTGAAGTTTCTTATCATTTAGAACAATCCCCGATTTAATTTGATTTTTGACCGAAACTAGTAAAAACTAGTGTATAATATACTATGATTTTTGACCGAAACTTTCATTTCAAAACGTTTCATAGAATCTAATTTTCATATGATTTATTTGCATGGACTTCCATCATAAACCTTCCCTCTTAACATATATAAATGATATGTGAAGTCACGTATCATTTCAAATAGTCCCCAATTGAATTTGATTTTTTTGACCGAAACTAGTGTATAATATAGTATGATTTTTGACAAAAACATGCATTTCAAAAAGTTTCATAGAATCGAATTTTCGGATGATTTTTTGCATTGACTTCCATCATCACCTTCCCTCGTAAAATATGCAAATGATATGTGATGTTTCGTATCATTTCGAACAGTCCCCGATTTAATTTGATTTTTGACCGAATCTAGTATAAACTAGTATATAATATACTATGATTTTTGACATAAACTTCCATTTCGCAAAGTTTCATAGAATCTATTTTTTAGATATTTTTTTGCATGGACTTCCATCATAACCTTCCCTCTTAACATATATAAATGATCTGAAAAGTCTCGTATCATTTCAAATAGTCCCCAATTAAATTTTATTTTTTTTGACCGAAACTAGTATAAACTAGTGTATAATATACATTGATTTTTGACCGAAACTTGCATTTAAAACAATTTCATAGAATCTAATATTCAGATAATTTTTTTGCATGAACTTCCATCATAACCTTCCCTCTTAACATATATAAATGATATTTGAAGTCTCGTATCATTTCAAATAGTCCCCAATTAAATTTGATTTTTTTGACCGAAACTAGTGTATAATATACTATGATTTTTGACCGAAACATGCATTTCAAAAAGTTTCATAGAATCCAATATTGATTTGATTTTTTGCATGGACTTCCATCATAACCTTCCCTTGTAAAATATATAAAGGATATGTGAAGTTTCTTATCATTTAGAACAATCCCCGATTTAATTTGATTGTTGACCGAAACTAGTATAAACTAGTGTATAATATACTATGATTTTTGACCGAAACATTCATTTCAAAAAGTTTCATAGAATCTAATTTTCATATGATTTATTTGCATGGACTTCCAACATAACCTTCACTCTTAACATATATAAATGATATGTGAAGTCTCGTATCATTTCAAATAGTCCCCAATTAAATTTGATTTTTTTGACCGAAATTAGTGTATAATATACTATGATTTTTGACCGAAACAATCATTTCAAAAAGTTTCGTTGAATCCAATTTTAATTTGATTTTTTGCATGGACTTCCATCATAACCTTCTCTTGTAAAATATATAAATGATATGTGAAGTTTCTTATCATTTAGAACAATCCCCGATTTAATTTGATTTTTGACCGAAACTAGTATAAACTAGTGTATAATATACTATGATTTTTGACCGAAACTTTCATTTCAAAACGTTTCATAGAATCTAATTTTCATATGATTTATTTGCATGGACTTCCATCATAACCTTCCCTCTTAACATATATAAATGATATGTGAAGTCTCATATCATTTCAAATAGTCCCCAATTAAATTTGATTTTTTTGACCGAAACTAGTGTATAATATAGTATGATTTTTGACAAAAACATGTTTTTCAAAAAGTTTCATAGAATCGAATTTTCGGATGATTTTTTGCATTGATTTCCATCATCACCTTCCCTCGTAAAATATGTAAATGATATGTGAAGTTTCGTATCATTTCGAACAGTCCCCGATTTAATTTGATTTTTGACCGAATCTAGTATAAACTAGTGTATAATATACTATGATTTTTGACCGAAACTTCCATTTCGCAAAGTTTCATAGAATCTATTTTTTAGATATTTTTTTTGCATGGACTTCCATCAAAACCTTCCCTCTTAACATATATAAATGATCTGAAAAGTCTCGTATCATTTCAAATAGTCCCCAATTAAATTTTATTTTTTTGACCGAAACTAGTATAAACTAGTGTATAATATACATTGATTTTTGACCGAAACTTGCATTTAAAACAATTTCATAGAATCTAATATTCAGATAATTTTTTTTCATGAACTTCCATAATAACCTTCCCTCTTAACATATATAAATGATATGTGAAGTCTCGTATCATTTCAAATAGTCCCCAATTAAATTTGATTTTTTTGTCCGAAACTAGTGTATAATATACTATGATTTTTGACCGAAACTTGCATTTCAAAAAGTTTCATAGAATCCAATATTAATTTGATTTTTTGCATGGACTTCCATCATAACCTTCCCTTGTAAAATATATAAAGGTTATGTGAAGTTTCTTATCATTTAGAACAATCCCCGATTTAATTTGATTGTTGACCGAAACTAGTATAAACTAGTGTATAATATACTATGATTTTTGACCGAAACATTCATTTCAAAAAGTTTCATAGAATCTAATTTTCATATGATTTATTTGCATGGACTTCCAACATAACCTTCACTCTTAACATATATAAATGATATGTGAAGTCTCGTATCATTTCAAATAGTCCCCAATTAAATTTGATTTTTTTGACCGAAACTAGTGTATAATATACTATGATTTTTGACAAAAACATGCATTTCAAAAAGTTTCATAGAATCGAATTTTCGGATGATTTTTTGCATGGACTTCCATCATAACCTTCCCTCTTAAAATATATAAATGATATGTGAAGTTTCGTATCATTTCGAACAGTCCCCGATTTAATTTGATTTTTGACCGAAACTAGTATAAACTAGTGTATAATATACTATGATTGTTGACTGAAACTTGCATTTCGCAAAGTTTCATAGAATCTAGTTTTTAGATGATTTTTTTTGCATGGACTTCCATCATAACCTTCCCTCTTAACACATATAAATGACCTGAAAAGTCTCGTATCATTTCAAATAGTCCCCAATTAAATTTTATTTTTTTGACCGAAACTAGTATAAACTAGTGTATAATATACATTGATTTTTGACCGAAACTTGCATTTAAAAAAATTTCATAGAATCTAATTTTCAGATAATTTATTTGCATGGACTTCCATCATAACCTTCCCTCTTATCCTATATAAATGATATGTGAAGTCTCGTATCATTTCAAATAGTCCCCAATTAAATTTGAGTTTTTTGACCGAAACTAGTGTATAATATACTATGATTTTTGACCGAAACTTGCATTTAAGAAAATTTCATAGAATCTAATTTTCAGATAATTTTTTTGCATGGACTTCCATCATAACCTTCCCTCTTAACATATATAAATGATATGTGAAGTCTCGTATCATCTCAAATAGTCCCCAATTAAATTTGATTTTTTTGACCGAAATTAGTGTATAATATATTATGATTTTTGACTGAAACAATCATTTCAAAAAGTTTCGTTGAATCCAATTTTAATTTGATTTTTTGCATGGACTTCCATCATAACCTTCTCTTGTAAAATATATAAATGATATGTGAAGTTTCTTATCATTTAGAACAATCCCCGATTTAATTTGATTTTTGACCGAAACTAGTAAAAACTAGTGTATAATATACTATGATTTTTGACCGAAACTTTCATTTCAAAACGTTTCATAGAATCTAATTTTCATATGATTTATTTGCATGGACTTCCATCATAACCTTCCCTCTTAACATATATAAATGATATGTGAAGTCACGTATCATTTCAAATAGTCCCCAATTGAATTTGATTTTTTTGACCGAAACTAGTGTATAATATAGTATGATTTTTGACAAAAACATGCATTTCAAAAAGTTTCATAGAATCGAATTTTCGGATGATTTTTTGCATTGATTTCCATCATCACCTTCCCTCGTAAAATATGCAAATGATATGTGATGTTTCGTATCATTTCGAACAGTCCCCGATTTAATTTGATTTTTGACCGAATCTAGTATAAACTAGTATATAATATACTATGATTTTTGACCTAAACTTCCATTTCGCAAAGTTTCATAGAATCTATTTTTTAGATATTTTTTTGCATGGACTTCCATCATAACCTTCCCTCTTAACATATATAAATGATCTGAAAAGTCTCGTATCATTTCAAATAGTCCCCAATTAAATTTTATTTTTTTTGACCGAAACTAGTATAAACTAGTGTATAATATACATTGATTTTTGACCGAAACTTGCATTTAAAACAATTTCATAGAATCTAATATTCAGATAATTTTTTTGCATGAACTTCCATCATAACCTTCCCTCTTAACATATATAAATGATATTTGAAGTCTCGTATCATTTCAAATAGTCCCCAATTAAATTTGATTTTTTTGACCGAAACTAGTGTATAATATACTATGATTTTTGACCGAAACATGCATTTCAAAAAGTTTCATAGAATCCAATATTGATTTGATTTTTTGCATGGACTTCCATCATAACCTTCCCTTGTAAAATATATAAAGGATATGTGAAGTTTCTTATCATTTAGAACAATCCCCGATTTAATTTGATTGTTGACCGAAACTAGTATAAACTAGTGTATAATATACTATGATTTTTGACCGAAACATTCATTTCAAAAAGTTTCATAGAATCTAATTTTCATATGATTTATTTGCATGGACTTCCAACATAACCTTCACTCTTAACATATATAAATGATATGTGAAGTCTCGTATCATTTCAAATAGTCCCCAATTAAATTTGATTTTTTTGACCGAAATTAGTGTATAATATACTATGATTTTTGACCGAAACAATCATTTCAAAAAGTTTCGTTGAATCCAATTTTAATTTGATTTTTTGCATGGACTTCCATCATAACCTTCTCTTGTAAAATATATAAATGATATGTGAAGTTTCTTATCATTTAGAACAATCCCCGATTTAATTTGATTTTTGACCGAAACTAGTATAAACTAGTGTATAATATACTATGATTTTTGACCGAAACTTTCATTTCAAAACGTTTCATAGAATCTAATTTTCATATGATTTATTTGCATGGACTTCCATCATAACCTTCCCTCTTAACATATATAAATGATATGTGAAGTCTCATATCATTTCAAATAGTCCCCAATTAAATTTGATTTTTTTGACCGAAACTAGTGTATAATATAGTATGATTTTTGACAAAAACATGCATTTCAAAAAGTTTCATAGAATCGAATTTTCGGATGATTTTTTGCATTGATTTCCATCATCACCTTCCCTCGTAAAATATGTAAATGATATGTGAAGTTTCGTATCATTTCGAACAGTCCCCGATTTAATTTGATTTTTGACCGAATCTAGTATAAACTAGTGTATAATATACTATGATTTTTGACCGAAACTTCCATTTCGCAAAGTTTCATAGAATCTATTTTTTAGATATTTTTTTTGCATGGACTTCCATCAAAACCTTCCCTCTTAACATATATAAATGATCTGAAAAGTCTCGTATCATTTCAAATAGTCCCCAATTAAATTTTATTTTTTTGACCGAAACTAGTATAAACTAGTGTATAATATACATTGATTTTTGACCGAAACTTGCATTTAAAACAATTTCATAGAATCTAATATTCAGATAAGTTTTTTTCATGAACTTCCATAATAACCTTCCCTCTTAACATATATAAATGATATGTGAAGTCTCGTATCATTTCAAATAGTCCCCAATTAAATTTAATTTTTTTGTCCGAAACTAGTGTATAATATACTATGATTTTTGACCGAAACTTGCATTTCAAAAAGTTTCATAGAATCCAATATTAATTTGATTTTTTGCATGGACTTCCATCATAACCTTCCCTTGTAAAATATATAAAGGTTATGTGAAGTTTCTTATCATTTAGAACAATCCCCGATTTAATTTGATTGTTGACCGAAACTAGTATAAACTAGTGTGTAATATACTATGATTTTTGACCGAAACATTCATTTCAAAAAGTTTCATAGAATCTAATTTTCATATGATTTATTTGCATGGACTTCCAACATAACCTTCACTCTTAACATATATAAATGATATGTGAAGTCTCGTATCATTTCAAATAGTCCCCAATTAAATTTGATTTTTTTGACCGAAACTAGTGTATAATATACTATGATTTTTGACAAAAACATGCATTTCAAAAAGTTTCATAGAATCGAATTTTCGGATGATTTTTTGCATGGACTTCCATCATAACCTTCCCTCTTAAAATATATAAATGATATGTGAAGTTTCGTATCATTTCGAACAGTCCCCGATTTAATTTGATTTTTGACCGAAACTAGTATAAACTAGTGTATAATATACTATGATTGTTGACTGAAACTTGCATTTCGCAAAGTTTCATAGAATCTAGTTTTTAGATGATTTTTTTTGCATGGACTTCCATCATAACCTTCCCTCTTAACACATATAAATGACCTGAAAAGTCTCGTATCATTTCAAATAGTCCCCAATTAAATTTTATTTTTTTGACCGAAACTAGTATAAACTAGTGTATAATATACATTGATTTTTGACCGAAACTTGCATTTAAAAAAATTTCATAGAATCTAATTTTCAGATAATTTATTTGCATGGACTTCCATCATAACCTTCCCTCTTATCATATATAAATGATATGTGAAGTCTCGTATCATTTCAAATAGTCCCCAATTAAATTTGAGTTTTTTGACCGAAACTAGTGTATAATATACTATGATTTTTGACCGAAACTTGCATTTAAAAAAATTTCATAGAATCTAATTTTCAGATAATTTTTTTGCATGGACTTCCATCATAACCTTCCCTCTTAACATATATAAATGATATGTGAAGTCTCGTATCATTTCAAATAGTCCCCAATTAAATTTGATTTTTTTGACCGAAATTAGTGTATAATATACTATGATTTTTGACCGAAACAATCATATCAAAAAGCTTCGTTGAATCCAATTTTAATTTAATTTTTTGCATGGACTTCCATCATAACCTTCTCTTGTAAAATATATAAATGATATGTGAAGTTTCTTATCATTTAGAACAATCCCCGATTTAATTTGATTTTTGACCGAAACTAGTATAAACTAGTGTATAATATACTATGATTTTTGACCGAAACTTTCATTTCGAAACGTTTCATAGAATCTAATTTTCATATGATTTATTTGCATGGACTTCCATCATAACCTTCGCTCTTAACATATATAAATGATATGTGAAGTCTCGTATCATTTCAAATAGTCCCCAATTAAATTTGATTTTTTTGACCGAAACTAGTGTATAATATAGTATGATTTATGACAAAAACATGCATTTCAAAAAGTTTCATAGAATCGAATTTTCGGATGATTTTTTGCATTGACTTACATCATCACCTTCCCTCATAAAATATGTAAATGATATGGGATGTTTCGTATCATTTCGAACAGTCCCCGATTTAATTTGATTTTTGACCGAATCTAGTATAAACTAGTGTATAATATACTATGATATTTGACCGAAACTTCCATTTCGCAAAGTTTCATAGAATCTATTTTTTAGATATTTTTTTTGCATGGACTTCCATCATAACCTTCCCTCTTAACATATATAAATGATCTGAAAAGTCTCGTATAATTTCAAATAGTCCCCAATTAAATTTTATTTTTTTTATTTTTGACCGAAACTTGCATTTAAAACAATTTCATAGAATCTAATATTCAGATAATCTTTTTGCATGAACTTCCATCATAACATTCCCTCTTAACATATATAAATGATATGTGAATTCTCGTATCATTTCAAATAGTCCCCAATTAAATTTGATTTTTTTGACCGAATCTAGTGTATAATATACTATGATTTTTGAAAAAAAACATGCATTTCAAAAAGTTTCATAGAATCGAATTTTCGGATGATTTTTTGCATGGACTTCCATCATAACCTTCCCTCTTAAAATATATAAATGATATGTGAAGTTTCGTATCATTTCGAACAGTCCTCGATTTAATTTGATTTTTGACCGAAACTAGTATAAACTAGTGTATAATATACTATGATTTTTGACTGAAACTTGCATTTCGCAAAGTTTCATAGAATCTAGTTTTTAGATGATTTTTTGGCATGGACTTCCATCATAACCTTACCTCTTAGCACATATAAATGACCTGAAAAGTCTCGTATCATTTCAAATAGTCCCCAATTAAATTTTATTTTTTTGACCGAAACTAGTATAAACTAGTGTATAATATACATTGATTTTTGACTGAAACTTGCATTTAAAAAAATTTCATAGAATCTAATTTTCAGATAATTTATTTGCATGGACTTCCATCATAACCTTCCCTCTTATCATATATAAATGATATGTGAAGTCTCGTATCATTTCAAATAGTCCCCAATTAAATTTGAGTTTTTTGACCGAAACTAGTGTATAATATACTATGATTTTTGACCGAAACTTGCATTTAAAAAAATTTCATAGAATCTAATTTTCAGATAATTTTTTTGCATGGACTTCCATCATAACCTTCCCTCTTAACATATATAAATGATATGTGAAGTCTCGTATCATCTCAAATAGTCCCCAATTAAATTTGATTTTTTTGACCGAAATTAGTGTATAATATATTATGATTTTTGACTGAAACAATCATTTCAAAAAGTTTCGTTGAATCCAATTTTAATTTGATTTTTTGCATGGACTTCCATCATAACCTTCTCTTGTAAAATATATAAATGATATGTGAAGTTTCTTATCATTTAGAACAATCCCCGATTTAATTTGATTTTTGACCGAAACTAGTAAAAACTAGTGTATAATATACTATGATTTTTGACCGAAACTTTCATTTCAAAATGTTTCATAGAATCTAATTTTCATATGATTTATTTGCATGGACTTCCATCATAACCTTCCCTCTTAACATATATAAATGATATGTGAAGTCACGTATCATTTCAAATAGTCCCCAATTGAATTTGATTTTTTTGACCGAAACTAGTGTATAATATAGTATGATTTTTGACAAAAACATGCATTTCAAAAAGTTTCATAGAATCGAATTTTCGGATGATTTTTTGCATTGACTTCCATCATCACCTTCCCTCGTAAAATATGCAAATGATATGTGATGTTTCGTATCATTTCGAACAGTCCCCGATTTAATTTGATTTTTGACCGAATCTAGTATAAACTAGTATATAATATACTATGATTTTTGACCTAAACTTCCATTTCGCAAAGTTTCATAGAATCTATTTTTTAGATATTTTTTTGCATGGACTTCCATCATAACCTTCCCTCTTAACATATATAAATGATCTGAAAAGTCTCGTATCATTTCAAATAGTCCCCAATTAAATTTTATTTTTTTTGACCGAAACTAGTATAAACTAGTGTATAATATACATTGATTTTTGACCGAAACTTGCATTTAAAACAATTTCATAGAATCTAATATTCAGATAAGTTTTTTTCATGAACTTCCATAATAACCTTACCTCTTAACATATATAAATGATATGTGAAGTCTCGTATCATTTCAAATAGTCCCCAATTAAATTTGATTTTTTTGTCCGAAACTAGTGTATAATATACTATGATTTTTGACCGAAACTTGCATTTCAAAAAGTTTCATAGAATCCAATATTAATTTGATTTTTTGCATGGACTTCCATCATAACCTTCCCTTGTAAAATATATAAAGGTTATGTGAAGTTTCTTATCATTTAGAACAATCCCCGATTTAATTTGATTGTTGACCGAAACTAGTATAAACTAGTGTATAATATACTATGATTTTTGACCGAAACATTCATTTCAAAAAGTTTCATAGAATCTAATTTTCATATGATTTATTTGCATGGACTTCCAACATAACCTTCACTCTTAACATATATAAATGATATGTGAAGTCTCGTATCATTTCAAATAGTCCCCAATTAAATTTGATTTTTTTGACCGAAACTAGTGTATAATATACTATGATTTTTGACAAAAACATGCATTTCAAAAAGTTTCATAGAATCGAATTTTCGGATGATTTTTTGCATGGACTTCCATCATAACCTTCCCTCTTAAAATATATAAATGATATGTGAAGTTTCGTATCATTTCGAACAGTCCTCGATTTAATTTGATTTTTGACCGAAACTAGTATAAACTAGTGTATAATATACTATGATTGTTGACTGAAACTTGCATTTCGCAAAGTTTCATAGAATCTAGTTTTTAGATGATTTTTTTTGCATGGACTTCCATCATAACCTTCCCTCTTAACACATATAAATGACCTGAAAAGTCTCGTATCATTTCAAATAGTCCCCAATTAAATTTTATTTTTTTGACCGAAACTAGTATAAACTAGTGTATAATATACATTGATTTTTGACTGAAACTTGCATTTAAAAAAATTTCATAGAATCTAATTTTCAGATAATTTATTTGCATGGACTTCCATCTTAACCTTCCCTCTTATCATATATAAATGATATGTGAAGTCTCGTATCATTTCAAATAGTCCCCAATTAAATTTGAGTTTTTTGACCGAAACTAGTGTATAATATACTATGATTTTTGACCGAAACTTGCATTTAAAAAAATTTCATAGAATCTAATTTTCAGATAATTTTTTTGCATGGACTTCCATCATAACCTTCCCTCTTAACATATATAAATGATATGTGAAGTCTCGTATCATTTCAAATAGTCCCCAATTAAATTTGATTTTTTTGACCGAAATTAGTGTATAATATACTATGATTTTTGACCGAAACAATCATATCAAAAAGTTTCGTTGAATCCAATTTTAATTTAATTTTTTGCATGGACTTCCATCATAACCTTCTCTTGTAAAATATATAAATGATATGTGAAGTTTCTTATCATTTAGAACAATCCCCGATTTAATTTGATTTTTGACCGAAACTAGTATAAACTAGTGTATAATATACTATGATTTTTGACCGAAACTTTCATTTCAAAACGTTTCATAGAATCTAATTTTCATATGATTTATTTGCATGGACTTCCATCATAACCTTCCCTCTTAACATATATAAATGATATGTGAAGTCTCGTATCATTTCAAATAGTCCCCAATTAAATTTGATTTTTTTGACCGAAACTAGTGTATAATATAGTATGATTTATGACAAAAACATGCATTTCAAAAAGTTTCATAGAATCGAATTTTCGGATGATTTTTTGCATTGACTTACATCATCACCTTCCCTCATAAAATATGTAAATGATATGGGATGTTTCGTATCATTTCGAACAGTCCCCGATTTAATTTGATTTTTGACCGAATCTAGTATAAACTAGTGTATAATATACTATGATATTTGACCGAAACTTCCATTTCGCAAAGTTTCATAGAATCTATTTTTTAGATATTTTTTTTGCATGGACTTCCATCATAACCTTCCCTCTTAACATATATAAATGATCTGAAAAGTCTCGTATCATTTCAAATAGTCCCCAATTAAATTTTATTTTTTTGATTTTTGACCGAAACTTGCATTTAAAACAATTTCATAGAATCTAATATTCAGATAATCTTTTTGCATGAACTTCCATCATAACCTTCCCTCTTAACATATATAAATGATATGTGAATTCTCGTATCATTTCAAATAGTCCCCAATTAAATTTGATTTTTTTGACCGAATCTAGTGTATAATATACTATGATTTTTGACAAAAACATGCATTTCAAAAAGTTTCATAGAATCGAATTTTCGGATGATTTTTTGCATGGACTTCCATCATAACCTTCCCTCTTAAAATATATAAATGATATGTGAAGTTTCGTATCATTTCGAACAGTCCTCGATTTAATTTGATTTTTGACCGAAACTAGTATAAACTAGTGTATAATATACTATGATTTTTGACTGAAACTTGCATTTCGCAAAGTTTCATAGAATCTAATTTTTAGATGATTTTTTGGCATGGACTTCCATCATAACCTTACCTCTTAACACATATAAATGACCTGAAAAGTCTCGTATCATTTCAAATAGTCCCCAATTAAATTTTATTTTTTTGACCGAAACTAGTATAAACTAGTGTATAATATATATTGATTTTTGACTGAAACTTGCATTTAAAAAAATTTCATAGAATCTAATTTTCAGATAATTTATTTGCATGAACTTCCATCATAACCTTCCCTCTTAACATATATAAATGATATGTGAAGTCACGTATCATTTCAAATAGTCCCCAATTGAATTTGATTTTTTTGACCGAAACTAGTGTATAATATAGTATGATTTTTGACAAAAACATGCATTTCAAAAAGTTTCATAGAATCAAATTTTCGGATGATTTTTTGCATTGACTTCCATCATCACCTTCCCTCGTAAAATATGCAAATGATATGTGATGTTTCGTATCATTTCGAACAGTCCCCGATTTAATTTGATTTTTGACCGAATCTAGTATAAACTAGTATATAATATACTATGATTTTTGACCTAAACTTCCATTTCGCAAAGTTTCATAGAATCTATTTTTTAGATATTTTTTTGCATGGACTTCCATCATAACCTTCCCTCTTAACATATATAAATGATCTGAAAAGTCTCGTATCATTTCAAATAGTCCCCAATTAAATTTTATTTTTTTTGACCGAAACTAGTATAAACTAGTGTATAATATACATTGATTTTTGACCGAAACTTGCATTTAAAACAATTTCATTGAATCTAATATTCAGATAATTTTTTTGCATGAACTTCCATCATAACCTTCCCTCTTAACATATATAAATGATATTTGAAGTCTCGTATCATTTCAAATAGTCCCCAATTAAATTTGATTTTTTTGACCGAAACTAGTGTATAATATACTATGATTTTTGACCGAAACATGCATTTCAAAAAGTTTCATAGAATCCAATATTGATTTGATTTTTTGCATGGACTTCCATCATAACCTTCCCCTGTAAAATATATAAAGGATATGTGAAGTTTCTTATCATTTAGAACAATCCCCGATTTAATTTGATTGTTGACCGAAACTAGTATAAACTAGTGTATAATATACTATGATTTTTGACCGAAACATTCATTTCAAAAAGTTTCATAGAATCTAATTTTCATATGATTTATTTGCATGGACTTCCAACATAACCTTCACTCTTAACATATATAAATGATATGTGAAGTCTCGTATCATTTCAAATAGTCCCCAATTAAATTTGATTTTTTTGACCGAAATTAGTGTATAATATACTATGATTTTTGACCGAAACAATCATTTCAAAAAGTTTCGTTGAATCCAATTTTAATTTGATTTTTTGCATGGACTTCCATCATAACCTTCTCTTGTAAAATATATAAATGATATGTGAAGTTTCTTATCATTTAGAACAATCCCCGATTTAATTTGATTTTTGACCGAAACTAGTATAAACTAGTGTATAATATACTATGATTTTTGACCAAAACTTTCATTTCAAAACGTTTCATAGAATCTAATTTTCATATGATTTATTTGCATGGACTTCCATCATAACCTTCCCTCTTAACATATATAAATGATATGTGAAGTCTCGTATCATTTCAAATAGTCCCCAATTAAATTTGATTTTTTTGACCGAAACTAGTGTATAATATAGTATGATTTTTGACAAAAACATGCATTTCAAAAAGTTTCATAGAATCGAATTTTCGGATGATTTTTTGCATTGATTTCCATCATCACCTTCCCTCGTAAAATATGTAAATGATATGTGAAGTTTCGTATCATTTCGAACAGTCCCCGATTTAATTTGATTTTTGACCGAATCTAGTATAAACTAGTGTATAATATACTATGATTTTTGACCGAAACTTCCATTTCGCAAAGTTTCATAGAATCTATTTTTTAGATATTTTTTTTGCATGGACTTCCATCAAAACCTTCCCTCTTAACATATATAAATGATCTGAAAAGTCTCGTATCATTTCAAATAGTCCCCAATTAAATTTTATTTTTTTGACCGAAACTAGTATAAACTAGTGTATAATATACATTGATTTTTGACCGAAACTTGCATTTAAAACAATTTCATAGAATCTAATATTCAGATAATTTTTTTTCATGAACTTCCATAATAACCTTCCCTCTTAACATATATAAATGATATGTGTAGTCTCGTATCATTTCAAATAGTCCCCAATTAAATTTGATTTTTTTGTCCGAAACTAGTGTATAATATACTATGATTTTTGACCGAAACTTGCATTTCAAAAAGTTTCATAGAATCCAATATTAATTTGATTTTTTGCCTGGACTTCCATCATAACCTTCCCTTGTAAAATATATAAAGGTTATGTGAAGTTTCTTATCATTTAGAACAATCCCCGATTTAATTTGATTGTTGACCGAAACTAGTATAAACTAGTGTATAATATACTATGATTTTTGACCGAAACATTCATTTCAAAAAGTTTCATAGAATCTAATTTTCATATGATTTATTTGCATGGACTTCCAACATAACCTTCACTCTTAACATATATAAATGATATGTGAAGTCTCGTATCATTTCAAATAGTCCCCAATTAAATTTGATTTTTTTGACCGAAACTAGTGTATAATATACTATGATTTTTGACAAAAACATGCATTTCTTAAAGTTTCATAGAATCGAATTTTCGGATGATTTTTTGCATGGACTTCCATCATAACCTTCCCTCTTAAAATATATAAATGATATGTGAAGTTTCGTATCATTTCGAACAGTCCCCGATTTAATTTGATTTTTGACCGAAACTAGTATAAACTAGTGTATAATATACTATGATTGTTGACTGAAACTTGCATTTCGCAAAGTTTCATAGAATCTAGTTTTTAGATGATTTTTTTTGCATGGACTTCCATCATAACCTTCCCTCTTAACACATATAAATGACCTGAAAAGTCTCGTATCATGTCAAATAGTCCCCAATTAAATTTTATTTTTTTGACCGAAACTAGTATAAACTAGTGTATAATATACATTGATTTTTGACCGAAACTTGCATTTAAAAAAATTTCATAGAATCTAATTTTCAGATAATTTATTTGCATGGACTTCCATCATAACCTTCCCTCTTATCATATATAAATGATATGTGAAGTCTCGTATCATTTCAAATAGTCCCCAATTAAATTTGAGTTTTTTGACCGAAACTAGTGTATAATATACTATGATTTTTGACCGAAACTTGCATTTAAAAAAATTTCATAGAATCTAATTTTCAGATAATTTTTTTGCATGGACTTCCATCATAACCTTCCCTCTTAACATATATAAATGATATGTGAAGTCTCGTATCATTTCAAATAGTCCCCAATTAAATTTGATTTTTTTGACCGAAATTAGTGTATAATATACTATGATTTTTGACCGAAACAATCATATCAAAAAGTTTCGTTGAATCCAATTTTAATTTAATTTTTTGCATGGACTTCCATCATAACCTTCTCTTGTAAAATATATAAATGATATGTGAAGTTTCTTATCATTTAGAACAATCCCCGATTTAATTTGATTTTTGACCGAAACTAGTATAAACTAGTGTATAATATACATTGATTTTTGACTGAAACTTGCATTTAAAAAAATTTCATAGAATATAATTTTCATATGATTTATTTGCATGGACTTCCATCATAACCTTCCCTCTTAACATATATAAATGATATGTGAAGTCACGTATCATTTCAAATAGTCCCCAATTGAATTTGATTTTTTTGACCGAAACTAGTGTATAATATAGTATGATTTTTGACAAAAACATGCATTTCAAAAAGTTTCATAGAATCGAATTTTCGGATGATTTTTTGCATTGACTTCCATCATCACCTTCCCTCGTAAAATATGCAAATGATATGTGATGTTTCGTATCATTTCGAACAGTCCCCGATTTAATTTGATTTTTGACCGAATCTAGTATAAACTAGTATATAATATACTATGATTTTTGACCTAAACTTCCATTTCGCAAAGTTTCATAGAATCTATTTTTTAGATATTTTTTTGCATGGACTTCCATCATAACCTTCCCTCTTAACATATATAAATGATCTGAAAAGTCTCGTATCATTTCAAATAGTCCCCAATTAAATTTTATTTTTTTTGACCGAAACTAGTATAAACTAGTGTATAATATACATTGATTTTTGACCGAAACTTGCATTTAAAACAATTTCATTGAATCTAATATTCAGATAATTTTTTTGCATGAACTTCCATCATAACCTTCCCTCTTAACATATATAAATGATATTTGAAGTCTCGTATCATTTCAAATAGTCCCCAATTAAATTTGATTTTTTTGACCGAAACTAGTGTATAATATACTATGATTTTTGACCGAAACATGCATTTCAAAAAGTTTCATAGAATCCAATATTGATTTGATTTTTTGCATGGACTTCCATCATAACCTTCCCTTGTAAAATATATAAAGGATATGTGAAGTTTCTTATCATTTAGAACAATCCCCGATTTAATTTGATTGTTGACCGAAACTAGTATAAACTAGTGTATAATATACTATGATTTTTGACCGAAACATTCATTTCAAAAAGTTTCATAGAATCTAATTTTCATATGATTTATTTGCATGGACTTCCAACATAACCTTCACTCTTAACATATATAAATGATATGTGAAGTCTCGTATCATTTCAAATAGTCCCCAATTAAATTTGATTTTTTTGACCGAAATTAGTGTATAATATACTATGATTTTTGACCGAAACAATCATTTCAAAAAGTTTCGTTGAATCCAATTTTAATTTGATTTTTTGCATGGACTTCCATCATAACCTTCTCTTGTAAAATATATAAATGATATGTGAAGTTTCTTATCATTTAGAACAATCCCCGATTTAATTTGATTTTTGACCGAAACTAGTATAAACTAGTGTATAATATACTATGATTTTTGACCAAAACTTTCATTTCAAAACGTTTCATAGAATCTAATTTTCATATGATTTATTTGCATGGACTTCCATCATAACCTTCCCTCTTAACATATATAAATGATATGTGAAGTCTCGTATCATTTCAAATAGTCCCCAATTAAATTTGATTTTTTTGACCGAAACTAGTGTATAATATAGTATGATTTTTGACAAAAACATGCATTTCAAAAAGTTTCATAGAATCGAATTTTCGGATGATTTTTTGCATTGATTTCCATCATCACCTTCCCTCGTAAAATATGTAAATGATATGTGAAGTTTCGTATCATTTCGAACAGTCCCCGATTTAATTTGATTTTTGACCGAATCTAGTATAAACTAGTGTATAATATACTATGATTTTTGACTGAAACTTCCATTTCGCAAAGTTTCATAGAATCTATTTTTTAGATATTTTTTTTGCATGGACTTCCATCAAAACCTTCCCTCTTAACATATATAAATGATCTGAAAAGTCTCGTATCATTTCAAATAGTCCCCAATTAAATTTTATTTTTTTGACCGAAACTAGTATAAACTAGTGTATAATATACATTGATTTTTGACCGAAACTTGCATTTAAAACAATTTCATAGAATCTAATATTCAGATAATTTTTTTTCATGAACTTCCATAATAACCTTCCCTCTTAACATATATAAATGATATGTGAAGTCTCGTATCATTTCAAATAGTCCCCAATTAAATTTGATTTTTTTGTCCGAAACTAGTGTATAATATACTATGATTTTTGACCGAAACTTGCATTTCAAAAAGTTTCATAGAATCCAATATTAATTTGATTTTTTGCATGGACTTCCATCATAACCTTCCCTTGTAAAATATATAAAGGTTATGTGAAGTTTCTTATCATTTAGAACAATCCCCGATTTAATTTGATTGTTGACCGAAACTAGTATAAACTAGTGTATAATATACTATGATTTTTGACCGAAACATTCATTTCAAAAAGTTTCATAGAATCTAATTTTCATATGATTTATTTGCATGGACTTCCAACATAACGTTCACTCTTAACATATATAAATGATATGTGAAGTCTCGTATCATTTCAAATAGTCCCCAATTAAATTTGATTTTTTTGACCGAAACTAGTGTATAATATACTATGATTTTTGACAAAAACATGCATTTCTTAAAGTTTCATAGAATCGAATTTTCGGATGATTTTTTGCATGGACTTCCATCATAACCTTCCCTCTTAAAATATATAAATGATATGTGAAGTTTCGTATCATTTCGAACAGTCCCCGATTTAATTTGATTTTTGACCGAAACTAGTATAAACTAGTGTATAATATACTATGATTGTTGACTGAAACTTGCATTTCGCAAAGTTTCATAGAATCTATTTTTTAGATGATTTTTTTTGCATGGACTTCCATCATAACCTTCCCTCTTAACACATATAAATGACCTGAAAAGTCTCGTATCATTTCAAATAGTCCCCAATTAAATTTTATTTTTTTGACCGAAACTAGTATAAACTAGTGTATAATATACATTGATTTTTGACCGAAACTTGCATTTAAAAAAATTTCATAGAATCTAATTTTCAGATAATTTATTTGCATGGACTTCCATCATAACCTTCCCTCTTATCATATATTAATGATATGTGAAGTCTCGTATCATTTCAAATAGTCCCCAATTAAATTTGAGTTTTTTGACCGAAACTAGTGTATAATATACTATGATTTTTGACCGAAACTTGCATTTAAAAAAATTTCATAGAATCTAATTTTCAGATAATTTTTTTGCATGGACTTCCATCATAACCTTCCCTCTTAACATATATAAATGATATGTGAAGTCTCGTATCATTTCAAATAGTCCCCAATTAAATTTGATTTTTTTGACCGAAATTAGTGTATAATATACTATGATTTTTGACCGAAACAATCATATCAAAAAGTTTCGTTGAATCCAATTTTAATTTAATTTTTTGCATGGACTTCCATCATAACCTTCTCTTGTAAAATATATAAATGATATGTGAAGTTTCTTATCATTTAGAACAATCCCCGATTTAATTTGATTTTTGACCGAAACTAGTATAAACTAGTGTATAATATACTATGATTTTTGACCGAAACATTCATTTCAAAACGTTTCATAGAATATAATTTTCATATGATTTATTTGCATGGACTTCCATCATAACCTTCCCTCTTAACATATATAAATGATATGTGAAGTCACGTATCATTTCAAATAGTCCCCAATTGAATTTGATTTTTTTGACCGAAACTAGTGTATAATATAGTATGATTTTTGACAAAAACATGCATTTCAAAAAGTTTCATAGAATCGAATTTTCGGATGATTTTTTGCATTGACTTCCATCATCACCTTCCCTCGTAAAATATGTAAATGATATGTGAAGTTTCGTATCATTTCGAACAGTCCCCGATTTAATTTGATTTTTGACCGAATCTAGTATAAACTAGTGTATAATATACTATGATATTTGACCGAAACTTCCATTTCGCAAAGTTTCATAGAATCTATTTTTTAGATATTTTTTTTGCATGGACTTCCATCATAACCTTCCCTCTTAACATATATAAATGATCTGAAAAGTCTCGTATCATTTCAAATAGTCCCCAATTAAATTTTATTTTTTTGATTTTTGACCGAAACTTGCATTTAAAACAATTTCATAGAATCTAATATTCAGATAATCTTTTTGCATGAACTTCCATCATAACCTTCCCTCTTAACATATATAAATGATATGTGAATTCTCGTATCATTTCAAATTGTCCCCAATTAAATTTGATTTTTTTGACCGAATCTAGTGTATAATATACTATGATTTTTGACAAAAACATGCATTTCAAAAAGTTTCATAAAATCGAATTTTCGGATGATTTTTTGCATGGACTTCCATCATAACCTTCCCTCTTAAAATATATAAATGATATGTGAAGTTTCGTATCATTTCGAACAGTCCTCGATTTAATTTGATTTTTGACCGAAACTAGTATAAACTAGTGTATAATATACGATGATTTTTGACTGAAACTTGCATTTCGCAAAGTTTCATAGAATCTAGTTTTTAGATGATTTTTTGGCATGGACTTCCATCATAACCTTACCTCTTAACACATATAAATGACCTGAAAAGTCTCGTATCATTTCAAATAGTCCCTAATTAAATTTTATTTTTTTGACCGAAACTAGTATAAACTAGTGTATAATATACATTGATTTTTGACTGAAACTTGCATTTAAAAAAATTTCATAGAATCTAATTTTCAGATAATTTATTTGCATGGACTTACATCATAACCTTCCCTCTTATCATATATAAATGATATGTGAAGTCTCGTATCATTTCAAATAGTCCCCAATTAAATTTGAGTTTTTTGACCGAAACTAGTGTATAATATACTATGATTTTTGACCGAAACTTGCATTTAAAAAAATTTCATAGAATCTAATTTTCAGATAATTTTTTTGCATGGACTTCCATCATAACCTTCCCTCTTAACATATATAAATGATATGTGAAGTCTCGTATCATCTCAAATAGTCCCCAATTAAATTTGATTTTTTGACCGAAATTAGTGTATAATATATTATGATTTTTGACTGAAACAATCATTTCAAAAAGTTTCGTTGAATCCAATTTTAATTTGATTTTTTGCATGGACTTCCATCATAACCTTCTCTTGTAAAATATATAAATGATATGTGAAGTTTCTTATCATTTAGAACAATCCCCGATTTAATTTGATTTTTGACCGAAACTAGTAAAAACTAGTGTATAATATACTATGATTTTTGACCGAAACTTTCATTTCAAAACGTTTCATAGAATCTAATTTTCATATGATTTATTTGCATGGACTTCCATCATAACCTTCCCTCTTAACATATATAAATGATATGTGAAGTCACGTATCATTTCAAATAGTCCCCAATTGAATTTGATTTTTTTGACCGAAACTAGTGTATAATATAGTATGATTTTTGACAAAAACATGCATTTCAAAAAGTTTCATAGAATCGAATTTTCGGATGATTTTTTGCATTGACTTCCATCATCACCTTCCCTCGTAAAATATGCAAATGATATGTGATGTTTCGTATCATTTCGAACAGTCCCCGATTTAATTTGATTTTTGACCGAATCTAGTATAAACTAGTATATAATATACTATGATTTTTGACCTAAACTTCCATTTCGCAAAGTTTCATAGAATCTATTTTTTAGATATTTTTTTGCATGGACTTCCATCATAACCTTCCCTCTTAACATATATAAATGATCTGAAAAGTCTCGTATCATTTCAAATAGTCCCCAATTAAATTTTATTTTTTTTGACCGAAACTAGTATAAACTAGTGTATAATATACATTGATTTTTGACCGAAACTTGCATTTAAAACAATTTCATAGAATCTAATATTCAGATAATTTTTTTGCATGAACTTCCATCATAACCTTCCCTCTTAACATATATAAATGATATTTGAAGTCTCGTATCATTTCAAATAGTCCCCAATTAAATTTGATTTTTTTGACCGAAACTAGTGTATAATATACTATGATTTTTGACCGAAACATGCATTTCAAAAAGTTTCATAGAATCCAATATTGATTTGATTTTTTGCATGGACTTCCATCATAACCTTCCCTTGTAAAATATATAAAGGATATGTGAAGTTTCTTATCATTTAGAACAATCCCCGATTTAATTTGATTGTTGACCGAAACTAGTATAAACTAGTGTATAATATACTATGATTTTTGACCGAAACATTCATTTCAAAAAGTTTCATAGAATCTAATTTTCATATGATTTATTTGCATGGACTTCCAACATAACCTTCACTCTTAACATATATAAATGATATGTGAAGTCTCGTATCATTTCAAATAGTCCCCAATTAAATTTGATTTTTTTGACCGAAATTAGTGTATAATATACTATGATTTTTGACCGAAACAATCATTTCAAAAAGTTTCGTTGAATCCAATTTTAATTTGATTTTTTGCATGGACTTCCATCATAACCTTCTCTTGTAAAATATATAAATGATATGTGAAGTTTCTTATCATTTAGAACAATCCCCGATTTAATTTGATTTTTGACCGAAACTAGTATAAACTAGTGTATAATATACTATGATTTTTGACCGAAACTTTCATTTCAAAACGTTTCATAGAATCTAATTTTCATATGATTTATTTGCATGGACTTCCATCATAACCTTCCCTCTTAACATATATAAATGATATGTGAAGTCTCATATCATTTCAAATAGTCCCCAATTAAATTTGATTTTTTTGACCGAAACTAGTGTATAATATAGTATGATTTTTGACAAAAACATGCATTTCAAAAAGTTTCATAGAATCGAATTTTCGGATGATTTTTTGCATTGATTTCCATCATCACCTTCCCTCGTAAAATATGTAAATGATATGTGAAGTTTCGTATCATTTCGAACAGTCCCCGATTTAATTTGATTTTTGACCGAATCTAGTATTAACTAGTGTATAATATACTATGATTTTTGACCGAAACTTCCATTTCACAAAGTTTCATAGAATCTATTTTTTAGATATTTTTTTGCATGGACTTCCATCAAAACCTTCAGTCTTAACATATATAAATGATCTGAAAAGTCTCGTATCATTTCAAATAGTCTCCAATTAAATTTTATTTTTTTGACCGAAACTAGTATAAACTAGTGTATAATATACATTGATTTTTGACCGAAACTTGCATTTAAAACAATTTCATAGAATCTAATATTCAGATAATTCTTTTTCATGAACTTCCATAATAACCTTCCCTCTTAACATATATAAATGATATGTGAAGTCTCGTATCATTTCAAATTGTCCCCAATTAAATTTGATTTTTTTGTCCGAAACTAGTGTATAATATACTATGATTTTTGACCGAAACTTGCATTTCAAAAAGTTTCATAGAATCCAATATTAATTTGATTTTTTGCATGGACTTCCATCATAACCTTCCCTTGTAAAATATATAAAGGTTATGTGAAGTTTCTTATCATTTAGAACAATCCCCGATTTAATTTGATTGTTGACCGAAACTAGTATAAACTAGTGTATAATATACTATGATTTTTGACCGAAACATTCATTTCAAAAAGTTTCATAGAATCTAATTTTCATATGATTTATTTGCATGGACTTCCAACATAACCTTCACTCTTAACATATATAAATGATATGTGAAGTCTCGTATCATTTCAAATAGTCCCCAATTAAATTTGATTTTTTTGACCGAAACTAGTGTATAATATACTATGATTTTTGACAAAAACATGCATTTCAAAAAGTTTCATAGAATCGAATTTTCGGATGATTTTTTGCATGGACTTCCATCATAACCTTCCCTCTTAAAATATATAAATGATATGTGAAGTTTCGTATCATTTCGAACAGTCCCCGATTTAATTTGATTTTTGACCGAAACTAGTATAAACTAGTGTATAATATACTATGATTGTTGACTGAAACTTGCATTTCGCAAAGTTTCATAGAATCTAGTTTTTAGATGATTTTTTTTGCATGGACTTCCATCATAACCTTCCCTCTTAACACATATAAATGACCTGAAAAGTCTCGTATCATTTCAAATAGTCCCCAATTAAATTTTATTTTTTTGACCGAAACTAGTATAAACTAGTGTATAATATACATTGATTTTTGACCGAAACTTGCATTTAAAAAAATTTCATAGAATCTAATTTTCAGATAATTTATTTGCATGGACTTCCATCATAACCTTCCCTCTTATCATATATAAATGATATGTGAAGTCTCGTATCATTTCAAATAGTCCCCAATTAAATTTGAGTTTTTTGACCGAAACTAGTGTATAATATACTATGATTTTTGACCGAAACTTGCATTTAAAAAAATTTCATAGAATCTAATTTTAGATAATTTTTTTGCATGGACTTCCATCATAACCTTCCCTCTTAACATATATAAATGATATGTGAAGTCTCGTATCATTTCAAATAGTCCCCAATTAAATTTGATTTTTTTGACCGAAATTAGTGTATAATATACTATGATTTTTGACCGAAACAATCATATCAAAAAGTTTCGTTGAATCCAATTTTAATTTAATTTTTTGCATGGACTTCCATCATAACCTTCTCTTGTAAAATATATATATGATATGTGAAGTTTCTTATCATTTAGAACAATCCCCGATTTAATTTGATTTTTGACCGAAACTAGTATAAACTAGTGTATAATAAACTATGATTTTTGACCGAAACTTTCATTTCAAAACGTTTCATAGAATCTAATTTTCATATGATTTATTTTCATGGACTTCCATCATAACCTTCCCTCTTAACGTATATAAATGATATGTGAAGTCTCGTATCATTTCAAATAGTCCCCAATTGAATTTGATTTTTTTGACCGAAACTAGTGTATAATATAGTATGATTTTTGACAAAAACATGCATTTCAAAAAGATTCATAGAATCGAATTTTCGGATGATTTTTTGCATTGACTTCCATCATCACCTTCCCTCGTAAAATATGCAAATGATATGTGATGTTTCGTATCATTTCGAACAGTCCCCGATTTAATTTGATTTTTGACCGAATCTAGTATAAACTAGTGTATAATATACTATGATTTTTGACCGAAACTTCCATTTCGCAAAGTTTCATAGAATCTATTTTTTAGATATTTTCTTTGCATGGACTTCCATCATAACCTTCCCTCTTAACATATATAAATGATCTGAAAAGTCTCGTATCATTTCAAATAGTCCCCAATTAAATTTTATTTTTTTGACCGAAACTAGTATAAACTAGTGTATAATATACATTGATTTTTGACCGAAACTTGCATTTAAAACAATTTCATAGAATCTAATATTCAGATAATTTTTTTGCATGAACTTCCATCATAACCTTCCCTCTTAACATATATAAATGATATTTGAAGTCTCGTATCATTTCAAATAGTCCCCAATTAAATTTGATTTTTTTGACCGAAACTAGTGTATAATATACTATGATTTTTGACCGAAACATGCATTTCAAAAAGTTTCATAGAATCCAATATTAATTTGATTTTTTGCATGGACTTCCATCATAACCTTCCCTTGTAAAATATATAAAGGATATGTGAAGTTTCTTATCATTTAGAACAATCCCCGATTTAATTTGATTGTTGACCGAAACTAGTATAAACTAGTGTATAATATACTATGATTTTTGACCGAAACATTTATTTCAAAAAGTTTCATAGAATCTAATTTTCATATGATTTATTTGCATGGACTTCCAACATAACCTTCACTCTTAACATATATAAATTATATGTGAAGTCTCGTATCATTTCAAATAGTCCCCAATTAAATTTGATTTTTTTGACCGAAATTAGTGTATAATATACTATGATTTTTGACTGAAACAATCATTTCAAAAAGTTTCGTTGAATCCAATTTTAATTTGATTTTTTGCATGGACTTCCATCATAACCTTCTCTTGTAAAATATATAAATGATATGTGAAGTTTCTTATCATTTAGAACAATCCCCGATTTAATTTGATTTTTGACCGAAACTAGTATAAACTAGTGTATAATATACTATGATTTTTGACCGAAACTTTCATTTCAAAACGTTTCATAGAATCTAATTTTCATATGATTTATTTGCATGGACTTCCATCATAACCTTCCCTCTTAACATATATAAATGATATGTGAAGTCTCATATCATTTCAAATAGTCCCCAATTAAATTTGATTTTTTTGACCGAAACTAGTGTATAATATAGTATGATTTTTGACAAAAACATGCATTTCAAAAAGTTTCATAGAATCGAATTTTCGGATGATTTTTTGCATTGATTTCCATCATCACCTTCCCTCGTAAAATATTCAAATGATATGTGAAGTTTCGTATCATTTCGAACAGTCCCCGATTTAATTTGATTTTTGACCGAATCTAGTATAAACTAGTGTATAATATACTATGATTTTTGACCGAAACTTCCATTTCGCAAAGTTTCATAGAATCTATTTTTTAGATATTTTTTTTGCATGGACTTCCATCAAAACCTTCCCTCTTAACATATATAAATGATCTGAAAAGTCTCGTATCATTTCAAATAGTCCCCAATTAAATTTTATTTTTTTGACCGAAACTAGTATAAACTAGTGTATAATATACATTGATTTTTGACCGAAACTTGCATTTAAAACAATTTCATAGAATCTAATATTCAGATAATTTTTTTTCATGAACTTCCATCATAACCTTCCCTCTTAACATATATAAATGATATGTGAAGTCTCGTATCATTTCAAATAGTCCCCAATTAAATTTGATTTTTTTGTCCGAAACTAGTGTATAATATACTATGATTTTTGACCGAAACTTGCATTTCAAAAAGTTTCATAGAATCCAATATTAATTTGATTTTTTGCATGGACTTCCATCATAACCTTCCCTTGTAAAATATATAAAGGTTATGTGAAGTTTCTTATCATTTAGAACAATCCCCGATTTAATTTGATTGTTGACCGAAACTAGTATAAACTAGTGTATAATATACTATGATTTTTGACCGAAACATTCATTTCAAAAAGTTTCATAGAATCTAATTTTCATATGATTTATTTGCATGGACTTCCAACATAACCTTCACTCTTAACATATATAAATGATATGTGAAGTCTCGTATCATTTCAAATAGTCCCCAATTAAATTTGATTTTTTTGACCGAAACTAGTGTATAATATACTATGATTTTTGACAAAAACATGCATTTCAAAAAGTTTCATAGAATCGAATTTTCGGATGATTTTTTGCATGGACTTCCATCATAACCTTCCCTCTTAAAATATATAAATGATATGTGAAGTTTCGTATCATTTTGAACAGTCCCCGATTTAATTTGATTTTTGACCGAAACTAGTATAAACTAGTGTATAATATACTATGATTGTTGACTGAAACTTGCATTTCGCAAAGTTTCATAGAATCTAGTTTTTAGATGATTTTTTTGCATGGACTTCCATCATAACCTTCCCTCTTAACACATATAAATGACCTGAAAAGTCTCGTATCATTTCAAATAGTCCCCAATTAAATTTTATTTTTTTAACTGAAACTAGTATAAACTAGTGTATAATATACATTGATTTTTGACCGAAACTTGCATTTAAAAAAATTTCATAGAATCTAATTTTCAGAAAATTTATTTGCATGGACTTCCATCATAACCTTCCCTCTTATCATATATAAATGATATGTGAAGTCTCGTATCATTTCAAATAGTCCCCAATTAAATTTGAGTTTTTTGACCGAAACTAGTGTATAATATACTATGATTTTTGACCGAAACTTGCATTTAAAAAAATTTCATAGAATCTAATTTTCAGATAATTTTTTTGCATGGACTTCCATCATAACCTTCCATCTTAACATATATAAATGATATGTGAAGTCTCGTATCATTTCAAATAGTCCCCAATTAAATTTGATTTTTTTGACCGAAATTAGTGTATAATATACTATGATTTTTGACCGAAACAATCATATCAAAAAGTTTCGTTGAATCCAATTTTAATTTAATTTTTTGCATGGACTTCCATCATAACCTTCTCTTGTAAAATATATAAATGATATGTGAAGTTTCTTATCATTTAGAACAATCCCCGATTTAATTTGATTTTTGACCGAAATTAGTATAAACTAGTGTATAATAAACTATGATTTTTGACCGAAACTTTCATTTCAAAACGTTTCATAGAATCTAATTTTCATATGATTTATTTTCATGGACTTCCATCATAACCTTCCCTCTTAACGTATATAAATGATATGTGAAGTCTCGTATCATTTCAAATAGTCCCCAATTGAATTTGATTTTTTTGACCGAAACTAGTGTATAATATAGTATGATTTTTGACAAAAACATGCATTTCAAAAAGTTTCATAGAATCGAATTTTCGGATGATTTTTTGCATTGACTTCCATCATCACCTTCCCTCGTAAAATATGCAAATGATATGTGATGTTTCGTATCATTTCGAACAGTCCCCGATTTAATTTGATTTTTGACCGAATCTAGTATAAACTAGTGTATAATATACTATGATTTTTGACCGAAACTTCCATTTCGCAAAGTTTCATAGACTCTATTTTTTAGATATTTTTTTTGCATGGACTTCCATCATAACCTTCCCTCTTAACATATATAAATGATCTGAAAAGTCTCGTATCATTTCAAATAGTCCCCAATTAAATTTTATTTTTTTGACCGAAACTAGTATAAACTAGTGTATAATATACATTGATTTTTGACCGAAACTTGCATTTAAAACAATTTCATAGAATCTAATATTCAGATAATTTTTTTTGCATGAACTTCCATCATAACCTTCCCTCTTAACATATATAAATGATATTTGAAGTCTCGTATCATTTCAAATAGTCCCCAATTAAATTTGATTTTTTTGACCGAAACTAGTGTATAATATACTATGATTTTTGACCGAAACATGCATTTCAAAAAGTTTCATAGAATCCAATATTAATTTGATTTTTTGCATGGACTTCCATCATAACCTTCCCTTGTAAAATATATAAAGGATATTTGAAGTTTCTTATCATTTAGAACAATCCCCGATTTAATTTGATTGTTGACCGAAACTAGTATAAACTAGTGTATAATATACTATGATTTTTGACCGAAACATTCATTTCAAAAAGTTTCATAGAATCTAATTTTCATATGATTTATTTGCATGGACTTCCAACATAACCTTCACTCTTAACATATATAAATTATATGTGAAGTCTCGTATCATTTCAAATAGTCCCCAATTAAATTTGATTTTTTTGACCGAAATTAGTGTATAATATACTATGATTTTTGACCGAAACAATCATTTCAAAAAGTTTCGTTGAATCCAATTTTAATTTGATTTTTTGCATGGACTTCCATCATAACCTTCTCTTGTAAAATATATAAATGATATGTGAAGTTTCTTATCATTTAGAACAATCCCCGATTTAATTTGATTTTTGACCGAAACTAGTATAAACTAGTGTATAATATACTATGATTTTTGACCGAAACTTTCATTTCAAAACGTTTCATAGAATCTAATTTTCATATGATTTATTTGCATAGACTTCCATCATAACCTTCCCTCTTAACATATATAAATGATATGTGAAGTCTCGTATCATTTCAAATAGTCCCCAATTAAATTTGATTTTTTTGACCGAAACTAGTGTATAATATAGTATGATTTTTGACAAAAACATGCATTTCAAAAAGTTTCATAGAATCGAATTTTCGGATGATTTTTTGCATTGACTTCCATCATCACCTTCCCTCGTAAAATATGTAAATGATATGTGAAGTTTCGTATCATTTCGAACAGTCCCCGATTTAATTTGATTTTTGACCGAATCTAGTATAAACTAGTGTATAATATACTATGATTTTTGACCGAAACTTCCATTTCGCAAAGTTTCATAGAATCTATTTTTTAGATATTTTTTTTGCATGGACTTCCATCATAACCTTCCCTCTTAACATATATAAATGATCTGAAAAGTCTCGTATCATTTCAAATAGTCCCCAATTAAATTTTATTTTTTTGACCGGAACTAGTATAAACTAGTGTATAATATACATTGATTTTTTACCAAAACATGCATTTAAAACAATTTCATAGAATCTAATATTCAGATAATTTTTTTGCATGAACTTCCATCATAACCTTCCCTCTTAACATATATAAATGATATGTGAAGTCTCGTATCATTTCAAATAGTCCCCAATTAAATTTGATTTTTTTGACCGAAACTAGTGTATAATATACTATGATTTTTGACCGAAACATGCATTTCAAAAAGTTTCATAGAATCCAATATTAATTTGATTTTTTGCATGGACTTCCATCATAACCTTCCCTTGTAAATTATTTAAAGGATATGTGAAGTTTCTTATCATTTAGAACAATCCCCGATTTAATTTGATTGTTGACCGAAACTAGTATAAACTAGTGTATAATATACTATGATTTTTGACCGAAACATTCATTTCAAAAAGTTTCATAGAATCTAATTTTCATATGATTTATTTGCATGGACTTCCAACATAACCTTCACTCTTAACATATATAAATGATATGTGAAGTCTCGTATCATTTCAAATAGTCCCCAATTAAATTTGATTTTTTTGACCGAAACTAGTGTATAATATACTATGATTTTTGACAAAAACATGCATTTCAAAAAGTTTCATAGAATCGAATTTTCGGATGATTTTTTGCATGGACTTCCATCATAACCTTCCCTCTTAAAATATATAAATGATATGTGAAGTTTCGTATCATTTTGAACAGTCCCCGATTTAATTTGATTTTTGACCGAAACTAGTATAAACTAGTGTATAATATACTATGATTGTTGACTGAAACTTGCATTTCGCAAAGTTTCATAGAATCTAGTTTTTAGATGATTTTTTTGCATGGACTTCCATCATAACCTTCCCTCTTAACACATATAAATGACCTGAAAAGTCTCGTATCATTTCAAATAGTCCCCAATTAAATTTTATTTTTTTGACTGAAACTAGTATAAACTAGTGTATAATATACATTGATTTTTGACCGAAACTTGCATTTAAAAAAATTTCATAGAATCTAATTTTCAGAAAATTTATTTGCATGGACTTCCATCATAACCTTCCCTCTTATCATATATAAATGATATGTGAAGTCTCGTATCATTTCAAATAGTCCCCAATTAAATTTGAGTTTTTTGACCGAAACTAGTGTATAATATACTATGATTTTTGACCGAAACTTGCATTTAAAAAAATTTCATAGAATCTAATTTTCAGATAATTTTTTTGCATGGACTTCCATCATAACCTTCCATCTTAACATATATAAATGATATGTGAAGTCTCGTATCATTTCAAATAGTCCCCAATTAAATTTGATTTTTTTGACCGAAATTAGTGTATAATATACTATGATTTTTGACCGAAACAATCATATCAAAAAGTTTCGTTGAATCCAATTTTAATTTAATTTTTTGCATGGACTTCCATCATAACCTTCTCTTGTAAAATATATAAATGATATGTGAAGTTTCTTATCATTTAGAACAATCCCCGATTTAATTTGATTTTTGACCGAAATTAGTATAAACTAGTGTATAATAAACTATGATTTTTGACCGAAACTTTCATTTCAAAACGTTTCATAGAATCTAATTTTCATATGATTTATTTTCATGGACTTCCATCATAACCTTCCCTCTTAACGTATATAAATGATATGTGAAGTCTCGTATCATTTCAAATAGTCCCCAATTGAATTTGATTTTTTTGACCGAAACTAGTGTATAATATAGTATGATTTTTGACAAAAACATGCATTTCAAAAAGTTTCATAGAATCGAATTTTCGGATGATTTTTTGCATTGACTTCCATCATCACCTTCCCTCGTAAAATATGCAAATGATATGTGATGTTTCGTATCATTTCGAACAGTCCCCGATTTAATTTGATTTTTGACCGAATCTAGTATAAACTAGTGTATAATATACTATGATTTTTGACCGAAACTTCCATTTCGCAAAGTTTCATAGACTCTATTTTTTAGATATTTTTTTTGCATGGACTTCCATCATAACCTTCCCTCTTAACATATATAAATGATCTGAAAAGTCTCGTATCATTTCAAATAGTCCCCAATTAAATTTTATTTTTTTGACCGAAACTAGTATAAACTAGTGTATAATATACATTGATTTTTGACCGAAACTTGCATTTAAAACAATTTCATAGAATCTAATATTCAGATAATTTTTTTTGCATGAACTTCCATCATAACCTTCCCTCTTAACATATATAAATGATATTTGAAGTCTCGTATCATTTCAAATAGTCCCCAATTAAATTTGATTTTTTTGACCGAAACTAGTGTATAATATACTATGATTTTTGACCGAAACATGCATTTCAAAAAGTTTCATAGAATCCAATATTAATTTGATTTTTTGCATGGACTTCCATCATAACCTTCCCTTGTAAAATATATAAAGGATATTTGAAGTTTCTTATCATTTAGAACAATCCCCGATTTAATTTGATTGTTGACCGAAACTAGTATAAACTAGTGTATAATATACTATGATTTTTGACCGAAACATTCATTTCAAAAAGTTTCATAGAATCTAATTTTCATATGATTTATTTGCATGGACTTCCAACATAACCTTCACTCTTAACATATATAAATTATATGTGAAGTCTCGTATCATTTCAAATAGTCCCCAATTAAATTTGATTTTTTTGACCGAAATTAGTGTATAATATACTATGATTTTTGACCGAAACAATCATTTCAAAAAGTTTCGTTGAATCCAATTTTAATTTGATTTTTTGCATGGACTTCCATCATAACCTTCTCTTGTAAAATATATAAATGATATGTGAAGTTTCTTATCATTTAGAACAATCCCCGATTTAATTTGATTTTTGACCGAAACTAGTATAAACTAGTGTATAATATACTATGATTTTTGACCGAAACTTTCATTTCAAAACGTTTCATAGAATCTAATTTTCATATGATTTATTTGCATGGACTTCCATCATAACCTTCCCTCTTAACATATATAAATGATATGTGAAGTCTCGTATCATTTCAAATAGTCCCCAATTAAATTTGATTTTTTTGACCGAAACTAGTGTATAATATAGTATGATTTTTGACAAAAACATGCATTTCAAAAAGTTTCATAGAATCGAATTTTCGGATGATTTTTTGCATTGACTTCCATCATCACCTTCCCTCGTAAAATATGTAAATGATATGTGAAGTTTCGTATCATTTCGAACAGTCCCCGATTTAATTTGATTTTTGACCGAATCTAGTATAAACTAGTGTATAATATACTATGATTTTTGACCGAAACTTCCATTTCGCAAAGTTTCATAGAATCTATTTTTTAGATATTTTTTTTGCATGGACTTCCATCATAACCTTCCCTCTTAACATATATAAATGATCTGAAAAGTCTCGTATCATTTCAAATAGTCCCCAATTAAATTTTATTTTTTTGACCGGAACTAGTATAAACTAGTGTATAATATACATTGATTTTTTACCAAAACATGCATTTAAAACAATTTCATAGAATCTAATATTCAGATAATTTTTTTGCATGAACTTCCATCATAACCTTCCCTCTTAACATATATAAATGATATGTGAAGTCTCGTATCATTTCAAATAGTCCCCAATTAAATTTGATTTTTTTGACCGAAACTAGTGTATAATATACTATGATTTTTGACCGAAACATGCATTTCAAAAAGTTTCATAGAATCCAATATTAATTTGATTTTTTGCATGGACTTCCATCATAACCTTCCCTTGTAAATTATTTAAAGGATATGTGAAGTTTCTTATCATTTAGAACAATCCCCGATTTAATTTGATTGTTGACCGAAACTAGTATAAACTAGTGTATAATATACTATGATTTTTGACCGAAACATTCATTTCAAAAAGTTTCATAGAATCTAATTTTCATATGATTTATTTGCATGGACTTCCAACATAACCTTCACTCTTAACAAATATAAATGATATGTGAAGTCTCGTATCATTTCAAATAGTCCCCAATTAAATTTGATTTTTTTGACCGAAACTAGTGTATAATATACTATGATTTTTGACAAAAACATGCATTTCAAAAAGTTTCATAGAATCGAATTTTCGGATGATTTTTTGCATGGACTTCCATCATAACCTTCCCCATTAAAATATATAAATGATATGTGAAGTTTCGTATCATTTCGAACAGTCCCGATTTAATTTGATTTTTGACCGAAACTAGTATAAACTAGTGTATAATATACTATGATTTTTGACCGAAACTTCCATTTCACAAAGTTTCATAGAATCTAGTTTTTAGATGATTTTTTTGCATGGACTTCAATCATAACCTTCCCTCTTAACACATATAAATGATCTGAAAAGTCTCGTATCATTTCAAATAGTCCCCAATTAAATTTTATTTTTTTGACCGGAACTAGTATAAACTAGTGTATAATATACATTGATTTTTTACCAAAACATGCATTTAAAACAATTTCATAGTATCTAATATTCAGATAATTTTTTTGCATGAACTTCCATCATAACCTTCCCTCTTAACATATATAAATGATATGTGAAGTCTCGTATCATTTCAAATAGTCCCCAATTAAATTTGATTTTTTTGACCGAAACTAGTGTATAATATACTATGATTTTTGACCGAAACATGCATTTCAAAAAGTTTCATAGAATCCAATATTAATTTGATTTTTTGCATGGACTTCCATCATAACCTTCCCTTGTAAATTATTTAAAGGATATGTGAAGTTTCTTATCATTTAGAACAATCCCCGATTTAATTTGATTGTTGACCGAAACTAGTATAAACTAGTGTATAATATACTATGATTTTTGACCGAAACATTCATTTCAAAAAGTTTCATAGAATCTAATTTTCATATGATTTATTTGCATGGACTTCCAACATAACCTTCCCTCTTAACATATATAAATGATATGTGAAGTCTCGTATCATTTCAAATAGTCCCCAATTAAATTTGATTTTTTTGACCGAAACTAGTGTATAATATACTATGATTTTTGACAAAAACATGCATTTCAAAAAGTTTCATAGAATCGAATTTTCGGATGATTTTTTGCATTGACTTCCATCATCACCTTCCCCCTTAAAATATATAAATGATATGTGAAGTTTCGTATCATTTCGAACAGTCCCGATTTAATTTGATTTTTGACCGAAACTAGTATAAACTAGTGTATAATATACTATGATTTTTGACCGAAACTTCCATTTCACAAAGCTTCATAGAATCTAGTTTTTAGATGATTTTTTTGCATGGACTTCCATCATAACCTTCCCTCTTAACATATATAAATGATCTGAAAAGTCTCGTATCATTTCAAATAGTCCCCAATTAAATTTTATTTTTTTGATCGGAACTAGTATAAACTAGTGTATAATATACATTGATTTTTTACCAAAACATGCATTTAAAACAATTTCATAGAATCTAATATTCAGATAATTTTTTTGCATGAACTTCCATCATAACCTTCCCTCTTAACATATATAAATGATATGTGAAGTCTCGTATCATTTCAAATAGTCCCCAATTAAATTTGATTTTTTTGACCGAAACTAGTGTATAATATACTATGATTTTTGACCGAAACATGCATTTCAAAAAGTTTCATAGAATCCAATATTAATTTGATTTTTTGCATGGACTTCCATCATAACCTTCCCTTGTAAATTATTTAAAGGATATGTGAAGTTTCTTATCATTTAGAACAATCCCCGATTTAATTTGATTGTTGACCGAAACTAGTATAAACTAGTGTATAATATACTATGATTTTTGACCGAAACATTCATTTCAAAAAGTTTCATAGAATCTAATTTTCATATGATTTATTTGCATGGACTTCCAACATAACCTTCACTCTTAACAAATATAAATGATATGTGAAGTCTCGTATCATTTCAAATAGTCCCCAATTAAATTTGATTTTTTTGACCGAAACTAGTGTATAATATACTATGATTTTTGACAAAAACATGCATTTCAAAAAGTTTCATAGAATCGAATTTTCGGATGATTTTTTGCATGGACTTCCATCATAACCTTCCCCATTAAAATATATAAATGATATGTGAAGTTTCGTATCATTTCGAACAGTCCCGATTTAATTTGATTTTTGACCGAAACTAGTATAAACTAGTGTATAATATACTATGATTTTTGACCGAAACTTCCATTTCACAAAGTTTCATAGAATCTAGTTTTTAGATGATTTTTTTGCATGGACTTCCATCATAACCTTCCCTCTTAACACATATAAATGATCTGAAAAGTCTCGTATCATTTCAAATAGTCCCCAATTAAATTTTATTTTTTTGACCGGAACTAGTATAAACTAGTGTATAATATACATTGATTTTTTACCAAAACATGCATTTAAAACAATTTCATAGTATCTAATATTCAGATAATTTTTTTGCATGAACTTCCATCATAACCTTCCCTCTTAACATATATAAATGATATGTGAAGTCTCGTATCATTTCAAATAGTCCCCAATTAAATTTGATTTTTTTGACCGAAACTAGTGTATAATATACTATGATTTTTGACCGAAACATGCATTTCAAAAAGTTTCATAGAATCCAATATTAATTTGATTTTTTGCATGGACTTCCATCATAACCTTCCCTTGTAAATTATTTAAAGGATATGTGAAGTTTCTTATCATTTAGAACAATCCCCGATTTAATTTGATTGTTGACCGAAACTAGTATAAACTAGTGTATAATATACTATGATTTTTGACCGAAACATTCATTTCAAAAAGTTTCATAGAATCTAATTTTCATATGATTTATTTGCATGGACTTCCAACATAACCTTCACTCTTAACATATATAAATGATATGTGAAGTCTCGTATCATTTCAAATAGTCCCCAATTAAATTTGATTTTTTTGACCGAAACTAATGTATAATATACTATGATTTTTGACAAAAACATGCATTTCAAAAAGTTTCATAGAATCGAATTTTCGGATGATTTTTTGCATGGACTTCCATCATAACCTTCCCCCTTAAAATATATAAATGATATGTGAAGTTTCGTATCATTTCGAACAGTCCCGATTTAATTTGATTTTTGACCGAAACTAGTATAAACTAGTGTATAATATACTATGATTTTTGACCGAAACTTCCATTTCACAAAGTTTCATAGAATCTAGTTTTTAGATGATTTTTTTGCATGGACTTCCATCATAACCTTCCCTCTTAACATATATAAATGATCTGAAAAGTCTCGTATCATTTCAAATAGTCCCCAATTAAATTTTATTTTTTTGACCGGAACTAGTATAAACTAGTGTATAATATACATTGATTTTTTACCAAAACATGCATTTAAAACAATTTCATAGAATCTAATATTCAGATAATTTTTTTGCATGAACTTCCATCATAACCTTCCCTCTTAACATATATAAATGATATGTGAAGTCTCGTATCATTTCAAATAGTCCCCAATTAAATTTGATTTTTTTGACCGAAACTAGTGTATAATATACTATGATTTTTGACCGAAACATGCATTTCAAAAAGTTTCATAGAATCCAATATTAATTTGATTTTTTGCATGGACTTCCATCATAACCTTCCCTTGTAAATTATTTAAAGGATATGTGAAGTTTCTTATCATTTAGAACAATCCCCGATTTAATTTGATTGTTGACCGAAACTAGTATAAACTAGTGTATAATATACTATGATTTTTGACCGAAACATTCATTTCAAAAAGTTTCATAGAATCTAATTTTCATATGATTTATTTGCATGGACTTCCAACATAACCTTCACTCTTAACATATATAAATGATATGTGAAGTCTCGTATCATTTCATATAGTCCCCAATTAAATTTGATTTTTTTGACCGAAACTAGTGTATAATATACTATGATTTTTGACAAAAACATGCATTTCAAAAAGTTTCATAGAATCGAATTTTCGGATGATTTTTTGCATGGACTTCCATCATAACCTTCCCTCTTAAAATATATAAATGATATGTGAAGTTTCGTATCATTTCGAACAGTCCCCGATTTAATTTGATTTTTGACCGAAACTAGTATAAACAAGTGTATAATATACTATGATTTTTGACTGAAACTTGCATTTCGCAAAGTTTCATAGAATCTAGTTTTTAGATGATTTTTTTGCATGGACTTCCATCATAACCTTCCCTCTTAACACATATAAATGACCTGAAAAGTCTCATATCATTTCAAATAGTCCCCAATTAAATTTTATTTTTTTGACCGAAACTAGTATAAACTAGTGTAAAATATACATTGATTTTTGACCGAAACTTGCATTTAAAAAAATTTCATAGAATCTATTTTTCAGATAATTTATTTTCATGGACTTCCATCATAACCTTCCCTCTTATCATATATAAATGATATGTGAAGTCTCGTATTATTTCAAATAGTCCCCAATTAAATTTGAGTTTTTTGATCGAAACTAGTGTATAATATACTATGATTTTTGACCGAAACTTGCATTTAAAAAAATTTCATAGAATCTAATTTTCAGATAATTTTTTTGCATGGACTTCCATCATAACCTTCCCTCTTAACATATATAAATGATATATGAAGTCTCGTATCATTTCAAATAGTCCCCAATTAAATTTGATTTTTTTGACCGAAATTAGTGTATAATATACTATGATTTTTGACCGAAACAATCATTTCAAAAAGTTACGTTGAATCCAATTTTAATTTAATTTTTTGTATGGACTTTCATCATAACCTTCTCTTGTAAAATATATAAATGATATGTGAAGTTTTTATCATTTAGAACAATCTCCGATTTAATTTGATTTTTGACCGAAACTAGTATAAACTAGTGTATAATAAACTATGATTTTTGACCGAAACTTTCATTTCAAAACGTTTCATAGAATCTAATTTTCATATGATTTATTTTCATGGACTTCCATCATAACCTTCCCTCTTAACGTATATAAATGATATGTGAAGTCTCGTATCATTTCAAATAGTCCCAAATTAAATTTGATTTTTTTGACCGAAACTAGTGTATAATATAGTATGATTTTTGACAAAAACATGCATTTCAAAAAGTTTCATAGAATCGAATTTTCGGATGATTTTTTGCATTGACTTCCATCATCACCTTCCCTCGTAAAATATGTAAATGATATGTGAAGTTTCGTATCATTTCGAACAGTCCCTGATTTAATTTGATTTTTGACCGAATCTAGTATAAACTAGTGTATAATATACTATGATTTTTGACCGAAACTTCCATTTCGCAAAGTTTCATAGAATCTATTTTTTAGATATTTTTTTTGCATGGACTTCCATCATAACCTTCCCTCTTAACATATATAAATGATCTGAAAAGTCTCGTATCATTTCAAATAGTCCCCAATTAAATTTTATTTTTTTGACCAAAACTAGTATAAACTAGTGTATAATATACATTGATTTTTGAACGAAACTTGCATTTAAAACAATTTCATAGAATCTAAAATTCAGATAATTTTTTTGCATGAACTTCCATCATAACCTTCCCTCTTAACATATATAAATGATATGTGAAGTCTCGTATCATTTCAAATAGTCCCCAATTAAATTTGATTTTTTTGACCGAAATTAGTGTATAATATACTATGATTTTTGACCGAAACAATCATTTCAAAAAGTTACGTTGAATCCAATTTTAATTTAATTTTTTGTATGGACTTCCATCATAACCTTCTCTTGTAAAATATATAAATGATATGTGAAGTTTCTTATCATTTAGAACAATCCCTGATTTAATTTGATTTTTGACCGAAACTAGTATAAACTAGTGTATAATAAACTATGATTTTTGACCGAAACCTTCATTTCAAAACGTTTCATAGAATCTAATTTTCATATGATTTATTTTCATGGACTTCCATCATAAATTTCCCTCTTAACGTATATAAATGATATGTGAAGTCTCGTATCATTTCAAATAGTCCCAAATTAAATTTGATTTTTTTGACCGAAACTAGTGTATAATATAGTATGATTTTTGACAAAAACATGCATTTCAAAAAGTTTCATAGAATCGAATTTTCGGATGATTTTTTGCATTGACTTCCATCATCACCTTCCCTCGTAAAATATGTAAATGATATGTGAAGTTTCGTATCATTTCGAACAGTCCCCGATTTAATTTGATTTTTGACCGAATCTAGTATAAACTAGTATATAATATACTATGATTTTTGACCTAAACTTCCATTTTGCAAAGTTTCATAGAATCTATTTTTTAGATATTTTTTTGCATGGACTTCCATCATAACCTTCCCTCTTAACATATATAAATGATCTGAAAAGTCTCGTATCATTTCAAATAGTCCCCAATTAAATTTTATTTTTTTTGACCGAAACTAGTATAAACTAGTGTATAATATACATTGATTTTTGAACGAAACTTGCATTTAAAACAATTTCATAGAATCTAAAATTCAGATAATTTTTTTGCATGAACTTCCATCATAACCTTCCCTCTTAACATATATAAATGATATGTGAAGTCTCGTATCATTTCAAATAGTCCCCAATTAAATTTGATTTTTTTGACCGAAATTAGTGTATAATATACTATGATTTTTGACCGAAACAATCATTTCAAAAAGTTACGTTGAATCCAATTTTAATTTAATTTTTTGTATGGACTTCCATCATAACCTTCTCTTGTAAAATATATAAATGATATGTGAAGTTTCTTATCATTTAGAACAATCCCCGATTTAATTTGATTGTTGACCGAAACTAGTATAAACTAGTGTATAATATACTATGATTTTTGACCGAAACATTCATTTCAAAAAGTTTCATAGAATCTAATTTTCATATGATTTATTTGCATGGACTTCCAACATAACCTTCACTCTTAACATATATAAATGATATGTGAAGTCTCGTATCATTTCAAATAGTCCCCAATTAAATTTGATTTTTTTGACCGAAATTAGTGTATAATATACTATGATTTTTGACCGAAACAATCATTTCAAAAAGTTACGTTGAATCCAATTTTAATTTAATTTTTTGTATGGACTTTCATCATAACCTTCTCTTGTAAAATATATAAATGATATGTGAAGTTTTTATCATTTAGAACAATCTCCGATTTAATTTGATTTTTGACCGAAACTAGTATAAACTAGTGTATAATAAACTATGATTTTTGACCGAAACTTTCATTTCAAAACGTTTCATAGAATCTAATTTTCATATGATTTATTTTCATGGACTTCCATCATAACCTTCCCTCTTAACGTATATAAATGATATGTGAAGTCTCGTATCATTTCAAATAGTCCCAAATTAAATTTGATTTTTTTGACCGAAACTAGTGTATAATATAGTATGATTTTTGACAAAAACATGCATTTCAAAAAGTTTCATAGAATCGAATTTTCGGATGATTTTTTGCATTGACTTCCATCATCACCTTCCCTCGTAAAATATGTAAATGATATGTGAAGTTTCGTATCATTTCGAACAGTCCCTGATTTAATTTGATTTTTGACCGAATCTAGTATAAACTAGTGTATAATATACTATGATTTTTGACCGAAACTTCCATTTCGCAAAGTTTCATAGAATCTATTTTTTAGATATTTTTTTTGCATGGACTTCCATCATAACCTTCCCTCTTAACATATATAAATGATCTGAAAAGTCTCGTATCATTTCAAATAGTCCCCAATTAAATTTTATTTTTTTGACCAAAACTAGTATAAACTAGTGTATAATATACATTGATTTTTGAACGAAACTTGCATTTAAAACAATTTCATAGAATCTAAAATTCAGATAATTTTTTTGCATGAACTTCCATCATAACCTTCCCTCTTAACATATATAAATGATATGTGAAGTCTCGTATCATTTCAAATAGTCCCCAATTAAATTTGATTTTTTTGACCGAAATTAGTGTATAATATACTATGATTTTTGACCGAAACAATCATTTCAAAAAGTTACGTTGAATCCAATTTTAATTTAATTTTTTGTATGGACTTCCATCATAACCTTCTCTTGTAAAATATATAAATGATATGTGAAGTTTCTTATCATTTAGAACAATCCCCGATTTAATTTGATTGTTGACCGAAACTAGTATAAACTAGTGTATAATATACTATGATTTTTGACCGAAACATTCATTTCAAAAAGTTTCATAGAATCTAATTTTCATATGATTTATTTGCATGGACTTCCAACATAACCTTCACTCTTAACATATATAAATGATATGTGAAGTCTCGTATCATTTCAAATAGTCCCCAATTAAATTTGATTTTTTTGACCGAAATTAGTGTATAATATACTATGATTTTTGACCGAAACAATCATTTCAAAAAGTTACGTTGAATCCAATTTTAATTTAATTTTTTGTATGGACTTTCATCATAACCTTCTCTTGTAAAATATATAAATGATATGTGAAGTTTTTATCATTTAGAACAATCTCCGATTTAATTTGATTTTTGACCGAAACTAGTATAAACTAGTGTATAATAAACTATGATTTTTGACCGAAACTTTCATTTCAAAACGTTTCATAGAATCTAATTTTCATATGATTTATTTTCATGGACTTCCATCATAACCTTCCCTCTTAACGTATATAAATGATATGTGAAGTCTCGTATCATTTCAAATAGTCCCAAATTAAATTTGATTTTTTTGACCGAAACTAGTGTATAATATAGTATGATTTTTGACAAAAACATGCATTTCAAAAAGTTTCATAGAATCGAATTTTCGGATGATTTTTTGCATTGACTTCCATCATCACCTTCCCTCGTAAAATATGTAAATGATATGTGAAGTTTCGTATCATTTCGAACAGTCCCTGATTTAATTTGATTTTTGACCGAATCTAGTATAAACTAGTGTATAATATACTATGATTTTTGACCGAAACTTCCATTTCGCAAAGTTTCATAGAATCTATTTTTTAGATATTTTTTTTGCATGGACTTCCATCATAACCTTCCCTCTTAACATATATAAATGATCTGAAAAGTCTCGTATCATTTCAAATAGTCCCCAATTAAATTTTATTTTTTTGACCAAAACTAGTATAAACTAGTGTATAATATACATTGATTTTTGAACGAAACTTGCATTTAAAACAATTTCATAGAATCTAAAATTCAGATAATTTTTTTGCATGAACTTCCATCATAACCTTCCCTCTTAACATATATAAATGATATGTGAAGTCTCGTATCATTTCAAATAGTCCCCAATTAAATTTGATTTTTTTGACCGAAATTAGTGTATAATATACTATGATTTTTGACCGAAACAATCATTTCAAAAAGTTACGTTGAATCCAATTTTAATTTAATTTTTTGTATGGACTTCCATCATAACCTTCTCTTGTAAAATATATAAATGATATGTGAAGTTTCTTATCATTTAGAACAATCCCTGATTTAATTTGATTTTTGACCGAAACTAGTATAAACTAGTGTATAATAAACTATGATTTTTGACCGAAACCTTCATTTCAAAACGTTTCATAGAATCTAATTTTCATATGATTTATTTTCATGGACTTCCATCATAAATTTCCCTCTTAACGTATATAAATGATATGTGAAGTCTCGTATCATTTCAAATAGTCCCAAATTAAATTTGATTTTTTTGACCGAAACTAGTGTATAATATAGTATGATTTTTGACAAAAACATGCATTTCAAAAAGTTTCATAGAATCGAATTTTCGGATGATTTTTTGCATTGACTTCCATCATCACCTTCCCTCGTAAAATATGTAAATGATATGTGAAGTTTCGTATCATTTCGAACAGTCCCCGATTTAATTTGATTTTTGACCGAATCTAGTATAAACTAGTATATAATATACTATGATTTTTGACCTAAACTTCCATTTTGCAAAGTTTCATAGAATCTATTTTTTAGATATTTTTTTGCATGGACTTCCATCATAACCTTCCCTCTTAACATATATAAATGATCTGAAAAGTCTCGTATCATTTCAAATAGTCCCCAATTAAATTTTATTTTTTTTGACCGAAACTAGTATAAACTAGTGTATAATATACATTGATTTTTGACCGAAACTTGCATTTAAAACAATTTCATAGAATCTAATATTCAGATAATTTTTTTGCATGAACTTCCATCATAACCTTCCCTCTTAACATATATAAATGATATTTGAAGTCTCGTATCATTTCAAATAGTCCCCAATTAAATTTGATTTTTTTGACCGAAACTAGTGTATAATATACTATGATTTTTGACCGAAACATGCATTTCAAAAAGTTTCATAGAATCCAATATTGATTTGATTTTTTGCATGGACTTCCATCATAACCTTCCCTTGTAAAATATATAAAGGATATGTGAAGTTTCTTATCATTTAGAACAATCCCCGATTTAATTTGATTGTTGACCGAAACTAGTATAAACTAGTGTATAATATACTATGATTTTTGACCGAAACATTCATTTCAAAAAGTTTCATAGAATCTAATTTTCATATGATTTATTTGCATGGACTTCCAACATAACCTTCACTCTTAACATATATAAATGATATGTGAAGTCTCGTATCATTTCAAATAGTCCCCAATTAAATTTGATTTTTTTGACCGAAATTAGTGTATAATATACTATGATTTTTGACCGAAACAATCATTTCAAAAAGTTTCGTTGAATCCAATTTTAATTTGATTTTTTGCATGGACTTCCATCATAACCTTCTCTTGTAAAATATATAAATGATATGTGAAGTTTCTTATCATTTAGAACAATCCCCGATTTAATTTGATTTTTGACCGAAACTAGTATAAACTAGTGTATAATATACTATGATTTTTGACCGAAACTTTCATTTCAAAACGTTTCATAGAATCTAATTTTCATATGATTTATTTGCATGGACTTCCATCATAACCTTCCCTCTTAACATATATAAATGATATGTGAAGTCTCATATCATTTCAAATAGTCCCCAATTAAATTTGATTTTTTTGACCGAAACTAGTGTATAATATAGTATGATTTTTGACAAAAACATGCATTTCAAAAAGTTTCATAGAATCGAATTTTCGGATGATTTTTTGCATTGATTTCCATCATCACCTTCCCTCGTAAAATATGTAAATGATATGTGAAGTTTCGTATCATTTCGAACAGTCCCCGATTTAATTTGATTTTTGACCGAATCTAGTATTAACTAGTGTATAATATACTATGATTTTTGACCGAAACTTCCATTTCGCAAAGTTTCATAGAATCTATTTTTTAGATATTTTTTTGCATGGACTTCCATCAAAACCTTCAGTCTTAACATATATAAATGATCTGAAAAGTCTCGTATCATTTCAAATAGTCCCCAATTAAATTTTATTTTTTTGACCGAAACTAGTATAAACTAGTGTATAATATACATTGATTTTTGACCGAAACTTGCATTTAAAACAATTTCATAGAATCTAATATTCAGATAATTCTTTTTCATGAACTTCCATAATAACCTTCCCTCTTAACATATATAAATGATATGTGAAGTCTCGTATCATTTCAAATTGTCCCCAATTAAATTTGATTTTTTTGTCCGAAACTAGTGTATAATATACTATGATTTTTGACCGAAACTTGCATTTCAAAAAGTTTCATAGAATCCAATATTAATTTGATTTTTTGCATGGACTTCCATCATAACCTTCCCTTGTAAAATATATAAAGGTTATGTGAAGTTTCTTATCATTTAGAACAATCCCCGATTTAATTTGATTGTTGACCGAAACTAGTATAAACTAGTGTATAATATACTATGATTTTTGACCGAAACATTCATTTCAAAAAGTTTCATAGAATCTAATTTTCATATGATTTATTTGCATGGACTTCCAACATAACCTTCACTCTTAACATATATAAATGATATGTGAAGTCTCGTATCATTTCAAATAGTCCCCAATTAAATTTGATTTTTTTGACCGAAACTAGTGTATAATATACTATGATTTTTGACAAAAACATGCATTTCAAAAAGTTTCATAGAATCGAATTTTCGGATGATTTTTTGCATGGACTTCCATCATAACCTTCCCTCTTAAAATATATAAATGATATGTGAAGTTTCGTATCATTTCGAACAGTCCCCGATTTAATTTGATTTTTGACCGAAACTAGTATAAACTAGTGTATAATATACTATGATTGTTGACTGAAACTTGCATTTCGCAAAGTTTCATAGAATCTAGTTTTTAGATGATTTTTTTTGCATGGACTTCCATCATAACCTTCCCTCTTAACACATATAAATGACCTGAAAAGTCTCGTATCATTTCAAATAGTCCCCAATTAAATTTTATTTTTTTGACCGAAACTAGTATAAACTAGTGTATAATATACATTGATTTTTGACCGAAACTTGCATTTAAAAAAATTTCATAGAATCTAATTTTCAGATAATTTATTTGCATGGACTTCCATCATAACCTTCCCTCTTATCATATATAAATGATATGTGAAGTCTCGTATCATTTCAAATAGTCCCCAATTAAATTTGAGTTTTTTGACCGAAACTAGTGTATAATATACTATGATTTTTGACCGAAACTTGCATTTAAAAAAATTTCATAGAATCTAGTTTTAGATAATTTTTTTGCATGGACTTCCATCATAACCTTCCCTCTTAACATATATAAATGATATGTGAAGTCTCGTATCATTTCAAATAGTCCCCAATTAAATTTGATTTTTTTGACCGAAATTAGTGTATAATATACTATGATTTTTGACCGAAACAATCATATCAAAAAGTTTCGTTGAATCCAATTTTAATTTAATTTTTTGCATGGACTTCCATCATAACCTTCTCTTGTAAAATATATAAATGATATGTGAAGTTTCTTATCATTTAGAACAATCCCCGATTTAATTTGATTTTTGACCGAAACTAGTATAAACTAGTGTATAATAAACTATGATTTTTGACCGAAACTTTCATTTCAAAACGTTTCATAGAATCTAATTTTCATCTGATTTATTTTCATGGACTTCCATCATAACCTTCCCTCTTAACGTATATAAATGATATGTGAAGTCTCGTATCATTTCAAATAGTCCCCAATTGAATTTGATTTTTTTGACCGAAACTAGTGTATAATATAGTATGATTTTTGACAAAAACATGCATTTCAAAAAGATTCATAGAATCGAATTTTCGGATGATTTTTTGCATTGACTTCCATCATCACCTTCCCTCGTAAAATATGCAAATGATATGTGATGTTTCGTATCATTTCGAACAGTCCCCGATTTAATTTGATTTTTGACCGAATCTAGTATAAACTAGTGTATAATATACTATGATTTTTGACCGAAACTTCCATTTCGCAAAGTTTCATAGAATCTATTTTTTAGATATTTTCTTTGCATGGACTTCCATCATAACCTTCCCTCTTAACATATATAAATGATCTGAAAAGTCTCGTATCATTTCAAATAGTCCCCAATTAAATTTTATTTTTTTGACCGAAACTAGTATAAACTAGTGTATAATATACATTGATTTTTGACCGAAACTTGCATTTAAAACAATTTCATAGAATCTAATATTCAGATAATTTTTTTGCATGAACTTCCATCATAACCTTCCCTCTTAACATATATAAATGATATTTGAAGTCTCGTATCATTTCAAATAGTCCCCAATTAAATTTGATTTTTTTGACCGAAACTAGTGTATAATATACTATGATTTTTGACCGAAACATGCATTTCAAAAAGTTTCATAGAATCCAATATTAATTTGATTTTTTGCATGGACTTCCATCATAACCTTCCCTTGTAAAATATATAAAGGATATGTGAAGTTTCTTATCATTTAGAACAATCCCCGATTTAATTTGATTGTTGACCGAAACTAGTATAAACTAGTGTATAATATACTATGATTTTTGACCGAAACATTTATTTCAAAAAGTTTCATAGAATCTAATTTTCATATGATTTATTTGCATGGACTTCCAACATAACCTTCACTCTTAACATATATAAATTATATGTGAAGTCTCGTATCATTTCAAATAGTCCCCAATTAAATTTGATTTTTTTGACCGAAATTAGTGTATAATATACTATGATTTTTGACCGAAACAATCATTTCAAAAAGTTTCGTTGAATCCAATTTTAATTTGATTTTTTGCATGGACTTCCATCATAACCTTCTCTTGTAAAATATATAAATGATATGTGAAGTTTCTTATCATTTAGAACAATCCCCGATTTAATTTGATTTTTGACCGAAACTAGTATAAACTAGTGTATAATATACTATGATTTTTGACCGAAACTTTCATTTCAAAACGTTTCATAGAATCTAATTTTCATATGATTTATTTGCATGGACTTCCATCATAACCTTCCCTCTTAACATATATAAATGATATGTGAAGTCTCATATCATTTCAAATAGTCCCCAATTAAATTTGATTTTTTTGACCGAAACTAGTGTATAATATAGTATGATTTTTGACAAAAACATGCATTTCAAAAAGTTTCATAGAATCGAATTTTCGGATGATTTTTTGCATTGATTTCCATCATCACCTTCCCTCGTAAAATATTCAAATGATATGTGAAGTTTCGTATCATTTCGAACAGTCCCCGATTTAATTTGATTTTTGACCGAATCTAGTATAAACTAGTGTATAATATACTATGATTTTTGACCGAAACTTCCATTTCGCAAAGTTTCATAGAATCTATTTTTTAGATATTTTTTTGCATGGACTTCCATCAAAACCTTCAGTCTTAACATATATAAATGATCTGAAAAGTCTCGTATCATTTCAAATAGTCCCCAATTAAATTTTATTTTTTTGACCGAAACTAGTATAAACTAGTGTATAATATACATTGATTTTTGACCGAAACTTGCATTTAAAACAATTTCATAGAATCTAATATTCAGATAATTCTTTTTCATGAACTTCCATAATAACCTTCCCTCTTAACATATATAAATGATATGTGAAGTCTCGTATCATTTCAAATTGTCCCCAATTAAATTTGATTTTTTTGTCCGAAACTAGTGTATAATATACTATGATTTTTGACCGAAACTTGCATTTCAAAAAGTTTCATAGAATCCAATATTAATTTGATTTTTTGCATGGACTTCCATCATAACCTTCCCTTGTAAAATATATAAAGGTTATGTGAAGTTTCTTATCATTTAGAACAATCCCCGATTTAATTTGATTGTTGACCGAAACTAGTATAAACTAGTGTATAATATACTATGATTTTTGACCGAAACATTCATTTCAAAAAGTTTCATAGAATCTAATTTTCATATGATTTATTTGCATGGACTTCCAACATAACCTTCACTCTTAACATATATAAATGATATGTGAAGTCTCGTATCATTTCAAATAGTCCCCAATTAAATTTGATTTTTTTGACCGAAACTAGTGTATAATATACTATGATTTTTGACAAAAACATGCATTTCAAAAAGTTTCATAGAATCGAATTTTCGGATGATTTTTTGCATGGACTTCCATCATAACCTTCCCTCTTAAAATATATAAATGATATGTGAAGTTTCGTATCATTTCGAACAGTCCCCGATTTAATTTGATTTTTGACCGAAACTAGTATAAACTAGTGTATAATATACTATGATTGTTGACTGAAACTTGCATTTCGCAAAGTTTCATAGAATCTAGTTTTTAGATGATTTTTTTTGCATGGACTTCCATCATAACCTTCCCTCTTAACACATATAAATGACCTGAAAAGTCTCGTATCATTTCAAATAGTCCCCAATTAAATTTTATTTTTTTGACCGAAACTAGTATAAACTAGTGTATAATATACATTGATTTTTGACCGAAACTTGCATTTAAAAAAATTTCATAGAATCTAATTTTCAGATAATTTATTTGCATGGACTTCCATCATAACCTTCCCTCTTATCATATATAAATGATATGTGAAGTCTCGTATCATTTCAAATAGTCCCCAATTAAATTTGAGTTTTTTGACCGAAACTAGTGTATAATATACTATGATTTTTGACCGAAACTTGCATTTAAAAAAATTTCATAGAATCTAGTTTTAGATAATTTTTTTGCATGGACTTCCATCATAACCTTCCCTCTTAACATATATAAATGATATGTGAAGTCTCGTATCATTTCAAATAGTCCCCAATTAAATTTGATTTTTTTGACCGAAATTAGTGTATAATATACTATGATTTTTGACCGAAACAATCATATCAAAAAGTTTCGTTGAATCCAATTTTAATTTAATTTTTTGCATGGACTTCCATCATAACCTTCTCTTGTAAAATATATAAATGATATGTGAAGTTTCTTATCATTTAGAACAATCCCCGATTTAATTTGATTTTTGACCGAAACTAGTATAAACTAGTGTATAATAAACTATGATTTTTGACCGAAACTTTCATTTCAAAACGTTTCATAGAATCTAATTTTCATCTGATTTATTTTCATGGACTTCCATCATAACCTTCCCTCTTAACGTATATAAATGATATGTGAAGTCTCGTATCATTTCAAATAGTCCCCAATTGAATTTGATTTTTTTGACCGAAACTAGTGTATAATATAGTATGATTTTTGACAAAAACATGCATTTCAAAAAGATTCATAGAATCGAATTTTCGGATGATTTTTTGCATTGACTTCCATCATCACCTTCCCTCGTAAAATATGCAAATGATATGTGATGTTTCGTATCATTTCGAACAGTCCCCGATTTAATTTGATTTTTGACCGAATCTAGTATAAACTAGTGTATAATATACTATGATTTTTGACCGAAACTTCCATTTCGCAAAGTTTCATAGAATCTATTTTTTAGATATTTTCTTTGCATGGACTTCCATCATAACCTTCCCTCTTAACATATATAAATGATCTGAAAAGTCTCGTATCATTTCAAATAGTCCCCAATTAAATTTTATTTTTTTGACCGAAACTAGTATAAACTAGTGTATAATATACATTGATTTTTGACCGAAACTTGCATTTAAAACAATTTCATAGAATCTAATATTCAGATAATTTTTTTGCATGAACTTCCATCATAACCTTCCCTCTTAACATATATAAATGATATTTGAAGTCTCGTATCATTTCAAATAGTCCCCAATTAAATTTGATTTTTTTGACCGAAACTAGTGTATAATATACTATGATTTTTGACCGAAACATGCATTTCAAAAAGTTTCATAGAATCCAATATTAATTTGATTTTTTGCATGGACTTCCATCATAACCTTCCCTTGTAAAATATATAAAGGATATGTGAAGTTTCTTATCATTTAGAACAATCCCCGATTTAATTTGATTGTTGACCGAAACTAGTATAAACTAGTGTATAATATACTATGATTTTTGACCGAAACATTTATTTCAAAAAGTTTCATAGAATCTAATTTTCATATGATTTATTTGCATGGACTTCCAACATAACCTTCACTCTTAACATATATAAATTATATGTGAAGTCTCGTATCATTTCAAATAGTCCCCAATTAAATTTGATTTTTTTGACCGAAATTAGTGTATAATATACTATGATTTTTGACCGAAACAATCATTTCAAAAAGTTTCGTTGAATCCAATTTTAATTTGATTTTTTGCATGGACTTCCATCATAACCTTCTCTTGTAAAATATATAAATGATATGTGAAGTTTCTTATCATTTAGAACAATCCCCGATTTAATTTGATTTTGTGACCGAAACTAGTATAAACTAGTGTATAATATACTATGATTTTTGACCGAAACTTTCATTTCAAAACGTTTCATAGAATCTAATTTTCATATGATTTATTTGCATGGACTTCCATCATAACCTTCCCTCTTAACATATATAAATGATATGTGAAGTCTCATATCATTTCAAATAGTCCCCAATTAAATTTGATTTTTTTGACCGAAACTAGTGTATAATATAGTATGATTTTTGACAAAAACATGCATTTCAAAAAGTTTCATAGAATCGAATTTTCGGATGATTTTTTGCATTGATTTCCATCATCACCTTCCCTCGTAAAATATTCAAATGATATGTGAAGTTTCGTATCATTTCGAACAGTCCCCGATTTAATTTGATTTTTGACCGAATCTAGTATAAACTAGTGTATAATATACTATGATTTTTGACCGAAACTTCCATTTCGCAAAGTTTCATAGAATCTATTTTTTAGATATTTTTTTTGCATGGACTTCCATCAAAACCTTCCCTCTTAACATATATAAATGATCTGAAAAGTCTCGTATCATTTCAAATAGTCCCCAATTAAATTTTATTTTTTTGACCGAAACTAGTATAAACTAGTGTATAATATACATTGATTTTTGACCGAAACTTGCATTTAAAACAATTTCATAGAATCTAATATTCAGATAATTTTTTTTCATGAACTTCCATCATAACCTTCCCTCTTAACATATATAAATGATATGTGAAGTCTCGTATCATTTCAAATAGTCCCCAATTAAATTTGATTTTTTTGTCCGAAACTAGTGTATAATATACTATGATTTTTGACCGAAACTTGCATTTCAAAAAGTTTCATAGAATCCAATATTAATTTGATTTTTTGCATGGACTTCCATCATAACCTTCCCTTGTAAAATATATAAAGGTTATGTGAAGTTTCTTATCATTTAGAACAATCCCCGATTTAATTTGATTGTTGACCGAAACTAGTATAAACTAGTGTATAATATACTATGATTTTTGACCGAAACATTCATTTCAAAAAGTTTCATAGAATCTAATTTTCATATGATTTATTTGCATGGACTTCCAACATAACCTTCACTCTTAACATATATAAATGATATGTGAAGTCTCGTATCATTTCAAATAGTCCCCAATTAAATTTGATTTTTTTGACCAAAACTAGTGTATAATATACTATGATTTTTGACAAAAACATGCATTTCAAAAAGTTTCATAGAATCGAATTTTCGGATGATTTTTTGCATGGACTTCCATCATAACCTTCCCTCTTAAAATATATAAATGATATGTGAAGTTTCGTATCATTTTGAACAGTCCCCGATTTAATTTGATTTTTGACCGAAACTAGTATAAACTAGTGTATAATATACTATGATTGTTGACTGAAACTTGCATTTCGCAAAGTTTCATAGAATCTAGTTTTTAGATGATTTTTTTGCATGGACTTCCATCATAACCTTCCCTCTTAACACATATAAATGACCTGAAAAGTCTCGTATCATTTCAAATAGTCCCCAATTAAATTTTATTTTTTTGACTGAAACTAGTATAAACTAGTGTATAATATACATTGATTTTTGACCGAAACTTGCATTTAAAAAAATTTCATAGAATCTAATTTTCAGAAAATTTATTTGCATGGACTTCCATCATAACCTTCCCTCTTATCATATATAAATGATATGTGAAGTCTCGTATCATTTCAAATAGTCCCCAATTAAATTTGAGTTTTTTGACCGAAACTAGTGTATAATATACTATGATTTTTGACCGAAACTTGCATTTAAAAAAATTTCATAGAATCTAATTTTCAGATAATTTTTTTGCATGGACTTCCATCATAACCTTCCATCTTAACATATATAAATGATATGTGAAGTCTCGTATCATTTCAAATAGTCCCCAATTAAATTTGATTTTTTTGACCGAAATTAGTGTATAATATACTATGATTTTTGACCGAAACAATCATATCAAAAAGTTTCGTTGAATCCAATTTTAATTTAATTTTTTGCATGGACTTCCATCATAACCTTCTCTTGTAAAATATATAAATGATATGTGAAGTTTCTTATCATTTAGAACAATCCCCGATTTAATTTGATTTTTGACCGAAATTAGTATAAACTAGTGTATAATAAACTATGATTTTTGACCGAAACTTTCATTTCAAAACGTTTCATAGAATCTAATTTTCATATGATTTATTTTCATGGACTTCCATCATAACCTTCCCTCTTAACGTATATAAATGATATGTGAAGTCTCGTATCATTTCAAATAGTCCCCAATTGAATTTGATTTTTTTGACCGAAACTAGTGTATAATATAGTATGATTTTTGACAAAAACATGCATTTCAAAAAGTTTCATAGAATCGAATTTTCGGATGATTTTTTGCATTGACTTCCATCATCACCTTCCCTCGTAAAATATGCAAATGATATGTGATGTTTCGTATCATTTCGAACAGTCCCCGATTTAATTTGATTTTTGACCGAATCTAGTATAAACTAGTGTATAATATACTATGATTTTTGACCGAAACTTCCATTTCGCAAAGTTTCATAGACTCTATTTTTTAGATATTTTTTTTGCATGGACTTCCATCATAACCTTCCCTCTTAACATATATAAATGATCTGAAAAGTCTCGTATCATTTCAAATAGTCCCCAATTAAATTTTATTTTTTTGACCGAAACTAGTATAAACTAGTGTATAATATACATTGATTTTTGACCGAAACTTGCATTTAAAACAATTTCATAGAATCTAATATTCAGATAATTTTTTTTGCATGAACTTCCATCATAACCTTCCCTCTTAACATATATAAATGAAATTTGAAGTCTCGTATCATTTCAAATAGTCCCCAATTAAATTTGATTTTTTTGACCGAAACTAGTGTATAATATACTATGATTTTTGACCGAAACATGCATTTCAAAAAGTTTCTTAGAATCCAATATTAATTTGATTTTTTGCATGGACTTCCATCATAACCTTCCCTTGTAAAATATATAAAGGATATTTGAAGTTTCTTATCATTTAGAACAATCCCCGATTTAATTTGATTGTTGACCGAAACTAGTATAAACTAGTGTATAATATACTATGATTTTTGACCGAAACATTCATTTCAAAAAGTTTCATAGAATCTAATTTTCATATGATTTATTTGCATGGACTTCCAACATAACCTTCACTCTTAACATATATAAATTATATGTGAAGTCTCGTATCATTTCAAATAGTCCCCAATTAAATTTGATTTTTTTGACCGAAATTAGTGTATAATATACTATGATTTTTGACCGAAACAATCATTTCAAAAAGTTTCGTTGAATCCAATTTTAATTTGATTTTTTGTATGGACTTCCATCATAACCTTCTCTTGTAAAATATATAAATGATATGTGAAGTTTCTTATCATTTAGAACAATCCCCGATTTAATTTGATTTTTGACCGAAACTAGTATAAACTAGTGTATAATATACTATGATTTTTGACCGAAACTTTCATTTCAAAACGTTTCATAGAATCTAATTTTCATATGATTTATTTGCATGGACTTCCATCATAACCTTCCCTCTTAACATATATAAATGATATGTGAAGTCTCGTATCATTTCAAATAGTCCCCAATTAAATTTGATTTTTTTGACCGAAACTAGTGTATAATATAGTATGATTTTTGACAAAAACATGCATTTCAAAAAGTTTCATAGAATCGAATTTTCGGATGATTTTTTGCATTGACTTCCATCATCACCTTCCCTCGTAAAATATGTAAATGATATGTGAAGTTTCGTATCATTTCGAACAGTCCCCGATTTAATTTGATTTTTGACCGAATCTAGTATAAACTAGTGTATAATATACTATGATTTTTGACCGAAACAATCATTTCAAAAAGTTTCGTTGAATCCAATTTTAATTTGATTTTTTGCATGGACTTCCATCATAACCTTCCCTTGTAAAATATATAAAGGATATTTGAAGTTTCTTATCATTTAGAACAATCCCCGATTTAATTTGATTGTTGACCGAAACTAGTATAAACTAGTGTATAATATACTATGATTTTTGACCGAAACTTCCATTTCGCAAAGTTTCATAGAATCTATTTTTTAGATATTTTCTTTGCATGGACTTCCATCATAACCTTCCCTCTTAACATATATAAATGATCTGAAAAGTCTCGTATCATTTCAAATAGTCCCCAATTAAATTTTATTTTTTTGACCGAAACTAGTATAAACTAGTGTATAATATACATTGATTTTTGACCGAAACTTGCATTTAAAACAATTTCATAGAATCTAATATTCAGATAATTTTTTTGCATGAACTTCCATCATAACCTTCCCTCTTAACATATATAAATGATATTTGAAGTCTCGTATCATTTCAAATAGTCCCCAATTAAATTTGATTTTTTTGACCGAAACTAGTGTATAATATACTATGATTTTTGACCGAAACATGCATTTCAAAAAGTTTCATAGAATCCAATATTAATTTGATTTTTTGCATGGACTTCCATCATAACCTTCCCTTGTAAAATATATAAAGGATATGTGAAGTTTCTTATCATTTAGAACAATCCCCAATTTAATTTGATTGTTGACCGAAACTAGTATAAACTAGTGTATAATATACTATGATTTTTGACCGAAACATTTATTTCAAAAAGTTTCATAGAATCTAATTTTCATATGATTTATTTGCATGGACTTCCAACATAACCTTCACTCTTAACATATATAAATTATATGTGAAGTCTCGTATCATTTCAAATAGTCCCCAATTAAATTTGATTTTTTTGACCGAAATTAGTGTATAATATACTATGATTTTTGACCGAAACAATCATTTCAAAAAGTTTCGTTGAATCCAATTTTAATTTGATTTTTTGCATGGACTTCCATCATAACCTTCTCTTGTAAAATATATAAATGATATGTGAAGTTTCTTATCATTTAGAACAATCCCCGATTTAATTTGATTTTTGACCGAAACTAGTATAAACTAGTGTATAATATACTATGATTTTTGACCGAAACTTTCATTTCAAAACGTTTCATAGAATCTAATTTTCATATGATTTATTTGCATGGACTTCCATCATAACCTTCCCTCTTAACATATATAAATGATATGTGAAGTCTCATATCATTTCAAATAGTCCCCAATTAAATTTGATTTTTTTGACCGAAACTAGTGTATAATATAGTATGATTTTTGACAAAAACATGCATTTCAAAAAGTTTCATAGAATCGAATTTTCGGATGATTTTTTGCATTGATTTCCATCATCACCTTCCCTCGTAAAATATTCAAATGATATGTGAAGTTTCGTATCATTTCGAACAGTCCCCGATTTAATTTGATTTTTGACCGAATCTAGTATAAACTAGTGTATAATATACTATGATTTTTGACCGAAACTTCCATTTCGCAAAGTTTCATAGAATCTATTTTTTAGATATTTTCTTTGCATGGACTTCCATCATAACCTTCCCTCTTAACATATATAAATGATCTGAAAAGTCTCGTATCATTTCAAATAGTCCCCAATTAAATTTTATTTTTTTGACCGAAACTAGTATAAACTAGTGTATAATATACATTGATTTTTGACCGAAACTTGCATTTAAAACAATTTCATAGAATCTAATATTCAGATAATTTTTTTGCATGAACTTCCATCATAACCTTCCCTCTTAACATATATAAATGATATTTGAAGTCTCGTATCATTTCAAATAGTCCCCAATTAAATTTGATTTTTTTGACCGAAACTAGTGTATAATATACTATGATTTTTGACCGAAACATGCATTTCAAAAAGTTTCATAGAATCCAATATTAATTTGATTTTTTGCATGGACTTCCATCATAACCTTCCCTTGTAAAATATATAAAGGATATGTGAAGTTTCTTATCATTTAGAACAATCCCCGATTTAATTTGATTGTTGACCGAAACTAGTATAAACTAGTGTATAATATACTATGATTTTTGACCGAAACATTTATTTCAAAAAGTTTCATAGAATCTAATTTTCATATGATTTATTTGCATGGACTTCCAACATAACCTTCACTCTTAACATATATAAATTATATGTGAAGTCTCGTATCATTTCAAATAGTCCCCAATTAAATTTGATTTTTTTGACCGAAATTAGTGTATAATATACTATGATTTTTGACCGAAACAATCATTTCAAAAAGTTTCGTTGAATCCAATTTTAATTTGATTTTTTGCATGGACTTCCATCATAACCTTCTCTTGTAAAATATATAAATGATATGTGAAGTTTCTTATCATTTAGAACAATCCCCGATTTAATTTGATTTTTGACCGAAACTAGTATAAACTAGTGTATAATATACTATGATTTTTGACCGAAACTTTCATTTCAAAACGTTTCATAGAATCTAATTTTCATATGATTTATTTGCATGGACTTCCATCATAACCTTCCCTCTTAACATATATAAATGATATGTGAAGTCTCATATCATTTCAAATAGTCCCCAATTAAATTTGATTTTTTTGACCGAAACTAGTGTATAATATAGTATGATTTTTGACAAAAACATGCATTTCAAAAAGTTTCATAGAATCGAATTTTCGGATGATTTTTTGCATTGATTTCCATCATCACCTTCCCTCGTAAAATATTCAAATGATATGTGAAGTTTCGTATCATTTCGAACAGTCCCCGATTTAATTTGATTTTTGACCGAATCTAGTATAAACTAGTGTATAATATACTATGATTTTTGACCGAAACTTCCATTTCGCAAAGTTTCATAGAATCTATTTTTTAGATATTTTTTTTGCATGGACTTCCATCAAAACCTTCCCTCTTAACATATATAAATGATCTGAAAAGTCTCGTATCATTTCAAATAGTCCCCAATTAAATTTTATTTTTTTGACCGAAACTAGTATAAACTAGTGTATAATATACATTGATTTTTGACCGAAACTTGCATTTAAAACAATTTCATAGAATCTAATATTCAGATAATTTTTTTTCATGAACTTCCATCATAACCTTCCCTCTTAACATATATAAATGATATGTGAAGTCTCGTATCATTTCAAATAGTCCCCAATTAAATTTGATTTTTTTGTCCGAAACTAGTGTATAATATACTATGATTTTTGACCGAAACTTGCATTTCAAAAAGTTTCATAGAATCCAATATTAATTTGATTTTTTGCATGGACTTCCATCATAACCTTCCCTTGTAAAATATATAAAGGTTATGTGAAGTTTCTTATCATTTAGAACAATCCCCGATTTAATTTGATTGTTGACCGAAACTAGTATAAACTAGTGTATAATATACTATGATTTTTGACCGAAACATTCATTTCAAAAAGTTTCATAGAATCTAATTTTCATATGATTTATTTGCATGGACTTCCAACATAACCTTCACTCTTAACATATATAAATGATATGTGAAGTCTCGTATCATTTCAAATAGTCCCCAATTAAATTTGATTTTTTTGACCGAAACTAGTGTATAATATACTATGATTTTTGACAAAAACATGCATTTCAAAAAGTTTCATAGAATCGAATTTTCGGATGATTTTTTGCATGGACTTCCATCATAACCTTCCCTCTTAAAATATATAAATGATATGTGAAGTTTCGTATCATTTTGAACAGTCCCCGATTTAATTTGATTTTTGACCGAAACTAGTATAAACTAGTGTATAATATACTATGATTGTTGACTGAAACTTGCATTTCGCAAAGTTTCATAGAATCTAGTTTTTAGATGATTTTTTTGCATGGACTTCCATCATAACCTTCCCTCTTAACACATATAAATGATCTGAAAAGTCTCGTATCATTTCAAATAGTCCCCAATTAAATTTTATTTTTTTGACCGAAACTAGTATAAACTAGTGTATAATATACATTGATTTTTGACCGAAACTTGCATTTAAAACAATTTCATAGAATCTAATATTCAGATAATTTTTTTTCATGAACTTCCATCATAACCTTCCCTCTTAACATATATAAATGATATGTGAAGTCTCGTATCATTTCAAATAGTCCCCAATTAAATTTGATTTTTTTGTCCGAAACTAGTGTATAATATACTATGATTTTTGACCGAAACTTGCATTTCAAAAAGTTTCATAGAATCCAATATTAATTTGATTTTTTGCATGGACTTCCATCATAACCTTCCCTTGTAAAATATATAAAGGTTATGTGAAGTTTCTTATCATTTAGAACAATCCCCGATTTAATTTGATTGTTGACCGAAACTAGTATAAACTAGTGTATAATATACTATGATTTTTGACCGAAACATTCATTTCAAAAAGTTTCATAGAATCTAATTTTCATATGATTTATTTGCATGGACTTCCAACATAACCTTCACTCTTAACATATATAAATGATATGTGAAGTCTCGTATCATTTCAAATAGTCCCCAATTAAATTTGATTTTTTTGACCGAAACTAGTGTATAATATACTATGATTTTTGACAAAAACATGCATTTCAAAAAGTTTCATAGAATCGAATTTTCGGATGATTTTTTGCATGGACTTCCATCATAACCTTCCCTCTTAAAATATATAAATGATATGTGAAGTTTCGTATCATTTTGAACAGTCCCCGATTTAATTTGATTTTTGACCGAAACTAGTATAAACTAGTGTATAATATACTATGATTGTTGACTGAAACTTGCATTTCGCAAAGTTTCATAGAATCTAGTTTTTAGATGATTTTTTTGCATGGACTTCCATCATAACCTTCCCTCTTAACACATATAAATGACCTGAAAAGTCTCGTATCATTTCAAATAGTCCCCAATTAAATTTTATTTTTTTGACTGAAACTAGTATAAACTAGTGTATAATATACATTGATTTTTGACCGAAACTTGCATTTAAAAAAATTTCATAGAATCTAATTTTCAGAAAATTTATTTGCATGGACTTCCATCATAACCTTCCCTCTTATCATATATAAATGATATGTGAAGTCTCGTATCATTTCAAATAGTCCCCAATTAAATTTGAGTTTTTTGACCGAAACTAGTGTATAATATACTATGATTTTTGACCGAAACTTGCATTTAAAAAAATTTCATAGAATCTAATTTTCAGATAATTTTTTTGCATGGACTTCCATCATAACCTTCCATCTTAACATATATAAATTATATGTGAAGTCTCGTATCATTTCAAATAGTCCCCAATTAAATTTGATTTTTTTGACCGAAATTAGTGTATAATATACTATGATTTTTGACCGAAACAATCATATCAAAAAGTTTCGTTGAATCCAATTTTAATTTAATTTTTTGCATGGACTTCCATCATAACCTTCTCTTGTAAAATATATAAATGATATGTGAAGTTTCTTATCATTTAGAACAATCCCCGATTTAATTTGATTTTTGACCGAAATTAGTATAAACTAGTGTATAATAAACTATGATTTTTGACCGAAACTTTCATTTCAAAACGTTTCATAGAATCTAATTTTCATATGATTTATTTTCATGGACTTCCATCATAACCTTCCCTCTTAACGTATATAAATGATATGTGAAGTCTCGTATCATTTCAAATAGTCCCCAATTGAATTTGATTTTTTTGACCGAAACTAGTGTATAATATAGTATGATTTTTGACAAAAACATGCATTTCAAAAAGTTTCATAGAATCGAATTTTCGGATGATTTTTTGCATTGACTTCCATCATCACCTTCCCTCGTAAAATATGCAAATGATATGTGATGTTTCGTATCATTTCGAACAGTCCCCGATTTAATTTGATTTTTGACCGAATCTAGTATAAACTAGTGTATAATATACTATGATTTTTGACCGAAACTTCCATTTCGCAAAGTTTCATAGACTCTATTTTTTAGATATTTTTTTTGCATGGACTTCCATCATAACCTTCCCTCTTAACATATATAAATGATCTGAAAAGTCTCGTATCATTTCAAATAGTCCCCAATTAAATTTTATTTTTTTGACCGGAACTAGTATAAACTAGTGTATAATATACATTGATTTTTTACCAAAACATGCATTTAAAACAATTTCATAGAATCTAATATTCAGATAATTTTTTTGCATGAACTTCCATCATAACCTTCCCTCTTAACATATATAAATGATATGTGAAGTCTCGTATCATTTCAAATAGTCCCCAATTAAATTTGATTTTTTTGACCGAAACTAGTGTATAATATACTATGATTTTTGACCGAAACATGCATTTCAAAAAGTTTCATAGAATCCAATATTAATTTGATTTTTTGCATGGACTTCCATCATAACCTTCCCTTGTAAATTATTTAAAGGATATGTGAAGTTTCTTATCATTTAGAACAATCCCCGATTTAATTTGATTGTTGACCGAAACTAGTATAAACTAGTGTATAATATACTATGATTTTTGACCGAAACATTCATTTCAAAAAGTTTCATAGAATCTAATTTTCATATGATTTATTTGCATGGACTTCCAACATAACCTTCACTCTTAACAAATATAAATGATATGTGAAGTCTCGTATCATTTCAAATAGTCCCCAATTAAATTTGATTTTTTTGACCGAAACTAGTGTATAATATACTATGATTTTTGACAAAAACATGCATTTCAAAAAGTTTCATAGAATCGAATTTTCGGATGATTTTTTGCATGGACTTCCATCATAACCTTCCCCATTAAAATATATAAATGATATGTGAAGTTTCGTATCATTTCGAACAGTCCCGATTTAATTTGATTTTTGACCGAAACTAGTATAAACTAGTGTATAATATACTATGATTTTTGACCGAAACTTCCATTTCACAAAGTTTCATAGAATCTAGTTTTTAGATGATTTTTTTGCATGGACTTCAATCATAACCTTCCCTCTTAACACATATAAATGATCTGAAAAGTCTCGTATCATTTCAAATAGTCCCCAATTAAATTTTATTTTTTTGACCGGAACTAGTATAAACTAGTGTATAATATACATTGATTTTTTACCAAAACATGCATTTAAAACAATTTCATAGTATCTAATATTCAGATAATTTTTTTGCATGAACTTCCATCATAACCTTCCCTCTTAACATATATAAATGATATGTGAAGTCTCGTATCATTTCAAATAGTCCCCAATTAAATTTGATTTTTTTGACCGAAACTAGTGTATAATATACTATGATTTTTGACCGAAACATGCATTTCAAAAAGTTTCATAGAATCCAATATTAATTTGATTTTTTGCATGGACTTCCATCATAACCTTCCCTTGTAAATTATTTAAAGGATATGTGAAGTTTATTATCATTTAGAACAATCCCCGATTTAATTTGATTGTTGACCGAAACTAGTATAAACTAGTGTATAATATACTATGATTTTTGACCGAAACATTCATTTCAAAAAGTTTCATAGAATCTAATTTTCATATGATTTATTTGCATGGACTTCCAACATAACCTTCCCTCTTAACATATATAAATGATATGTGAAGTCTCGTATCATTTCAAATAGTCCCCAATTAAATTTGATTTTTTTGACCGAAACTAGTGTATAATATACTATGATTTTTGACAAAAACATGCATTTCAAAAAGTTTCATAGAATCGAATTTTCGGATGATTTTTTGCATTGACTTCCATCATCACCTTCCCCCTTAAAATATATAAATGATATGTGAAGTTTCGTATCATTTCGAACAGTCCCGATTTAATTTGATTTTTGATCGAAACTAGTATAAACTAGTGTATAATATACTATGATTTTTGACCGAAACTTCCATTTCACAAAGTTTCATAGAATCTAGTTTTTAGATGATTTTTTTGCATGGACTTCCATCATAACCTTCCCTCTTAACACATATAAATGATCTGAAAAGTCTCGTATCATTTCAAATAGTCCCCAATTAAATTTTATTTTTTTGACCGGAACTAGTATAAACTAGTGTATAATATACATTGATTTTTTACCAAAACATGCATTTAAAACAATTTCATAGTATCTAATATTCAGATAATTTTTTTGCATGAACTTCCATCATAACCTTCCCTCTTAACATATATAAATGATATGTGAAGTCTCGTATCATTTCAAATAGTCCCCAATTAAATTTGATTTTTTTGACCGAAACTAGTGTATAATATACTATGATTTTTGACCGAAACATGCATTTCAAAAAGTTTCATAGAATCCAATATTAATTTGATTTTTTGCATGGACTTCCATCATAACCTTCCCTTGTAAATTATTTAAAGGATATGTGAAGTTTCTTATCATTTAGAACAATCCCCGATTTAATTTGATTGTTGACCGAAACTAGTATAAACTAGTGTATAATATACTATGATTTTTGACCGAAACATTCATTTCAAAAAGTTTCATAGAATCTAATTTTCATATGATTTATTTGCATGGACTTCCAACATAACCTTCACTCTTAACATATATAAATGATATGTGAAGTCTCGTATCATTTCAAATAGTCCCCAATTAAATTTGATTTTTTTGACCGAAACTAGTGTATAATATACTATGATTTTTGACAAAAACATGCATTTCAAAAAGTTTCATAGAATCGAATTTTCGGATGATTTTTTGCATGGACTTCCATCATAACCTTCCCCCTTAAAATATATAAATGATATGTGAAGTTTCGTATCATTTCGAACAGTCCCGATTTAATTTGATTTTTGACCGAAACTAGTATAAACTAGTGTATAATATACTATGATTTTTGACCGAAACTTCCATTTCACAAAGTTTCATAGAATCTAGTTTTTAGATGATTTTTTTGCATGGACTTCCATCATAACCTTCCCTCTTAACATATATAAATGATCTGAAAAGTCTCGTATCATTTCAAATAGTCCCCAATTAAATTTTATTTTTTTGACCGGAACTAGTATAAACTAGTGTATAATATACATTGATTTTTTACCAAAACATGCATTTAAAACAATTTCATAGAATCTAATATTCAGATAATTTTTTTGCATGAACTTCCATCATAACCTTCCCTCTTAACATATATAAATGATATGTGAAGTCTCGTATCATTTCAAATAGTCCCCAATTAAATTTGATTTTTTTGACCGAAACTAGTGTATAATATACTATGATTTTTGACCGAAACATGCATTTCAAAAAGTTTCATAGAATCCAATATTAATTTGATTTTTTTCATGGACTTCCATCATAACCTTCCCTTGTAAAATATATAAAGGATATGTGAAGTTTCTTATCATTTAGAACAATCCCCGATTTAATTTGATTGTTGACCGAAACTAGTATAAACTAGTGTATAATATACTATGATTTTTGACCGAAACATTCATTTCAAAAAGTTTCATAGAATCTAATTTTCATATGATTTATTTGCATGGACTTCCAACATAACCTTCACTCTTAACATATATAAATGATATGTGAAGTCTCGTATCATTTCATATAGTCCCCAATTAAATTTGATTTTTTTGACCGAAACTAGTGTATAATATACTATGATTTTTGACAAAAACATGCATTTCAAAAAGTTTCATAGAATCGAATTTTCGGATGATTTTTTGCATGGACTTCCATCATAACCTTCCCTCTTAAAATATATAAATGATATGTGAAGTTTCGTATCATTTCGAACAGTCCCCGATTTAATTTGATTTTTGACCGAAACTAGTATAAACAAGTGTATAATATACTATGATTTTTGACTGAAACTTGCATTTCGCAAAGTTTCATAGAATCTAGTTTTTAGATGATTTTTTTGCATGGACTTCCATCATAACCTTCCCTCTTAACACATATAAATGACCTGAAAAGTCTCATATCATTTCAAATAGTCCCCAATTAAATTTTGTTTTTTTGACCGAAACTAGTATAAACTAGTGTAAAATATACATTGATTTTTGACCGAAACTTGCATTTAAAAAAATTTCATAGAATCTATTTTTCAGATAATTTATTTTCATGGACTTCCATCATAACCTTCCCTCTTATCATATATAAATGATATGTGAAGTCTCGTATTATTTCAAATAGTCCCCAATTAAATTTGAGTTTTTTGATCGAAACTAGTGTATAATATACTATGATTTTTGACCGAAACTTGCATTTAAAAAAATTTCATAGAATCTAATTTTCAGATAATTTTTTTGCATGGACTTCCATCATAACCTTCCCTCTTAACATATATAAATGATATATGAAGTCTCGTATCATTTCAAATAGTCCCCAATTAAATTTGATTTTTTTGACCGAAATTAGTGTATAATATACTATGATTTTTGACCGAAACAATCATTTCAAAAAGTTACGTTGAATCCAATTTTAATTTAATTTTTTGTATGGACTTTCATCATAACCTTCTCTTGTAAAATATATAAATGATATGTGAAGTTTTTATCATTTAGAACAATCTCCGATTTAATTTGATTGTTGACCGAAACTAGTATAAACTAGTGTATAATATACTATGATTTTTGACCGAAACATTCATTTCAAAAAGTTTCATAGAATCTAATTTTCATATGATTTATTTGCATGGACTTCCAACATAACCTTCACTCTTAACATATATAAATGATATGTGAAGTCTCGTATCATTTCATATAGTCCCCAATTAAATTTGATTTTTTTGACCGAAACTAGTGTATAATATACTATGATTTTTGACAAAAACATGCATTTCAAAAAGTTTCATAGAATCGAATTTTCGGATGATTTTTTGCATGGACTTCCATCATAACCTTCCCTCTTAAAATATATAAATGATATGTGAAGTTTCGTATCATTTCGAACAGTCCCCGATTTAATTTGATTTTTGACCGAAACTAGTATAAACAAGTGTATAATATACTATGATTTTTGACCGAAACTTCCATTTCGCAAAGTTTCATAGAATCTATTTTTTAGATATTTTTTTTGCATGGACTTCCATCATAACCTTCCCTCTTAACATATATAAATGATCTGAAAAGTCTCGTATCATTTCAAATAGTCCCCAATTAAATTTTATTTTTTTGACCAAAACTAGTATAAACTAGTGTATAATATACATTGATTTTTGAACGAAACTTGCATTTAAAACAATTTCATAGAATCTAAAATTCAGATAATTTTTTTGCATGAACTTCCATCATAACCTTCCCTCTTAACATATATAAATGATATGTGAAGTCTCGTATCATTTCAAATAGTCCCCAATTAAATTTGATTTTTTTGACCGAAATTAGTGTATAATATACTATGATTTTTGACCGAAACAATCATTTCAAAAAGTTACGTTGAATCCAATTTTAATTTAATTTTTTGTATGGACTTCCATCATAACCTTCTCTTGTAAAATATATAAATGATATGTGAAGTTTCTTATCATTTAGAACAATCCCTGATTTAATTTGATTTTTGACCGAAACTAGTATAAACTAGTGTATAATAAACTATGATTTTTGACCGAAACCTTCATTTCAAAACGTTTCATAGAATCTAATTTTCATATGATTTATTTTCATGGACTTCCATCATAAATTTCCCTCTTAACGTATATAAATGATATGTGAAGTCTCGTATCATTTCAAATAGTCCCAAATTAAATTTGATTTTTTTGACCGAAACTAGTGTATAATATAGTATGATTTTTGACAAAAACATGCATTTCAAAAAGTTTCATAGAATCGAATTTTCGGATGATTTTTTGCATTGACTTCCATCATCACCTTCCCTCGTAAAATATGTAAATGATATGTGAAGTTTCGTATCATTTCGAACAGTCCCTGATTTAATTTGATTTTTGACCAAATCTAGTATAAACTAGTGTATAATATACTATGATTTTTGACCGAAACTTCCATTTCGCAAAGTTTCATAGAATCTATTTTTTAGATATTTTTTTTGCATGGACTTCCATCATAACCTTCCCTCTTAACATATATAAATGATCTGAAAAGTCTCGTATCATTTCAAATAGTCCCCAATTAAATTTTATTTTTTTGACCAAAACTAGTATAAACTAGTGTATAATATACATTGATTTTTGACCGAAACTTGCATTTAAAACAATTTCAAAGAATCTAATATTCAGATAATTTTTTTGCATGAACTTCCATCATAACCTTCCCTCTTAACATATATAAATAATATGTGAAGTCTCGTATCATTTCAAATAGTCCCCAATTAAATTTGATTTATTTGACCGAAACTAGTGTATAATATACTATGATTTTTGACCGAAACTTGCATTTCAAAAAGTTTCATAGAATCCAATATTAATTTGATTTTTTGCATGGTCTTCCATCATAACCTTCCCTTGTAAAATATATAAAGGATATGTGAAGTTTCTTATCATTTAGAACAATCCCCGATTTAATTTGATTGTTGACCGAAACTAGTATAAACTAGTGTATAATATACTTTGATTTTTGACCGAAACATTCATTTCAAAAAGTTTCATAGAATCTAATTTTCATATGATTTATTTGCATGGACTTCCAACATAGCCTTCACTCTTAACATATATAAATGATATGTGAAGTCTCGTATCATTTCAAATAGTCCCCAATTAAATTTGATTTTTTTGACCGAAACTAGTGTATAATATACTATGATTTTTGACAAAAACATGCATTTCAAAAAGTTTCATAGAATCGAATTTTCGGATGATTTTTTGCATGGACTTCCATCATAACCTTCCCTCTTAACATATATAAATGATATGTGAAGTCTCGTATCATTTCAAATAGTCCCCAATTAAATTTGATTTTTTTGACCGAAATTAGTGTATAATATACTATGATTTTTGACCGAAACAATCATTTCAAAAAGTTTCGTTGAATCCAATTTTAATTTAATTTTTTGCATGGACTTCCATCATAACCTTCTCTTGTAAAATATATAAATGATATGTGAAGTTTCTTATCATTTAGAACAATCCCCAATTTAATTTGATTTTTGACCGAAACTAGTATAAACTAGTGTATAATATACTATGATTTTTGACCGAAACTTTCATTTCAAAACGTTTCAAAGAAATCTAATTTTCATATGATTTATTTGCATGGACTTCAATCATAACCTTCCCTCTTAACATATATAAATGATATGTGAAGTCTCGTATCATTTCAAATAGTCCCCATTTAAATTTGATTTTTTTTGACCGAAACTAGTGTATAATATAGTATGATTTTTGACAAAAACATGCATTTCAAAAAGTTTCATAGAATCGAATTTTCGGATGATTTTCTGCATTGACTTCCATCATCACCTTCCCTCGTAAAATATGTAAATGATATGTGAAGTTTCGTATCATTTCGAACAGTCCCCGATTTAATTTGATTTTTGACCGAATCTAGTATAAACTAGTGTATAATATACTATGATTTTTGACCGAAACTTCCATTTCGCAAAGTTTCATAGAATCTATTTTTTAGAAATTTTTTTTGCATGGACTTCCATCATAACCTTCCCTCTTAACATATATAAATGATCTGAAAAGTCTCGTATCATTTCAAATAGTCCCCAATTAAATTTTATTTTTTTGACCGAAACTAGTATAAACTAGTGTATAATATACATTGATTTTTGACCGAAACTTGCATTTAAAACAATTTCATAGAATCTAATATTCAGATAATTTTTTTGCATGAACTTCCATCATAACCTTCCCTCTTAACATATATAAATGATATGTGAAGTATTGTATCATTTCAAATAGTCCCCAATTAAATATGATTTTTTTGACCGAAACTAGTGTATAATATACTATGATTTTTGACCGAAACTTGCATTTCAAAAAGATTCATAGAATCCAATATTAATTTGATTTTTTGCATGGACTTCCATCATAACCTTCCCTTGTAAAATATATAAAGGATATGTGAAGTTTCTTATCATTTAGAACAATCCCCGATTTAATTTGATTGTTGACCGAAACTAGTATAAACTAGTGTATAATATACTATGATTTTTGAACGAAACATTCATTTCAAAAAGTTTCATAGAATCTAATTTTCATATGATTTATTTGCATGGACTTCCAACATAACCTTCACTCTTAACATATATAAATGATATGTGAAGTCTCGTATCATTTCAAATAGTCCCCAATTAAATTTGATTTTTTTGACCGATACTAGTGTATAATATACTATGATTATTGACAAAAACATGCATTTCAAAAAGTTTCATAGAATCGAATTTTCGGATGATTTTTTGCATGGACTTCCATCATAACCTTCCCTCTTAAAATATATAAATGATATGTGAAGTTTCGTATCATTTCAAACAGTCCCCGATTTAATTTGATTTTTGACCGAAACTAGTATAATCTAGTGTATAATATACTATGATTTTTGACTGAAACTTGCATTTCGCAAAGTTTCATAGAATCTAGTTTTTAGATGATTTTTTTGCATGGACTTCCATCATAAACTTCCCTCTTAACACATATAAATGACCTGAAAAGTCTCGTATCATTTCAAATAGTCCCCAATTAAATTTTATTTTTTTGACCGAAACTAGTATAAACTAGTGTATAATATACATTGATTTTTGACCGAAACTTGCATTTAAAAAAATTTCATAGAATCTAATTTTCAGATAATTTATTTGCATGGACTTCCATCATAACCTTCCCTCTTATCATATATAAATGATATGTGAAGTCTCGTATCATTTCAAATAGTCCCCAATTAAATTTGAGTTTTTTGACCGAAACTAGTGTATAATATACTATGATTTTTGACCGAAACTTGCATTTAAAAAAATTTCATAGAATCTAATTTTCAGATAATTTTTTTGCATGGACTTCCATCATAACCTTCCCTCTTAACATATATAAATGATATGTGAAGTCTCGTATCATTTCAAATAGTCCCCAATTAAATTTGATTTTTTTGACCGAAATTAGTGTATAATATACTATGATTTTTGACCGAAACAATCATTTCAAAAAGTTTCGTTGAATCCAATTTTAATTTAATTTTTTGCATGGACTTCCATCATAACCTTCTCTTGTAAAATATATAAATGATATGTGAAGTTTCTTATCATTTAGAACAATCCCCGATTTAAAATATATAATTTTTTACTATGATTTTTGACCGAAACTTTCATTTCAAAACGTTTCATAGAATCTAATTTTCATATGATTTATTTGCATGGACTTCAATCATAACCTTCCCTCTTAACATATATAAATGATATGTGAAGTCTCGTATTATTTCAAATAGTCCCCAATTAAATTTGATTTTTTTGACCGAAACTAGTGTATAATATAGTATGATTTTTGACAAAAACATGCATTTCAAAAAGTTTCATAGAATCGAATTTTCGGATGATTTTTTGCATTGACTTCCATCATCACCTTCCCTCGTAAAATATGTAAATGATATGTGAAGTTTCGTATCATTTCGAACAGTCCCCGATTTAATTTGATTTTTGACCGAATCTAGTATAAACTAGTGTATAATATACTATGATTTTTGACCGAAACTTCCATTTCGCAAAGTTTCATAGAATCTATTTTTTAGAAATTTTTTTTGCATGGACTTCCATCATAACCTTCCCTCTTAACATATATAAATGATCTGAAAAGTCTCGTATCATTTCAAATAGTCCCCAATTACATTTTATTTTTTTGACCGAAACTAGTATAAACTAGTGTATAATATACATTGATTTTTGACCGAAACTTGCATTTAAAACAATTTCATAGAATCTAATATTCAGATAATTTTTTTGCATGAACTTCCATCATAACCTTCCCTCTTAACATATATAAATGATATGTGAAGTCTCGTATCATTTCAAATAGTCCCCAATTAAATTTGATTTTTTTGACCGAAACTAGTGTATAATATACTATGATTTTTGACCGAAACATGCATTTCAAAAAGTTTCATAGAATCCAATATTAATTTGATTTTTTGCATGGACTTCCATCATAACCTTCCCTTGTAAAATATATAAAGGATATGTGAAGTTTCTTATCATTTAGAACAATCCCCGATTTAATTTGATTGTTGACCGAAACTAGTATAAACTAGTGTATAATATACTATGATTTTTGACCGAAACATTCATTTCAAAAAGTTTCATAGATTCTAATTTTCATATGATTTATTTGCATGGACTTCCAACATAACCTTCACTCTTAACATATATAAATGATATGTGAAGTCTCGTATCATTTCAAATAGTCCCCAATTAAATTTGATTTTTTTCACCGAAACTAGTGTATAATATACTATGATTTTTGACAAAAACATGCATTTCAAAAAGTTTCATAGAATCGAATTTTCGGATGATTTTTTGCATGGACTTCCATCATAACCTTCCCTCTTAAAATATATAAATGATATGTGAAGTTTCGTATCATTTCAAACAGTCCCCTATTTAATTTGATTTTTGACCGAAACTAGTATAAACTAGTGTATAATATACTATGATTTTTGACTGAAACTTGCATTTCGCAAAGTTTCATAGAATCTAGTTTTTAGATGATTTTTTTGCATGGACTTCCATCATAAACTTCCCTCTTAACACATATAAATGACGTGAAAAGTCTCGTATCATTTCAAATAGTCCCCAATTAAATTTTATTTTTTTGACCGAAACTAGTATAAACTAGTGTATAATATACATTGATTTTTGACCGAAACTTGCATTTAAAAAAATTTCATAGAATCTAATTTTCAGATAATTTATTTGCATGGACTTCCATCATAACCTTCCCTCTTATCATATATAAATGATATGTGAAGTCTCGTATCATTTCAAATAGTCCCCAATTAAATTTGAGTTTTTTGACCGAAACTAGTGTATAATATACTATGATTTTTGACCGAAACTTGCATTTAAAAAAATTTCATAGAATCTAATTTTCAGATAATTTTTTTGCATGGACTTCCATCATAACCTTCCCTCTTAACATATATTAATGATATGTGAAGTCTCGTATCATTTCAAATAGTCCCCAATTAAATTTGATTTTTTTGACCGAAATTAGTGTATAATATACTATGATTTTTGACCGAAATAATAATTTCAAAAAGTTTCGTTGAATCCAATTTTAATTTAATTTTTTGCAAGGACTTCCATCATAACCTTCTCTTGTAAAATATATAAATGATATGTGAAGTTTCTTATCATTTAGAACAATCCCCGATTTAATTTGATTTTTGACCGAAACTAGTATAAACTAGTGTATAATATACTATGATTTTTGACCGAAACATTCATTTCAAAAAGTTTCATAGAATCTAATTTTCATATGATTTATTTGCATGGACTTCCAACATAACCTTCACTCTTAACATATATAAATGATATGTGAAGTCTCGTATCATTTCAAATAGTCCCCAATTAAATTTGATTTTTTGACCGAAACGAGTGTTTAATATACTATGATTTTTGACAAAAACATGCATTTCAAAAAGTTTCATAGAATCGAATTTTCGGATGATTTTTTCCATGGACTTCCATCATAACCTTCCCTCTTAAAATATATAAATGATATGTGAAGTTTCGTATCATTTCGAACATTCCCCGATTTAATTTGATTTTTGACCGAAACAAGTATAAACTAGTGTATACTATACTATGATTTTTGACTGAAACTTGCATTTCGCAAAGTTTCATAGAATCTAGTTTTTAGATGATTTTTTTGCATGGACTTCCATCATAAACTTCCCTCTTAACACATATAAATGACCTGAAAAGTCTCGTATCATTTCAAATAGTCCCCAATTAAATTTTATTTTTTTGACCGGAACTAGTATAAACTAGTGTATAATATACATTGATTTTTGACCGAAACTTGCATTTAAAAAAATTTCATAGAATCTAATATTCAGATAATTTTTTGGCATGGACTTCCATCATAACCTTCCCTCTTATCATATATAAATGATATGTGAAGTCTCATATCATTTCAAATAGTCCCCAATTAAATTTGAGTTTTTTGACCGAAACTAGTGTATAATATACTATGATTTTTGACCGAAACTTGCATTTAAAAAAGTTTCATAGAATCTAATTTTCAGATAATTTTTTTGCATGGACTTCCATCATAACCTTCCCTCTTAATATATATAAATGATATGTGAAGTCTCGTATCATTTCAAATAGTCCCCAATTAAATTTGATTTTTTTGACCGAAATTAGTGTATAATATACTATGATTTTTGACAGAAACAATCATTTCAAAAAGTTTCGTTGAATCCAATTTTAATTTAATGTTTTGCATGGACTTCCATCATAACCTTCTCTTGTAAAATATATAAATGATATGTGAAGTTTCTTATCATTTAGAACAATCCCCGATTTAATTTGATTTTTGACCGAAACTAGTATAAACTAGTGTATAATATACTATGATTTTTGACCGAAACATTCATTTCAAAAAGTTTCATAGAATCTAATTTTCATATGATTTATTTGCATGGACTTCCAACATAACCTTCACTCTTAACATATATAAATGATATGTGAAGTCTCGTATCATTTTAAATAGTCCCCAATTAAATTTGATTTTTTGACCGAAACTAGTGTATAATATACTATGATTTTTGACAAAAACATGCATTTCAAAAAGTTTCATAGAATCGAATTTTCGGATGATTTTTTCCATGGACTTCCATCATAACCTTCCCTCTTAAAATATATAAATGATATGTGAAGTTTCGTATCATTTCGAACATTCCCCGATTTAATTTGATTTTTGACCGAAACTAGTATAAACTATTGTATACTATACTATGATTTTTGACTGAAACTTGCATTTCGCAAAGTTTCATAGAATCTTGTTTTTAGATGATTTTTTTGCATGGACTTCCATCATAAACTTCCCTCTTAACACATATAAATGACCTGAAAAGTCTCGTATCATTTCAAATAGTCCCCAATTAAATTTTATTTTTTTGACCGGAACTAGTATAAACTAGTGTATAATATACATTGATTTTTGACCGAAACTTGCATTTAAAAAAATTTCATAGAATCTAATATTCAGATAATTTTTTTGCATGGACTTCCATCATAACCTTCCCTCTTATCATATATAAATGATATGTGAAGTCTCATATCATTTCAAATAGTCCCCAATTAAATTTGAGTTTTTTGACCGAAACTAGTGTATAATATACTATGATTTTTGACCGAAACTTGCATTTAAAAAAGTTTCATAGAATCTAATTTTCAGATAATTTTTTTGCATGGACTTCCATCATAACCTTCCCTCTTAATATATATAAATGATATGTGAAGTCTCGTATCATTTCAAATAGTCCCCAATTAAATTTGATTTTTTTGACCGAAATTAGTGTATAATATACTATGATTTTTGACAGAAACAATCATTTCAAAAAGTTTCGTTGAATCCAATTTTAATTTAATGTTTTGCATGGACTTCCATCATAACCTTCTCTTGTAAAATATATAAATGATATGTGAAGTTTCTTATCATTTAGAACAATCCCCGATTTAATTTGATTTTTGACCGAAACTAGTAAAACTAGTGTATAATATACTATGATTTTTGACCGAAACTTTCATTTCAAAACGTTTCAAAGAAATCTAATTTTCATATGATTTATTTGCATGGACTTCAATCATAACCTTCCCTCTTAACATATATAAATGATATGTGAAGTCTCGTATCATTTCAAATAGTCCCCAATTAAATTTGATTTTTTTGACCGAAACTAGTGTATAATATAGTATGATTTTTGACAAAAACATGCATTTCAAAAAGTTTCATAGAATCGAATTTTCGAATGATTTTTTGCATTGACTTCCATCATCACCTTCCCTCGTAAAATATGTAAATGATATGTGAAGATTCGTATCATTTCGAACAGTCCCCGATTTAATTTGATTTTTGACCGAATCTAGTATAAACTAGTGTATAATATACTATGATTTTTGACCGAAACTTCCATTTCGCAAAGTTTCATAGAATCTATTTTTTAGATATTTTTTTTGCATGGACTTCCATCATAACCTTCCCTCTTAACATATATAAATGATCTGAAAAGTCTCGTATCATTTCAAATAGTCCCCAATTAAATTTTATTTTTTTGACCGAAACTAGTATAAACTAGTGTATAATATACATTGATTTTTGACTGAAACTTGCATTTAAAAAAATTTCATAGAATCTAATATTCAGATTATTTTTTTGCATGAACTTCCATCATAACCTTCCCTCTGAACATATATAAATGATATGTGAAGTCTCGTATCATTTCAAATAGTCCCCAATTAAATTTGATTTTTTTGACCGAAACTAGTGTATAATATACTATGATTTTTGACCGAAACTTGCATTTCAAAAAGTTTCATAGAATCCAATATTAATTTGATTTTTTGCATGGACTTCCATCATAACCTTCCCTTGTCAAATATATAAAGGATATGTGAAGTTTCTTATCATTTAGAACAATCCCCGATTTAATTTGATTGTTGACCGAAACTAGTATAAACTAGTGTATAATATACTATGATTTTTGACCGAAACATTCATTTCAAAAAGTTTCATAGAATCTAATTTTCATATGATTTATTTGCCTGGACTTCCAACATAACCTTCACTCTTAACATATATAAATGATATGTGAAGTCTCGTATCATTTCAAATCGTCCCCAATTAAATTTGATTTTTTTGACCGAAACTAGTGTATAATATACTATGATTTTTGACAAAAACATGCATTTCAAAAAGTTTCATAGAATCGAATTTTTGGATGATTTTTTGCATGGACTTCCGTCATAACCTTCCCTCTTAAAATATATAAATGATATGTGAAGTTTCGTATCATTTCGAACAGTCCCCGATTTAATTTGATTTTTGACCGAAACTAGTATAAACTAGTGTATAATATACTATGATTTTTGATTGAAACTTGCATTTCGCAAAGTTTCATAGAATCTAGTTTTTAGATGATTTTTTTGCATGGACTTCCATCATAACCTTCCCTCTTAACACATATAAATGACCTGAAAAGTCTCGAATCATTTCAAATAGTCCCCAATTAAATTTTATTTTTTTGACCGAAACTAGTATAAACTAGTGTATAATATACATTGATTTTTGACAGAAACTTGCATTTCAAAAAGTTTCATAGAATCCAATATTAATTTGATTTTTTGCATGGACTTCCATCATAACCTTCCCTTGTAAAAATTATAAAGGATATGTGAAGTTTCTTATCATTTAGAACAATCCCCGATTTAATTTGATTGTTGAACGAAACTAGTATAAACTAGTGTATAATATACTATGATTTTTGACCGAAACATTCATTTCAAAAAGATTGATAGAATCTAATTTTCATATGATTTATTTGCATGGACTTCCAACATAACCTTCACACTTAACATATATAAATGATATGTGAAGTCTCGTATCATTTCAAATCGTCCCCAATTAAATTTGATTTTTTTGACCGAAACTAGTGTATAATATACTATGATTTTTGACAAAAACATGCATTTCAAAAAGTTTCATAGAATCGAATTTTCGGATGATTTTTTGCATGGACTTCCATCATAACCTTCCCTCTTAAAATATATAAATGATATGTGAAGTTTCGTATCATTTCGAACAGTCCCCAATTTAATTTGATTTTTGACCGAAACTAGTATAAACTAGTGTATAATATACTATGATTTTTGACCGAAACTTGCATTTCGCAAAGTTTCATAGAATCTAGTTTTTAGATGATTTTTTTGCATGGACTTCCATCATAACCTTCCCTCTTAACACATATAAATGACTTGAAAAGTCTCGTATCATTTCAAATAGTCCCCAATTAAATTTTATTTTTTTGACCGAAACTAGTATAAACTAGAGTATAATATACATTGATTTTTGACCGAAACTTGCATTTAAAAAAATTTCATAGAATCTAATTTTCAGATAATTTATTTGCATGGACTTCCATCATAACCTTCCCTATTAACATATATAAATGATATGTGAAGTCTCGTATCATTTCAAATAGTCCCCAATTAAATTTGATTTTTTTGACCGAAATTAGTGTATAATATACTATGATTTTTGACCGAAACATGCATATCAAAAAGTTTCATAGAATCCAATTTTAATTTGATTTTTTGCATGGACTTCCATCATAACCTTCTCTTGTAAAATATATAAATGATATGTGATGTTTCTTATCATTTAGAACAATCCCCGATTTAATTTGATTTTTGACCGAAACTAGTATAAACTAGTGTATAATATACTATGATTTTTGACCGAAACTTTCATTTCAAAACGTTTCATAGAATCTAATTTTCATATGATTTATTTGCATGGACTTCCATCATAACCTTCCCTCTTAACATATATAAATGATATGTGAAGTCTCGTATCATTTCAAATAGTCCCCAATTAAATTTGATTTTTTTGACCGAAACTAGTGTATAATATAGTATGATTTTTGACAAAAACATGCATTTCAAAAAGTTTCATAGAATCGAATTTTCGGATGATTTTTTGCATTGACTTCCATCATCACCTTCCCTCGTAAAATATGTAAATGATATGTGAAGTTTCGTATCATTTCGAACAGTCCCCGATTTAATTTGATTTTTGACCGAATCTAGAATAAACTAGTGTATAATATACTATGATTTTTGACCGAAACTTCCATTTCACAAAGTTTCATAGAATCTATTTTTTAGAAATTTTTTTTGCATGGAATTCCATCATAACCTTCCCTCTTAACATATATAAATGATCTGAAAAGTCTCGTATCATTTCAAATAGTCCCCAATTACATTTTATTTTTTTGACCGAAACTAGTATAAACTAGTGTATAATATACATTGATTTTTGACCGAAACATGCATTTAAAACAATTTCATAGAATCTAATATTCAGATAATTTTTTTGCATGAACTTCCATCATAACCTTCCCTCTTAACATATATAAATGATATGTGAAGTCTCGTATCATTTCAAATAGTCCCCAATTAAATTTGATTTTTTTGACCGAAACTAGTGTATAATATACTATGATTTTTGACCGAAACATGCATTTCAAAAAGTTTCATAGAATCCAATATTAATTTGATTTTTTGCATGGACTTCCATCATAACCTTCCCTTGTAAAATATATAAAGGATATGTGAAGTTTCTTATCATTTAGAACAATCCCCGATTTAATTTGATTGTTGACCGAAACTAGTATAAACTAGTGTATAATATACTATGATTTTTGACCGAAACATTCATTTCAAAAAGTTTCATAGAATCTAATTTTCATATGATTTATTTGCATGGACTTCCAACATAACCTTCACTCTTAACATATATAAATGATATGTGAAGTCTCGTATCATTTCAAATAGTCCCCAATTAAATTTGATTTTTTGACCGAAACTAGTGTATAATATACTATGATTTTTGACAAAAACATGCATTTCAAAAAGTTTCATAGAATCGAATTTTCGGATGATTTTTTGCATGGACTTCCATCATAACCTTCCCTCTTAAAATATATAAATGATATGTGAAGTTTCGTATCATTTCGAACAGTCCCCGATTTAATTTGATTTTTGACCGAAACTAGTATAAACTAGTGTATAATATACTATGATTTTTGACTGAAACTTGCATTTCGCAAAGTTTCATAGAATCTAGTTTTTAGATGATTTTTTTGCATGGACTTCCATCATAAACTTCCCTCTTAACACATATAAATGACCTGAAAAGTCTCGTATCATTTCAAATAGTCCCCAATTAAATTTTATTTTTTTGACCGAAACTAGTATAAACTAGTGTATAATATACATTGATTTTGACCGAAACTTGCATTTAAAAAAATTTCATAGAATCTAATATTCAGATAATTTTTTTGCATGGACTTCCATCATAACCTTCCCTCTTATCATATATAAATGATATGTGAAGTCTCGTATCATTTCAAATAGTCCCCAATTAAATTTGAGTTTTTTGACCGAAACTAGTGTATAATATACTATGATTTTTGACCGAAACTTGCATTTAAAAAAGTTTCATAGAATCTAATTTTCAGATAATTTTTTTGCATGGACTTCCATCATAACCTTCCCTCTTAATATATATAAATGATATGTGAAGTCTCGTATCATTTCAAATAGTCCCCAATTAAATTTGATTTTTTTGACCGAAATTAGTGTATAATATACTATGATTTTTGACAGAAACAATCATTTCAAAAAGTTTCGTTGAATCCAATTTTAATTTAATTTTTTGCATGGACTTCCATCATAACCTTCTCTTGTAAAATATATAAATGATATGTGAAGTTTCTTATCATTTAGAACAATCCCCGGTTTAATTTGATTTTTGACCGAAACTAGTATAAACTAGTGTATAATATACTATGATTTTTGACCGAAACTTTCATTTCAAAACGTTTCAAAGAAATCTAATTTTCATATGATTTATTTGCATGGACTTCAATCATAACCTTCCCTCTTAACATATATAAATGATATGTGAAGTCTCGTATCATTTCAAATAGTCCCCAATTAAATTTGATTTTTTTGACCGAAACTAGTGTATAATATAGTATGATTTTTGACAAAAACATGCATTTCAAAAAGTTTCATAGAATCGAATTTTCGAATGATTTTTTGCATTGACTTCCATCATCACCTTCCCTCGTAAAATATGTAAATGATATGTGAAGTTTCGTATCATTTCGAAAAGTCCCCGATTTAATTTGATTTTTGACCGAATCTAGTATAAACTAGTGTATAATATACTATGATTTTTGACCGAAACTTCCATTTCGCAAAGTTTCATAGAATCTATTTTTTAGAAATTTTTTTTGCATGGACTTCCATCATAACCTTCCCTCTTAACATATATAAATGATCTGAAAAGTCTCGTATCATTTCAAATAGTCCCCAATTACATTTTATTTTTTTGACCGAAACTAGTATAAACTAGTGTATAATATACATTGATTTTTGACCGAAACTTGCATTTAAAACAATTTCATAGAATCTAATATTCAGATAATTTTTTTGCATGAACTTCCATCATAACCTTCCCTCTTAACATATATAAATGATATGTGAAGTCTCGTATCATTTCAAATAGTCCCCAATTAAATTTGATTTTTTTGACCGAAACTAGTGTATAATATACTATGATTTTTGACCGAAACTTGCATTTCAAAAAGTTTCGTTGAATCCAATTTTAATTTAATTTTTTGCATGAAATTCCATCATAACCTTCTCTTGTAAAATATATAAATGATATGTGAAGTTTCTTATCATTTAGAACAATCCCCGATTTAATTTGATTTTTGACCGAAACTAGTATAAACTAGTGTATAATATACTATGATTTTTGACCGAAACATTCATTTCAAAAAGTTTCATAGAATCTAATTTTCATATGATTTATTTGCATGGACTTCCAACATAACCTTCACTCTTAACATATATAAATGATATGTGAAGTCTCGTATCATTTCAAATAGTCCCCAATTAAATTTGATTTTTTGACCGAAACTAGTGTATAATATACTATGATTTTTGACAAAAACATGCATTTCAAAAAGTTTCATAGAATCGAATTTTCGGATGATTTTTTGCATGGACTTCCATCATAACCTTCCCTCTTAAAATATATAAATGATATGTGAAGTTTCGTATCATTTCGAACAGTCCCCGATTTAATTTGATTTTTGACCGAAACTAGTATAAACTAGTGTATAATATACTATGATTTTTGATTGAAACTTGCATTTCGCAAAGTTTCATAGAATCTAGGTTTTAGATGATTTTTTTGCATGGACTTCCATCATAACCTTCCCTCTTAACACATATAAATGACCTGAAAAGTCTCGTATCATTTCAAATAGTCCCCAATTAAATTTTATTTTTTTGACCGAAACTAGTATAAACTAGTGTATAATATACATTGATTTTTGACCGAAACTTGCATTTAAAAAAATTTCATAGAATCTAATTTTCAGATAATTTATTTGCATGGACTTCCATCATAACCTTCCCTCTTAACATATATAAATGATATGTGAAGTCTTGTATCATTTCAAATAGTCCCCAATTAAATTTGAGTTTTTTGACCGAAACTAGTGTATAATATACTATGATTTTTGACCGAAACTTGCATTTAAAAAAATTTCATAGAATCTAATTTTCAGATAATTTTTTTGCATGGACTTCCATCATAACCTTCCCTCTTAACATATATAAATGATATGTGAAGTCTCGTATCATTTCAAATAGTCCCCAATTAAATTTGATTTTTTTGACCGAAACTAGTGTATAATATACTATGATTTTTGACCGAAACTTGCATTTCAAAAAGTTTCATAGAATCCAATATTAATTTGATTTTTTGCATGGACTTCCATCATAACCTTCCCTTGTCAAATATATAAAGGATATGTGAAATTTCTTATCATTTAGAACAATCCCCGATTTAATTTGATTGTTGACCGAAACTAGTATAAACTAGTGTATAATATACTATGATTTTTGACCGAAACATTCATTTCAAAAAGTTTCATAGAATCTAATTTTCATATGATTTATTTGCCTGGACTTCCAACATAACCTTCACTCTTAACATATATAAATGATATGTGAAGTCTCGTATCATTTCAAATCGTCCCCAATTAAATTTGATTTTTTTGACCGAAACTAGTGTATAATATACTATGATTTTTGACAAAAACATGCATTTCAAAAAGTTTCATAGAATCGAATTTTCGGATGATTTTTTGCATGGACTTCCGTCATAACCTTCCCTCTTAAAATATATAAATGATATGTGAAGTTTCGTATCATTTCGAACAGTCCCCGATTTAATTTGATTTTTGACCGAAACTAGTATAAACTAGTGTATAATATACTATGATTTTTGATTGAAACTTGCATTTCGCAAAGTTTCATAGAATCTAGTTTTTAGATGATTTTTTTGCATGGACTTCCATCATAACCTTCCCTCTTAACACATATAAATGACCTGAAAAGTCTCGAATCATTTCAAATAGTCCCCAATTAAATTTTATTTTTTTGACCGAAACTAGTATAAACTAGTGTATAATATACATTGATTTTTGACAGAAACTTGCATTTCAAAAAGTTTCATAGAATCCAATATTAATTTGATTTTTTGCATGGACTTCCATCATAACCTTCCCTTGTAAAAATTATAAAGGATATGTGAAGTTTCTTATCATTTAGAACAATCCCCGATTTAATTTGATTGTTGAACGAAACTAGTATAAACTAGTGTATAATATACTATGATTTTTGACCGAAACATTCATTTCAAAAAGATTGATAGAATCTAATTTTCATATGATTTATTTGCATGGACTTCCAACATAACCTTCACACTTAACATATATAAATGATATGTGAAGTCTCGTATCATTTCAAATCGTCCCCAATTAAATTTGATTTTTTTGACCGAAACTAGTGTATAATATACTATGATTTTTGACAAAAACATGCATTTCAAAAAGTTTCATAGAATCGAATTTTCGGATGATTTTTTGCATGGACTTCCATCATAACCTTCCCTCTTAAAATATATAAATGATATGTGAAGTTTCGTATCATTTCGAACAGTCCCCAATTTAATTTGATTTTTGACCGAAACTAGTATAAACTAGTGTATAATATACTATGATTTTTGACTGAAACTTGCATTTCGCAAAGTTTCATAGAAACTAGTTTTTAGATGATTTTTTTGCATGGACTTCCATCATAACCTTCCCTCTTAACACATATAAATGACTTGAAAAGTCTCGTATCATTTCAAATAGTCCCCAATTAAATTTTATTTTTTTGACCGAAACTAGTATAAACTAGAGTATAATATACATTGATTTTTGACCGAAACTTGCATTTAAAAAAATTTCATAGAATCTAATTTTCAGATAATTTATTTGCATGGACTTCCATCATAACCTTCCCTATTAACATATATAAATGATATGTGAAGTCTCGTATCATTTCAAATAGTCCCCAATTAAATTTGATTTTTTTGACCGAAATTAGTGTATAATATACTATGATTTTTGACCGAAACATGCATATCAAAAAGTTTCATAGAATCCAATTTTAATTTGATTTTTTGCATGGACTTCCATCATAACCTTCTCTTGTAAAATATATAAATGATATGTGATGTTTCTTATCATTTAGAACAATCCCCGATTTAATTTGATTTTTGACCGAAACTAGTATAAACTAGTGTATAATATACTATGATTTTTGACCGAAACTTTCATTTCAAAACGTTTCATAGAATCTAATTTTCATATGATTTATTTGCATGGACTTCCATCATAACCTTCCCTCTTAACATATATAAATGATATGTGAAGTCTCGTATCATTTCAAATAGTCCCCAATTAAATTTGATTTTTTTGACCGAAACTAGTGTATAATATAGTATGATTTTTGACAAAAACATGCATTTCAAAAAGTTTCATAGAATCGAATTTTCGGATGATTTTTTGCATTGACTTCCATCATCACCTTCCCTCGTAAAATATGTAAATGATATGTGAAGTTTCGTATCATTTCGAACAGTCCCCGATTTAATTTGATTTTTGACCGAATCTAGAATAAACTAGTGTATAATATACTATGATTTTTGACCGAAACTTCCATTTCACAAAGTTTCATAGAATCTATTTTTTAGAAATTTTTTTTGCATGGAATTCCATCATAACCTTCCCTCTTAACATATATAAATGATCTGAAAAGTCTCGTATCATTTCAAATAGTCCCCAATTACATTTTATTTTTTTGACCGAAACTAGTATAAACTAGTGTATAATATACATTGATTTTTGACCGAAACTTGCATTTAAAACAATTTCATAGAATCTAATATTCAGATAATTTTTTTGCATGAACTTCCATCATAACCTTCCCTCTTAACATATATAAATGATATGTGAAGTCTCGTATCATTTCAAATAGTCCCCAATTAAATTTGATTTTTTTGACCGAAACTAGTGTATAATATACTATGATTTTTGACCGAAACATGCATTTCAAAAAGTTTCATAGAATCCAATATTAATTTGATTTTTTGCATGGACTTCCATCATAACCTTCCCTTGTAAAATATATAAAGGATATGTGAAGTTTCTTATCATTTAGAACAATCCCCGATTTAATTTGATTGTTGACCGAAACTAGTATAAACTAGTGTATAATATACTATGATTTTTGACCGAAACATTCATTTCAAAAAGTTTCATAGAATCTAATTTTAATATGATTTATTTGCATGGACTTCCAACATAACCTTCACTCTTAACATATATAAATGATATGTGAAGTCTCGTATCATTTCAAATAGTCCCCAATTAAATTTGATTTTTTGACCGAAACTAGTGTATAATATACTATGATTTTTGACAAAAACATGCATTTCAAAAAGTTTCATAGAATCGAATTTTCGGATGATTTTTTGCATGGACTTCCATCATAACCTTCCCTCTTAAAATATATAAATGATATGTGAAGTTTCGTATCATTTCGAACAGTCCCCGATTTAATTTGATTTTTGACCGAAACTAGTATAAACTAGTGTATAATATACTATGATTTTTGACTGAAACTTGCATTTCGCAAAGTTTCATAGAATCTAGTTTTTAGATGATTTTTTTGCATGGACTTCCATCATAAACTTCCCTCTTAACACATATAAATGACCTGAAAAGTCTCGTATCATTTCAAATAGTCCCCAATTAAATTTTATTTTTTTGACCGAAACTAGTATAAACTAGTGTATAATATACATTGATTTTGACCGAAACTTGCATTTAAAAAAATTTCATAGAATCTAATATTCAGATAATTTTTTTGCATGGACTTCCATCATAACCTTCCCTCTTATCATATATAAATGATATGTGAAGTCTCGTATCATTTCAAATAGTCCCCAATTAAATTTGAGTTTTTTGACCGAAACTAGTGTATAATATACTATGATTTTTGACCGAAACTTGCATTTAAAAAAGTTTCATAGAATCTAATTTTCAGATAATTTTTTTGCATGGACTTCCATCATAACCTTCCCTCTTAATATATATAAATGATATGTGAAGTCTCGTATCATTTCAAATAGTCCCCAATTAAATTTGATTTTTTTGACCGAAATTAGTGTATAATATACTATGATTTTTGACAGAAACAATCATTTCAAAAAGTTTCGTTGAATCCAATTTTAATTTAATTTTTTGCATGGACTTCCATCATAACCTTCTCTTGTAAAATATATAAATGATATGTGAAGTTTCTTATCATTTAGAACAATCCCCGGTTTAATTTGATTTTTGACCGAAACTAGTATAAACTAGTGTATAATATACTATGATTTTTGACCGAAACTTTCATTTCAAAACGTTTCAAAGAAATCTAATTTTCATATGATTTATTTGCATGGACTTCAATCATAACCTTCCCTCTTAACATATATAAATGATATGTGAAGTCTCGTATCATTTCAAATAGTCCCCAATTAAATTTGATTTTTTTGACCGAAACTAGTGTATAATATAGTATGATTTTTGACAAAAACATGCATTTCAAAAAGTTTCATAGAATCGAATTTTCGAATGATTTTTTGCATTGACTTCCATCATCACCTTCCCTCGTAAAATATGTAAATGATATGTGAAGTTTCGTATCATTTCGAAAAGTCCCCGATTTAATTTGATTTTTGACCGAATCTAGTATAAACTAGTGTATAATATACTATGATTTTTGACCGAAACTTCCATTTCGCAAAGTTTCATAGAATCTATTTTTTAGAAATTTTTTTTGCATGGACTTCCATCATAACCTTCCCTCTTAACATATATAAATGATCTGAAAAGTCTCGTATCATTTCAAATAGTCCCCAATTACATTTTATTTTTTTGACCGAAACTAGTATAAACTAGTGTATAATATACATTGATTTTTGACCGAAACTTGCATTTAAAACAATTTCATAGAATCTAATATTCAGATAATTTTTTTGCATGAACTTCCATCATAACCTTCCCTCTTAACATATATAAATGATATGTGAAGTCTCGTATCATTTCAAATAGTCCCCAATTAAATTTGATTTTTTTGACCGAAACTAGTGTATAATATACTATGATTTTTGACCGAAACTTGCATTTCAAAAAGTTTCGTTGAATCCAATTTTAATTTAATTTTTTGCATGGACTTCCATCATAACCTTCTCTTGTAAAATATATAAAGGATATGTGAAGTTTCTTATCATTTAAAACAATCCCCGATTTAATTTGATTTTTGACCGAAACTAGTATAAACTAGTGTATAATATACTATGATTTTTGACCGAAACATTCATTTCAAAAAGTTTCATAGAATCTAATTTTCATATGATTTATTTGCATGGACTTCCAACATAACCTTCACTCTTAACATATATAAATGATATGTGAAGTCTCGTATCATTTCAAATAGTCCCCAATTAAATTTGATTTTTTGACCGAAACTAGTGTATAATATACTATGATTTTTGACAAAAACATGCATTTCAAAAAGTTTCATAGAATCGAATTTTCGGATGATTTTTTGCATGGACTTCCATCATAACCTTCCCTCTTAAAATATATAAATGATATGTGAAGTTTCGTATCATTTCGAACAGTCCCCGATTTAATTTGATTTTTGACCGAAACTAGTATAAACTAGTGTATAATATACTATGATTTTTGATTGAAACTTGCATTTCGCAAAGTTTCATAGAATCTAGGTTTTAGATGATTTTTTTGCATGGACTTCCATCATAACCTTCCCTCTTAACACATATAAATGACCTGAAAAGTCTCGTATCATTTCAAATAGTCCCCAATTAAATTTTATTTTTTTGACCGAAACTAGTATAAACTAGTGTATAATATACATTGATTTTTGACCGAAACTTGCATTTAAAAAAATTTCATAGAATCTAATTTTCAGATAATTTATTTGCATGGACTTCCATCATAACCTTCCCTCTTAACATATATAAATGATATGTGAAGTCTTGTATCATTTCAAATAGTCCCCAATTAAATTTGAGTTTTTTGACCGAAACTAGTGTATAATATACTATGATTTTTGACCGAAACTTGCATTTAAAAAAATTTCATAGAATCTAATTTTCAGATAATTTTTTTGCATGGACTTCCATCATAACCTTCCCTCTTAACATATATAAATGATATGTGAAGTCTCGTATCATTTCAAATAGTCCCCAATTAAATTTGATTTTTTTGACCGAAATTAGTGAATAATATACTATGATTTTTGACCGAAACATGCATATCAAAAAGTTTCATAGAATCCAATTTTAATTTGATTTTTTGCATGGACTTCCATCATAACCTTCTCTTGTAAAATATATAAATGATATGTGAAGTTTCTTATCATTTAGAACAATCCCCGATTTAATTTGATTTTTGATCGAAACTAGTATAAACTAGTGTATAATATACTATGATTTTTGACCGAAACTTTCATTTCAAAACGTTTCATAGAATCTAATTTTCATATGATTTATTTGCATGGACTTCCATCATAACCTTCCCTCTTAACATATATAAATTATATGTGAAGTCTCGTATCATTTCAAATAGTCCCCAATTAAATTTGATTTTTTTGACCGAAACTAGTGTATAATATAGTATGGTTTTTGACAAAAACATGCATTTCAAAAAGTTTCGTAGAATCGAATTTTCGGATGATTTTTTGCATTGACTTCCATCATCACCTTCCCTCGTAAAATATGTAAATGATATGTGAAGATTCGTATCATTTCGAACAGTCCCCGATTTAATTTTATTTTTGACCGAATCTAGTATAAACTAGTGTATAATATACTATGATTTTTGACCGAAACTTCCATTTCGCAAAGTTTCATAGAATCTATTTTTTAGATATTTTTTTTTGCATGGACTTCCATCATAACCTTCCCTCTTAACATATATAAATGATCTGAAAAGTCTCGTATCATTTCAAATAGTCCCCAATTACATTTTATTTTTTTGACCGAAACTAGTATAAACTAGTGTATAATATACATTGATTTTTGACTGAAACTTGCATTTAAAACAATTTCATAGAATCTAATATTCAGATAATTTTTTTGCATGAACTTCCATCATAACCTTCCCTCTTAACATATATAAATGATATGTGAAGTCTGGTATCATTTCAAATAGTCCCCAATTAAATTTGATTTTTTTGACCGAAACTAGTGTATAATATACTATGATTTTTGACCGAAACTTGCATTTCAAAAAGTTTCATAGAATCCAATATTAATTTTATTTTTTTCATGGACTTCCATCATAACCTTCCCTTGTAAAATATATTAAGGATATGTGAAGTTTCTTATCATTTAGAACAATCCCCGATTTAATTTGATTGTTGACCGAAACTAGTATAAACTAGTGTATAATATACTATGATTTTTGACCGAAACATTCATTTCAAAAAGTTTCATAGAATCTAATTTTCATATGATTTATTTGCATGGACTTCCAACATAACCTTCACTCTTAACATATATAAATGATATGTGAAGTCTCGTATCATTTCAAATAGTCCCCAATTAAATTTGATTTTTTTGACCGAAACTAGTGTATAATATACTATGATTTTTGACAAAAACATGCATTTCAAAAAGTTTCATAGAATCGAATTTTCGGATGATTTTTTGCATGGACTTCCATCATAACCTTCCCTCTTAAAATATATAAATGATATGTGAAGTTTCGTATCATTTCGAACAGTCCCCGATTTAATTTGATTTTTGACCGAAACTAGTATAAACTAGTGTATAATATACTATGATTTTTGACTGAAACTTGCATTTCGCAAAGTTTCATAGAATTTAGTTTTTAGATGATTTTTTGCATGGACTTCCATCATAACCTTCCCTCTTAACACATATAAATGACCTGAAAAGTCTCGTATCATTTCAAATAGTCCCCAATTAAATTTTATTTTTTTGACCGAAACTAGTATAAACTAGTGTATAATATACATTGATTTTTGACCGAAACTTGCATTTAAAAAAATTTCATAGAATCTAATTTTCAGATAATTTATTTGCATGGACTTCCATCATAACCTTCCCTCATAACATATATAAATGATATGTGAAGTCTCGTATCATTTCAAATAGTCCCCAATTAAATTTGAGTTTTTTGACCGAAACTAGTGTATAATATACTATGATTTTTAACCGAAACTTGCATTTAAAAAAATTTCATAGAATCTAATTTTCAGATAATTTTTTTGCATGGACTTCCATCATAACCTTCCCTCTTAACATATATAAATGATATGTGAAGTCTCGTATCATTTCAAATAGTCCCCAATTAAATTTGATTTTTTTGACCAAAATTAGTGTATAATATACTATGATTTTTGACCGAAACATGCATATCAAAAAGTTTCATAGAATCCAATTTTAATTTGATTTTTTGCATGGACTTCCATCATAACCTTCTCTTGTAAAATATATAAATGATATGTGATGTTTCTTATCATTTAGAACAATCCCCGATTTAATTTGATTTTTGACCGAAACTAGTATAAACTAGTGTATAATATACTATGATTTTTGACCGAAACTTGCATTTCAAAACGTTTCATAGAATCTAATTTTCATATGATTTATTTGCATGTACTTCCATCATAACCTTCCCTCTTAACATATATAAATGATATGTGAAGTCTCGTATCATTTCAAATAGTCCCCAATTAAATTTGATTTTTTTGACCGAAACTAGTGTATAATATAGTATGATTTTTGACAAAAACATGCATTTCAAAAAGTTTCATAGAATCGAATTTTCGGATGATTTTTTGCATTGACTTCCATCATCACCTTCCCTCGTAAAATATGTAAATGATATGTGAAGTTTCGTATCATTTCGAACAGTCCCCGATTTAATTTGATTTTTGACCGAATCTAGTATAAACTAATGTATAATATACTATGATTTTTGACCGAAACTTCCATTTCGCAAAGTTTCATAGAATCTATTTTTTAGATATGTTTTTTTGCATGGACTTCCATCATAACCTTCCCTCTTAACATATATAAATGATCTGAAATGTCTCGTATCATTTCAAATAGTCCCCAATTACATTTTATTTTTTTGACTGAAACTAGCATAAACTAGTGTATAATATACATTGATTTTTGACTGAAACTTGCATTTAAAACAATTTCATAGAATCTAATATTCAGATAATTTTTTTGCATGAACTTCCATCATAACCTTCCCTCTTAACATATATAAATGATATGTGAAGTCTCGTATCATTTCAAATAGTCCCCAATTAAATTTGATTTTTTTGACCGAAACTAGTGTATAATATACTATGATTTTTGACCGAAACTTGCATTTCAAAAAGTTTCATAGAATCCAATATTAATTTGATTTTTTGCATGGACTTCCATCATAACCTTCCCTTGTAATATATATAAAGGATATGTGAAGTTTCTTATCATTTAGAACAATCCCCAATTTAATTTGATTGTTGACCGAAACTAGTATAAACTAGTGTATAATATACTATGATTTTTGACCGAAACATTCATTTCAAAAAGTTTCATAGATTCTAATTTTCATATGATTTATTTGCATGGACTTCCAACATAACCTTCACTCTTAACATATATAAATGATATGTGAAGTCTCGTATCATTTCAAATAGTCCCCAATTATATTTGATTTTTTTGACCGAAACTAGTGTATAATATACTATGATTTTTGACAAAAACATGCATTTCAAAAAGTTTCATAGAATCGAATTTTCGGATGATTTTTTGCATGGACTTCCATCATAACCTTCCCTCTTAAAATATATAAATGATATGTGAAGTTTCGTATCATTTCGAACATTCCCCGATTTAATTTGATTTTTGACCGAAACTAGTATAAACTAGTGTATAATATACTATGATTTTTGACTGAAACTTGCATTTCGCAAAGTTTCATAGAATCTAGTTTTTAGATGATTTTTTTGTATGGACTTCCATCATAACCTTCCCTCTTAACACATATAAATGACCTGAAAAGTCTCGTATCATTTCAAATAGTCCCCAATTAAATTTTATTTTTTTGACCGAAACTAGTATAAACTAGTGTATAATATACATTGATTTTTGACCGAAACTTGCATTTAAAAAAATTTCATAGAATCTAATTTTCAGATAATTTATTTGCATGGACTTCCATCATAACCTTCCCTCATAACATATATAAATGATATGTGAAGTCTCGTATCATTTCAAATAGTCCCCAATTAAATTTGAGTTTTTTGACCGAAACTAGTGTATAATATACTATGATTTTTAACCGAAACTTGCATTTAAAAAAATTTCATAGAATCTAATTTTCAGATAATTTTTTTGCATGGACTTCCATCATAACCTTCCCTCTTAACATATATAAATGATATGTGAAGTCTCGTATCATTTCAAATAGTCCCCAATTAAATTTGATTTTTTTGACCGAAATTAGTGTATAATATACTATGATTTTTGACCGAAACATGCATATCAAAAAGTTTCATAGAATCCAATTTTAATTTGATTTTTTGCATGGACTTCCATCATAACCTTCTCTTGTAAAATATATAAATGATATGTGAAGTTTCTTATCATTTAGAACAATCCCCGATTTAATTTGATTGTTGACCGAAACTACTATAAACTAGTGTATAATATACTATGATTTTTGACCGAAACATTCATTTCAAAAAGTTTCATAGAATCTAATTTTCATATGATTTATTTGCATGGACTTCCAACATAACCTTCACTCTTAACATATATAAATGATATGTGAAGTCTCGTATCATTTCGAACAGTCCCCGATTTAATTTGATTTTTGATCGAAACTAGTATAAACTAGTGTATAATATACTATGATTTTTGACTGAAACTTGCATTTCGCAAAGTTTCATAGAATCTAGTTTTTAGATGATTTTTTTGCATGGACTTCCATCATAACCTTCCCTCTTTACATATATAAATGACCTGAAAAGTCTCATATCATTTCAAATAGTCCCCAATTAAATTTTATTTTTTTGACCGAAACTAGTATAAACTAGTGTATAATATACTTTGATTTTTGACCGAAACTTGCATTTAAAAAAATTTCATAGAATCTAATTTTAAGATAATTTATTTGCATGGACTTCCATCATAACCTTCCCTCATAACATATATAAATGATGTGTGAAGTCTCGTATCATTTCAAATATTCCCCAATTAAATTTGAGTTTTTTGACCGAAACTAGTGTATAATATACTACGATTTTTGACCGAAACTTGCATTTAAAAAAATTTCATAGAATCTAATTTTCAGATAATTTATTTGAATGGACTTCCATCATAACCTTCCCTCTTAACATATATAAATGATATGTGAAGTCTCGTAACATTTCAAATAGTCCCCAATTAAATTTGAGTTTTTTGACCGAAACTAGTGTATAATATACTATGATTTTTGACCGAAACTTGCATTTAAAAAAATTTCATAGAATCTAATTTTCAGATAATTTTTTTGCATGGACTTCCATCATAACCTTCCCTCTTAACATATATAAATGATATGTGAAGTCTCGTAACATTTCAAATAGTCCCCAATTAAATTTGAGTTTTTTGACCGAAACTAGTGTATAATATACTATGATTTTTGACCGAAACTTGCATTTAAAAAAATTTCATAGAATCTAATTTTCAGATAATTTTTTTGCATGGACTTCCATCATAACCTTCCCTCTTAACATATATAAATGATATGTGAAGTCTCATATCATTTCAAATAGTCCCCAATTAAATTTGATTTTTTTGACCGAAATTAGTGTATAATATACTATGATTTTTGACCGAAACATGCATTTCAAAAAGTTTCATAGAATCCAATTTTAATTTGATTTTTTGCATGGACATCCATCATAACCTTCTCTTGTAAAATATATAAATGATATGTGAAGTTTCTTATCATTTAGAACAATCCCCGATTTAATTTGATTGTTGACCGAAACTAGTATAAACTAGTGTATAATATACTATGATTTTTGACCGAAACATTCATTTCAAAAAGTTTCATAGAATCTAATTTTCATATGATTTATTTGCATGGACTTCCAACATAACCTTCACTCTTAACATATATAAATGATATGTGAAGTCTCGTATCATTTCAAATAGTCCCCAATTAAATTTGATTTTTTTGACCGAAACTAGTGTATAATATACTATGATTTTTGACAAAAACATGCATTTCAAAAAGTTTCATAGAATCGAATTTTCGGATGATTTTTTGTATTAACTTCCATCATCACCTTCCCTCGTAAAATATGTAAATGATATGTGAAGTTTTGTATCATTTCGAACAGTCCCCGATTTAATTTGATTTTTGACCGAATCTATTATAAACTAGTGTATAATATACTATGATTTTTGACCGAAACTTCCATTTCGCAAAGTTTCATAGAATCTATTTTTTAGATATTTTTTTTGCATGGACTTCCATCATAACCTTCCCACTTAACATATATAAATGATCTGAAAAGTCTCGTATCATTTCAAATAGTCCCCAATTACATTTTATTTTTTTGACCGAAACTAGTATAAACTAGTGTATAATATACATTGATTTTTGACTGAAACTTGCATTTAAAACAATTTCATAGAATCTCATATTCAGATAATTTTTTTGCATGAACTTCCATCATAACCTTCCCTCTTAACATATATAAATGATATGTGAAGTCTCGTATCATTTCAAATAGTCCCCAATTAAATTTAATTTTTTATACCGAAACTAGTGTATAATATACTATGATTTTTGACCGAAACTTGCATTTCAAAATGTTTCATAGAATCCAATTTTAATTTGATTTTTTGCATGGACTTCCATCATAACCTTCCCTTGTAAAATATATAAAGGATATGTGAAGTTTCTTATCATTTAAAACAATCCCCGATTTAATTTGATTGTTGACCGAAACTAGTATAAACTAGTGTATAATATACTATGATTTTTGACCGAAACATTCATTTCAAAAGGTTTCATAGAATCTAATTTTCATATGATTTATTTGAATGGATTTCCAACATAACCTTCACTCTTAACATATATAAATGATATGTGAAGTCTCGTATCATTTCAAATAGTCCCCAATTAAATTTGATTTTTTTGACCGAAACTAGTGTATAATATACTTTGATTTTTGACAAAAACATGCATTTCAAAAAGTTTCATAGAATCGAATTTTCGGATGATTTTTTGCATGGACTTCCATCATAACCTTCCCTCTTAAAATATATATATGATATGTGAAGTTTCGTATCATTTCGAACAGTCCCCGATTTAATTTGATTTTTGATCGAAACTAGTATAAACTAGTGTATAATATACTATGATTTTTCAGTGAAACTTGCATTTCGCAAAGTTTCATAGAATCTACTTTTTAGATGATTTTTTTGCATGGACTTCCATCATAACCTTCCCTCTTAACTCATATAAATGACCTGAAAAGTCTCGTATCATTTCAAATAGTCCCCAATTAAATTTTATTTTTTTGACCGAAACTATTATAAACTAGTGTATAATATACTATGATTTTTGACCGAAACTTGCATTTAAAAAAATTTCATAGAATCTAATTTTCAGATAATTTTTTTGCATGGACTTCCATCATAACCTTCCCTCTTAACATATATAAATGATATGTGAAGTCTCGTATCATTTCAAATAGTCCCCAATTAAATTTGATTTTTTTGACCGAAATTAGTGTATAATATACTATGATTTTTGACCGAAACATGCATTTCAAAAAGTTTCATAGAATCCAATTTTAATTTGATTTTTTGCATGGACATCCATCATAACCATCTCTTGTAAAATATATAAATGATATGTGAAGTTTCTTATCATTTAGAACAATCCCCGATTTAATTTGATTTTTGACCGAAACTAGTATAAACTAGTGTATTATATACTATGATTTTTGACTGAAACTTGCATTTCGCAAAGTTTCATAGAATTTAGTTTTTAGATGATTTTTTGCATGGACTTCCATCATAACCTTCCCTCTTAACACATATAAATGACCTGAAAAGTCTCGTATCATTTCAAATAGTCCCCAATTAAATTTTATTTTTTTGACCGAAACTAGTATAAACTAGTGTATAATATACATTGATTTTTGACCGAAACTTGCATTTAAAAAAATTTCATAGAATCTAATTTTCAGATAATTTATTTGCATGGACTTCCATCATAACCTTCCCTCTTAACATATATAAATGATATGTGAAGTCTCGTATCATTTCAAATAGTCCCCAATTAAATTTGAGTTTTTTGACCGAAACTAGTGTATAATATTCTACGATTTTTGACCGAAACTTGCATTTAAAAAAATTTCATAGAATCCAATTTTAATTTGATTTTTTGCATGGACATCCATCATAACCATCTCTTGTAAAATATATAAATGATATGTGAAGTTTCTTATCATTTAGAACAATCCCCGATTTAATTTGATTTTTGATCGAAACTAGTATAAACTAGTGTATAATATACTATGATTTTTGACCGAAACTTTCATTTCAAAACGTTTCATAGAAACTAATTTTCATATGATTTATTTGCATGGACTTCCATCATAACCTTCCCTTTTAACATATATAAATGATATGTGAAGTCTCGTATCATTTCAAATAGTCCCCAATTAAATTTGATTTTTTTGACCGAAACTAGTGTATAATATAGTATGATTTTTGACAAAAACATGCATTTCAAAAAGTTTCATAGAATCGAATTTTCGGATGATTTTTTGTATTAACTTCCATCATCACCTTCCCTCGTAAAATATGTAAATGATATGTGAAGTTTCGTATCATTTCGAACAGTCCCCGATTTAATTTGATTTTTGACCGAATCTATTATAAACTAGTGTATAATATACTATGATTTTTGACCGAAACTTCCATTTCGCAAAGTTTCATAGAATCTATTTTTTAGATATTTTTTTTGCATGGACTTCCATCATAACCTTCCCACTTAACATATATAAATGATCTGAAAAGTCTCGTATCATTTCAAATAGTCCCCAATTACATTTTATTTTTTTGACCGAAACTAGTATAAACTAGTGTATAATATACATTGATATTTGACTGAAACTTGCATTTAAAACAATTTCATAGAATCTAATATTCAGATAATTTTTTTGCATGAACTTCCATCATAACCTTCCCTCTTAACATATATAAATGATATGTGAAGTCTCGTATCATTTCAAATAGTCCCCAATTAAATTTGATTTTTTTGACCGAAACTAGTGTATAATATACTATGATTTTTGACCGAAACTTGCATTTCAAAAAGTTTCATAGAATCCAATTTTAATTTGATTTTTTGCATGGACTTCCATCATAACCTTCCCTTGTAAAATATATAAAGGATATGTGAAGTTTCTTATCATTTAAAACAATCCCCGATTTAATTTGATTGTTGACCGAAACTAGTATAAACTAGTGTATAATATACTATGATTTTTGACCGAAACATTCATTTCAAAAGGTTTCATAAAATCTAATTTTCATATGATTTATTTGCATGGATTTCCAACATAACCTTCACTCTTAACATATATAAATGATATGTGAAGTCTCGTATTATTTCAAATAGTCCCCAATTAAATTTGATTTTTTTGACCGAAACTAGTGTATAATATACTTTGATTTTTGACAAAAACATGCATTTCAAAAAGTTTCATAGAATCGAATTTTCGGATGATTTTTTGCATGGACTTCCATCATAACCTTCCCTCTTAAAATATATATATGATATGTGAAGTTTCGTATCATTTCGAACAGTCCCCGATTTAATTTGATTTTTGATCGAAACTAGTATAAACTAGTGTATAATATACTTTGATTTTTGAGTGAAACTTGCATTTCGCAAAGTTTCATAGAATCTACTTTTTAGATGATTTTTTTGCATGGACTTCCATCATAACCTTCCCTCTTAACTCATATAAATGACCTGAAAAGTCTCGTATCATTTCAAATAGTCCCCAATTAAATTTTATTTTTTTGACCGAAACTATTATAAACTAGTGTATAATATACTATGATTTTTGACCGAAACTTGCATTTAAAAAAATTTCATAGAATCTAATTTTCAGATAATTTTTTTGCATGGACTTCCATCATAACCTTCCCTCTTAACATATATAAATGATATGTGATGTCTCGTATCATTTCAAATAGTCCCCAATTAAATTTGATTTTTTTGACCGAAATTAGTGTATAATATACTATGATTTTTGACCGAAACATGCATTTCAAAAAGTTTCATAGAATCCAATTTTAATTTGATTTTTTGCATGGACATCCATCATAACCATCTCTTGTAAAATATATAAATGATATGTGAAGTTTCTTATCATTTAGAACAATCCCCGATTTAATTTGATTTTTGATCGAAACTAGTATAAACTAGTGTATAATATACTATGATTTTTGACCGAAGCTTTCATTTCAAAATGTTTCATAGAAACTAATTTTCATATGATTTATTTGCATGGACTTCCATCATAACCTTCCCTTTTAACATATATAAATGATATGTGAAGTCTCGTATCATTTCAAATAGTCCCCAATTAAATTTGATTTTTTTGACCGAAACTAGTGTATAATATAGTATGATTTTTGACAAAAACATGCATTTCAAAAAGTTTCATAGAATCGAATTTTCGGATGATTTTTTGTATTAACTTCCATCATCACCTTCCCTCGTAAAATATGTAAATGATATGTGAAGTTTCGTATCATTTCGAACAGTCCCTGATTTAATTTGATTTTTGACCGAATCTATTATAAACTAGTGTATAATATACTATGATTTTTGACCGAAACTTCCATTTCGCAAAGTTTCATAGAATCTATTTTTTAGATATTTTTTTTGCATGGACTTCCATCATAACCTTCCCACTTAACATATATAAATGATCTGAAAAGTCTCGTATCATTTCAAATAGTCCCCAATTACATTTTATTTTTTTGACCGAAACTAGTATAAACTAGTGTATAATATACATTGATTTTTGACTGAAACTTGCATTTAAAACAATTTCATAGAATCTAATATTCAGATAATTTTTTTGCATGAACTTCCATCATAACCTTCCCTCTTAACATATATAAATGATATGTGAAGTCTCGTATCATTTCAAATAGTCCCCAATTAAATTTGATTTTTTTGACCGAAACTAGTGTATAATATACTATGATTTTTGACCGAAACTTGCATTTCAAAAAGTTTCATAGAATCCAATTTTAATTTGATTTTTTTCATGGACTTCCATCATAACCTTCCCTTGTAAAATATATAAAGGATATGTGAAGTTTCTTATCATTTAAAACAATCCCCGATTTAATTTGATTGTTGACCGAAACTAGTATAAACTAGTGTATAATATACTATGATTTTTGACCGAAACATTCATTTCAAAAGGTTTCAAAGAATCTAATTTTCATATGATTTATTTGCATGGATTTCCAACATAACCTTCACTCTTAACATATATAAATGATATGTGAAGTCTCGTATCATTTCAAATAGTCCCCAATTAAATTTGATTTTTTTGACCGAAACTAGTGTATAATATACTTTGATTTTTGACAAAAACATGCATTTCAAAAAGTTTCATAGAATCGAATTTTCGGATGATTTTTTGCATGGACTTCCATCATAACCTTCCCTCTTAAAATATATATATGATATGTGAAGTTTCGTATCATTTCGAACAGTCCCCGATTTAATTTGATTTTTGATCGAAACTAGTATAAACTAATGTATAATATACTTTGATTTTTGAGTGAAACTTGCATTTCGCAAAGTTTCATAGAATCTACTTTTTAGATGATTTTTTTGCATGGACTTCCATCATAACCTTCCCTCTTAACTCATATAAATGACCTGAAAAGTCTCGTATCATTTCAAATAGTCCCCAATTAAATTTTATTTTTTTGACCGAAACTATTATAAACTAGTGTATAATATACTATGATTTTTGACCGAAACTTGCATTTAAAAAAATTTCATAGAATCTAATTTTCAGATAATTTTTTTGCATGGACTTCCATCATAACCTTCCCTCTTAACATATATAAATGATATGTGAAGTCTCGTATCATTTCAAATAGTCCCCAATTAAATTTGATTTTTTTGACCGAAATTAGTGTATAATATACTATGATTTTTGACCGAAACATGCATTTCAAAAAGTTTCATAGAATCCAATTTTAATTTGATTTTTTGCATGGACATCCATCATAACCATCTCTTGTAAAATATATAAATGATATGTGAAGTTTCTTATCATTTAGAACAATCCCCGATTTAATTTGATTTTTGATCGAAACTAGTATAAACTAGTGTATAATATACTATGATTTTTGACCGAAACTCTCATTTCAAAACGTTTCATAGAAACTAATTTTCATATGATTTATTTGCATGGACTTCCATCATAACCTTCCCTTTTAACATATATAAATGATATGTGAAGTCTCGTATCATTTCAAATAGTCCCCAATTAAATTTGATTTTTTTGACCGAAACTAGTGTATAATATAGTATGATTTTTGACAAAAACATGCATTTCAAAAAGTTTCATAGAATCGAATTTTCGGATGATTTTTTGTATTAACTTCCATCATCACCTTCCCTCGTAAAATATGTAAATGATATGTGAAGTTTCGTATCATTTCGAACAGTCCCCGATTTAATTTGATTTTTGACCGAATCTATTATAAACTAGTGTATAATATACTATGATTTTTGACCGAAACTTCCATTTCGCAAAGTTTCATAGAATCTATTTTTTAGATATTTTTTTTGCATGGACTTCCATCATAACCTTCCCACTTAACATATATAAATGATCTGAAAAGTCTCGTATCATTTCAAATAGTCCCCAATTACATTTTATTTTTTTGACCGAAACTAGTATAAACTAGTGTATAATATACATTGATTTTTGACTGAAACTTGCATTTAAAACAATTTCATAGAATCTAATATTCAGATAATTTTTTTGCATGAACTTCCATCATAACCTTCCCTCTTAACATATATAAATGATATGTGAAGTCTCGTATCATTTCAAATAGTCCCCAATTAAATTTGATTTTTTTGACCGAAACTAGTGTATAATATACTATGATTTTTGACCGAAACTTGCATTTCAAAAAGTTTCATAGAATCCAATTTTAATTTGATTTTTTGCATGGACTTCCATCATAACCTTCCCTTGTAAAATATATAAAGGATATGTGAAGTTTCTTATCATTTAAAACAATCCCCGATTTAATTTGATTGTTGACCGAAACTAGTATAAACTAGTGTATAATATACTATGATTTTTGACCGAAACATTCATTTCAAAAGGTTTCATAGAATCTAATTTTCATATGATTTATTTGCATGGATTTCCAACATAACCTTCACTCTTAACATATATAAATGATATGTGAAGTCTCGTATTATTTCAAATAGTCCCCAATTAAATTTGATTTTTTTGACCGAAACTAGTGTATAATATACTTTGATTTTTGACAAAAACATGCATTTCAAAAAGTTTCATAGAATCGAATTTTCGGATGATTTTTTGCATGGACTTCCATCATAACCTTCCCTCTTAAAATATATATATGATATGTGAAGTTTCGTATCATTTCGAACAGTCCCCGATTTAATTTGATTTTTGATCGAAACTAGTATAAACTAGTGTATAATATACTTTGATTTTTGAGTGAAACTTGCATTTCGCAAAGTTTCATAGAATCTACTTTTTAGATGATTTTTTTGCATGGACTTCCATCATAACCTTCCCTCTTAACTCATATAAATGACCTGAAAAGTCTCGTATCATTTCAAATAGTCCCCAATTAAATTTTATTTTTTTGACCGAAACTATTATAAACTAGTGTATAATATACTATGATTTTTGACCGAAACTTGCATTTAAAAAAATTTCATAGAATCTAATTTTCAGATAATTTTTTTGCATGGACTTCCATCATAACCTTCCCTCTTAACATATATAAATGATATGTGAAGTCTCGTATCATTTCAAATAGTCCCCAATTAAATTTGATTTTTTTGACCGAAATTAGTGTATAATATACTATGATTTTTGACCGAAACATGCATTTCAAAAAGTTTCATAGAATCCAATTTTAATTTGATTTTTTGCATGGACATCCATCATAACCATCTCTTGTAAAATATATAAATGATATGTGAAGTTTCTTATCATTTAGAACAATCCCCGATTTAATTTGATTTTTGATCGAAACTAGTATAAACTAGTGTATAATATACTATGATTTTTGACCGAAGCTTTCATTTCAAAATGTTTCATAGAAACTAATTTTCATATGATTTATTTGCATGGACTTCCATCATAACCTTCCCTTTTAACATATATAAATGATATGTGAAGTCTCGTATCATTTCAAATAGTCCCCAATTAAATTTGATTTTTTTGACCGAAACTAGTGTATAATATAGTATGATTTTTGACAAAAACATGCATTTCAAAAAGTTTCATAGAATCGAATTTTCGGATGATTTTTTGTATTAACTTCCATCATCACCTTCCCTCGTAAAATATGTAAATGATATGTGAAGTTTCGTATCATTTCGAACAGTCCCCGATTTAATTTGATTTTTGACCGAATCTATTATAAACTAGTGTATAATATACTATGATTTTTGACCGAAACTTCCATTTCGCAAAGTTTCATAGAATCTATTTTTTAGATATTTTTTTTGCATGGACTTCCATCATAACCTTCCCACTTAACATATATAAATGATCTGAAAAGTCTCGTATCATTTCAAATAGTCCCCAATTACATTTTATTTTTTTGACCGAAACTAGTATAAACTAGTGTATAATATACATTGATTTTTGACTGAAACTTGCATTTAAAACAATTTCATAGAATCTAATATTCAGATAATTTTTTTGCATGAACTTCCATCATAACCTTCCCTCTTAACATATAAAAATGATATGTGAAGTCTCGTATCATTTCAAATAGTCCCCAATTAAATTTGATTTTTTTGACCGAAACTAGTGTATAATATACTATGATTTTAGACCGAAACTTGCATTTCAAAAAGTTTCATAGAATCCAATATTAATTTGATTTTTTTCATGGACTTCCATCATAACCTTCCCTTGTAAAATATATAAAGGATATGTGAAGTTTCTTATCATTTAGAACAATCCCCGATTTAATTTGATTGTTGACCGAAACTAGTATAAACTAGTGTATAATATACTATGATTTTTGACCGAAACATTCATTTCAAAAAGTTTCATAGAATCTAATTTTCATATGATTTATTTGCATGGACTTCCAACATAACCTTCACTCTTAACATATATAAATGATATGTGAAGTCTCGTATCATTTCAAATAGTCCCCAATTAAATTTGATTTTTTTGACCGAAACTAGTGTATAATATACTATGATTTTTGACAAAAACATGCATTTCAAAAAGTTTCATAGAATCGAATTTTCGGATGATTTTTTGCATGGACTTCCATCATAACCTTCCCTCTTAAAATATATATATGATATGTGAAGTTTCGTATCATTTCGAACAGTCCCCGATTTAATTTGATTTTTGACCGAAACTAGTATAAACTAGTGTATAATATACTATGATTTTTGACTGAAACTTGCATTTTGCAAAGTTTCATAGAATCTAGTTTTTAGATGATTTTTTGCATGGACTTCCATCATAACCTTCCCTCTTAACACATATAAATGACCTGAAAAGTCTCGTATCATTTCAAATAGTCCCCAATTAAATTTTATTTTTTTGACCGAAACTAGTATAAACTAGTGTATAATATACATTGATTTTTGACCGAACCTTGCATTTAAAAAAATTTCATAGAATCTAATTTTCAGATAATTTATTTGCTTGGACTTCCATCATAACCTTCCCTCTTAACATATATAAATGATATGTGAAGTCTCGTATCATTTCAAATAGTCCCCAATTAAATTTGAGTTTTTTGACCGAAACTAGTGTATAATATACTATGATTTTTGACCGAAACTTGCATTTAAAAAAATTTCATAGAATCTAATTTTCAGATAATTTTTTTGCATGGACTTCCATCATAACCTTCCCTCTTAACATATATAAATGATATGTGAAGTCTCGTATGATTTCAAATAGTCCCCAATTAAATTTGATTTTTTTGACCGAAACTAGTGTATAATATAGTATGATTTTTGACAAAAACATGCATTTCAAAAAGTTTCATAGAATCGAATTTTCGGATGATTTTTTGCATGGACTTCCATCATAACCTTCCCTCTTAAAATATATAAATGATATGTGAAGTTTCGTATCATTTCGAACATTCCCCGATTTAATTTGATTTTTGACCGAATCTAGTATAAACTAGTGTATAATATACTATGATTTTTGACCGAAACTTCCATTTGGCAAAGTTTCATAGAATCTATTTTTTAGATATTTTTTTTGCATGGACTTCCATCATAACCTTCCCTCTTAACATATATAAATGATCTGAAAAGTCTCGTATCATTTCAAATAGTCCCCAATTACATTTTATTTTTTTGACCGAAACTAGTATAAACTAGTGTATAATATACATTGATTTTTGACTGAAACTTGCATTTAAAACAATTTCATAGAATCTAATATTCAGATAATTTTTTTGCATGAACTTCCATCATAACCTTCCCTCTTAACATATATAAATGATATGTGAAGTCTCGTATCATTTCAAATAGTCCCCAATTAAATTTGATTTTTTTGACCGAAACTAGTGTATAATATACTATGATTTTTGACCGAAACTTGCATTTCAAAAAGTTTCATAGAATCCAATATTAATTTGATTTTTTGCATGGACTTCCATCATAACCTTCCCTTGTAATATATATAAAGGATATGTGAAGTTTCTTATCATTTAGAACAATCCCCGATTTAATTTGATTGTTGACCGAAACTAGTATAAACTAGTGTATAATATACTATGATTTTTGACCGAAACATTCATTTCAAAAAGTTTCATAGAATCTAATTTTCATATGATTTATTTGCATGGACTTCCAACATAACCTTCACTCTTAACATATATAAATGATATGTGAAGTCTCGTATCATTTCAAATAGTCCCCAATTAAATTTGATATTTTTGACCGAAACTAGTGTATAATATACTATGATTTTTGACAAAAACATGCATTTCAAAAAGTTTCATAGAATCGAATTTTCGGATGATTTTTTGCATGGACTTCCATCATAACCTTCCCTCTTAAAATATATAAATGATATGTGAAGTTTCGTATCATTTCGAACATTCCCCGATTTAATTTGATTTTTGACCGAAACTAGTATAAACTAGTGTATAATATACTATGATTTTTGACTGAAACTTGCATTTCGCAAAGTTTCATAGAATCTAGTTTTTAGATGATTTTTTTGTATGGACTTCCATCATAACCTTCCCTCTTAACACATATAAATGGCCTGAAAAGTCTCGTATCATTTCAAATAGTCCCCAATTAAATTTTATTTTTTTGACCGAAACTAGTATAAACTAGTGTATAATATACATTGATTTTTGACCGAAACTTGCATTTAAAAAAATTTCATAGAATCTAATTTTCAGATAATTTATTTGCATGGACTTCCATCATAACCTTCCCTCTTAACATATATAAATGATATGTGAAGTCTCGTATCATTTCAAATAGTCCCCAATTAAATTTGAGTTTTTTGCCCGAAACTAGTGTATAATATACTATGATTTTTAACTGAAACTTGCATTTAAAAAAATTTCATAGAATCTAATTTTCAGATAATTTTTTTGCATTGACTTCCATCATAACCTTCCCTCTTAACATATATAAATGATATGTGAAGTCTCGTATCATTTCAAATAGTCCCCAATTAAATTTGATTTTTTTGACCGAAATTAGTGTATAATATACTATGATTTTTGACCGAAACATGCATATCAAAAAGTTTCATAGAATCCAATTATAATTTGATTTTTTGCATGGACTTCCATCATAACCTTCTCTTGTAAAATATATAAATGATATGTGAAGTTTCTTATCATTTAGAACAATCCCCGATTTAATTTGATTGTTGACCGAAACTAGTATAAACTAGTGTATAATATACTATGATTTTTGACCGAAACATTCATTTCAAAAAGTTTCATAGAATCTAATTTTCATATGATTTATTTGCATGGACTTCCAACATAACCTTCACTCTTAACATATATAAATGATATGTGAAGTCTCGTATCATTTCGAACAGTCCCCGATTTAATTTGATTTTTGACCGAAACTAGTATAAACTAGTGTATAATATACTATGATTTTTGACTGAAACTTGCATTTCGCAAAGTTTCATAGAATCTAGTTTTTAGATGATTTTTTTGCATGGACTTCCATCATAACCTTCCCTCTTTACATATATAAATGACCTGAAAAGTCTCATATCATTTCAAATAGTCCCCAATTAAATTTTATTTTTTTGACCGAAACTAGTATAAACTAGTGTATAATATACTTTGATTTTTGACCGAAACTTGCATTTAAAAAAATTTTATAGAATCTAATTTTAAGATAATTTATTTGCATGGACTTCCATCATAACCTTCCCTCATAACATATATAAATGATGTGTGAAGTCTCGTATCATTTCAAATATTCCCCAATTAAATTTGAGTTTTTTGACCGAAACTAGTGTATAATATACTATGATTTTTGACCGAAACTTGCATTTAAAAAAATTTCATAGAATCTAATTTTCAGATAATTTATTTGCATGGACTTCCATCATAACCTTCCCTCTTAACATATATAAATGATATGTGAAGTCTCGTAACATTTCAAATAGTCCCCAATTAAATTTGAGTTTTTTGACCGAAACTAGTGTATAATATACTATGATTTTTGACCGAAACTTGCATTTAAAAAAATTTCATAGAATCTAATTTTCAGATAATTTTTTTGCATGGACTTCCATCATAACCTTCCCTCTTAACATATATAAATGATATGTGAAGTCTCGTATCATTACAAATAGTCCCCAATTAAATTTGATTTTTTTGACCGAAATTAGTGTATAATATACTATGATTTTTGACCGAAACATGCATTTCAAAAAGTTTCATAGAATCCAATTTTAATTTGATTTTTTGCATGGACATCCATCATAACCTTCTCTTGTAAAATATATAAATGATATGTGAAGTTTCTTATCATTTAGAACAATCCCCGATTTAATTTGATTTTTGATCGAAACTAGTATAAACTAGTGTATAATATACTATGATTTTTGACCGAAACTTTCATTTCAAAACTTTTCATAGAAACTAATTTTCATATGATTTATTTGCATGGACTTCCATCATAACCTTCCCTTTTAACATATATAAATGATATGTGATGTCTCGTATCATTTCAAATAGTCCCCAATTAAATTTGATTTTTTTGACCGGAACTAGTGTATAATATAGTATGATTTTTGACAAAAACATGCATTTCAAAAAGTTTCATAGAATTGAATTTTCAGATGATTTTTTGCATGGACTTCCATCATCACCTCCCCTCGTAAAATATGTAAATGATATGTGAAGTTTCGTATCATTTCGAACAGTCCCCGATTTAATTTGATTTTTGACCGAACTAGTATAAACTAGTGTATAATATACTATGATTTTTGACCGAAACTTGCATTTCACAAAGTTTCATAGAATCTATTTTTTAGATATTTTTTTTGCATGGACTTCCATCATAACCTTCCCTCTTAACATATATAAATGATCTGAAAAGTCTCGTATCATTTCAAATAGTCTCCAATTAAATTTTATTTTTTTGAACGAAACTAGTATAAACGAGTGTATAATATACATTGATTTTAGACCGAAACTTGCATTTAAAAAAATTTCATAGAATCTAATATTCAGATAATTTTTTTTCATGAACTTCCATCATAACCTTCCCTCTTAACATATATAAATGATATGTGAAGTCTCGTATCATTTCAAATAGTCCCCAATTAAATTTGATTTTTTTGACCGAAACTAGTGTATAATATACTATGATTTTTGACCGAAACATGCATTTCAAAAAGTTTCATAGAATCCAATTTTAATTTGATTTTTTGCATGGACTTCCATCATAACCTTCCCTTGTAAAATATATAAAGGATATGTGAAGTTTCTTATCATTTAAAACAATCCCCGATTTAATTTGATTGTTGACCGAAACTAGTATAAACTAGTGTATAATATACTATGATTTTTGACCGAAACATTCATTTCAAAAGGTTTCATAGAATCTAATTTTCATATGATTTATTTGCATGGATTTCCAACATAACCTTCACTCTTAACATATATAAATGATATGTGAAGTCTCGTATCATTTCAAATAGTCCCCAATTAAATTTGATTTTTTTGACCGAAACTAGTGTATAATATACTTTGATTTTTGACAAAAACATGCATTTCAAAAAGTTTCATAGAATCGAATTTTCGGATGATTTTTTGCATGGACTTCCATCATAACCTTCCCTATTAATATATATAAATGATATGTGAAGTTTCGTATCATTTCGAACAGTCCCCGATTTAATTTGATTTTTGATCGAAACTAGTATAAACTAGTGTATAATATACTATGATTTTTGAGTGAAACTTGCATTTCGCAAAGTTTCATAGAATCTACTTTTTAGATGATTTTTTTGCATGGACTTCCATCATAACCTTCCCTCTTAACACATATAAATGACCTGAAAAGTCTCGTATCATTTCAAATAGTCCCCAATTAAATTTTATTTTTTTGACCGAAACTATTATAAACTAGTGTATAATATACTATGATTTTTGACCGAAACTTGCATTTAAAAAAATTTCATAGAATCTAATTTTCAGATAATTTTTTTGCATGGACTTCCATCATAACCTTCCCTCTTAACATATATAAATGATATGTGAAGTCTCGTATCATTTCAAATAGTCCCCAATTAAATTTGATTTTTTTGACCGAAATTAGTGTATAATATACTATGATTTTTGACCGAAACTTGCATTTCAAAAAGTTTCAGAGAATCCAATTTTAATTTGATTTTTTGCATGGACTTCCATCATAACCTTCCCTTGTAAAATATATAAAGGATATGTGAAGTTTCTTATCATTTAAAACAATCCCCGATTTAATTTGATTGTTGACCGAAACTAGTATAAACTAGTGTATAATATACTATGATTTTTGACCGAAACATTCATTTCAAAAGGTTTCATAGAATCTAATTTTCATATGATTTATTTGCATGGATTTCCAACATAACCTTCACTCTTAACATATATAAATGATATGTGAAGTCTCGTATCATTTCAAATAGTCCCCAATTAAATTTGATTTTTTTGACCGAAACTAGTGTATAATATACTTTGATTTTTGACAAAAACATGCATTTCAAAAAGTTTCATAGAATCGAATTTTCGGATGATTATTTGCATGGACTTCCATCATAACCTTCCCTCTTAAAATATATAAATGATATGTGAAGTTTCGTATCATTTCGAACAGTCCCCGGTTTAATTTGATTTTTGATCGAAACTAGTATAAACTAGTGTATAATATACTATGATTTTTGAGTGAAACTTGCATTTCGCAAAGTTTCATAAAATCTACTTTTTAGATGATTTTTTTGCATGGACTTCCATCATAACCTTCCCTCTTAACACATATAAATGACCTGAAAAGTCTCGTATCATTTCAAATAGTCCCCAATTAAATTTTATTTTTTTGACCGAAACTATTATAAACTAGTGTATAATATACTATGATTTTTGACCGAAACTTGCATTTAAAAAAATTTCATAGAATCTAATTTTCAGATAATTTTTTTGCATGGACTTCCATCATAACCTTCCCTCTTAACATATATAAATGATATGTGAAGTCTCGTATCATTTCAAATAGTCCCCAATTAAATTTGATTTTTTTGACCGAAATTAGTGTATAATATACTATGATTTTTGACCGAAACATGCATTTCAAAAAGTTTCATAGAATCCAATTTTAATTTGATTTTTTGCATGGACATCCATCATAACCTTCTCTTGTAAAATATATAAATTATATGTGAAGTTTCTTATCATTTAGAACAATCCCCGATTTTATTTGATTTTTGTTCGAAACTAGTATAAACTAGTGTATAATATACTATGATTTTTGACCGAAACTTTCATTTCAAAACGTTTCATAGAAACTAATTTTCATATGATTTATTTGCATGGACTTCCATCATAACCTTCCCTTTTAACATATATAAATGATATGTGATGTCTCGTATCATTTCAAATAGTCCCCAATTAAATTTGTTTTTTTGACCGAAACTAGTGTATAATATAGTATGATTTTTGACAAAAACATGCATTTCAAAAAGTTTCATAGAATTGAATTTTCAGATGATTTTTTGCATGGACTTCCATCATCACCTTCCCTCGTAAAATATGTAAATGATATGTGAAGTTTCGTATCATTTCGAACAGTCCCCGATTTAATTTGATTTTTGACCGAAACTAGTATAAACTAGTGTATAATATACTATGATTTTTGACCGAAACTTGCATTTCGCAAAGTTTCATAGATTCTATTTTTTAGATATTTTTTTTTGCATGGACTTCCATCATAACCTTCCCTCTTAACATATATAAATGATCTGAAAAGTCTCGTATCATTTCAAATAGTCTCCAATTAAATTTTATTTTTTTGACCGAAACTAGTATAAACGAGTGTATAATATACATTGATTTTTGACCGAAACTTGCATTTAAAAAAATTTCATAGAATCTAATATTCAGATAATTTTTTTTCATGAACTTCCATCATAACCTTCCCTCTTAACATATATAAATGATATGTGAAGTCTCGTATCATTTCAAATAGTCCCCAATTAAATTTGATTTTTTTGACCGAAACTAGTGTATAATATACTATGATTTTTGACCGAAACTTGCATTTCAAAAAGTTTCATAGAATCCAATTTTAATTTGATTTTTTGCATGGACTTCCATCATAACCTTCCCTTGTAAAATATATAAAGGATATGTGAAGTTTCTTATCATTGAAAACAATCCCCGATTTAATTTGATTGTTGACCGAAACTATTATAAACTAGTGTATAATATACTATGATTTTTGACCGAAACATTCATTTCAAAAGGTTTCATAGAATCTAATTTTCATATGATTTATTTGCATGGATTTCCACATAACCTTCACTCTTAACATATATAAATGATATGTGAAGTCTCGTATCATTTCAAATAGTCCCCAATTAAATTTGATTTTTTTGACCGAAACTAGTGTATAATATACTTTGATTTTTGACAAAAACATGCATTTCAAAAAGTTTCATAGAATCGAATTTTCGGATGATTTTTTGCATGGACTTCCATCATAACCTTCCCTATTAATATATATAAATGATATGTGAAGTTTCGTATCATTTCGAACAGTCCCCGATTTAATTTGATTTTTGATCGAAACTAGTATAAACTAGTGTATAATATACTATGATTTTTGAGTGAAACTTGCATTTCGCAAAGTTTCATAGAATCTACTTTTTAGATGATTTTTTTGCATGGACTTCCATCATAACCTTCCCTCTTAACACATATAAATGACCTGAAAAGTCTCGTATCATTTCAAATAGTCCCCAATTAAATTTTATTTTTTTGACCGAAACTATTATAAACTAGTGTATAATATACTATGATTTTTGACCGAAACTTGCATTTAAAAAAATTTCATAGAATCTAATTTTCAGATAATTTTTTTGCATGGACTTCCATCATAACCTTCCCTCTTAACATATATAAATGATATGTGAAGTCTCGTATCATTTCAAATAGTCCCCAATTAAATTTGATTTTTTTGACCGAAATTAGTGTATAATATACTATGATTTTTGACCGAAACTTGCATTTCAAAAAGTTTCAGAGAATCCAATTTTAATTTGATTTTTTGCATGGACTTCCATCATAACCTTCCCTTGTAAAATATATAAAGGATATGTGAAGTTTCTTATCATTTAAAACAATCCCCGATTTAATTTGATTGTTGACCGAAACTAGTATAAACTAGTGTATAATATACTATGATTTTTGACCGAAACATTCATTTCAAAAGGTTTCATAGAATCTAATTTTCATATGATTTATTTGCATGGATTTCCAACATAACCTTCACTCTTAACATATATAAATGATATGTGAAGTCTCGTATCATTTCAAATAGTCCCCAATTAAATTTGATTTTTTTGACCGAAACTAGTGTATAATATACTTTGATTTTTGACAAAAACATGCATTTCAAAAAGTTTCATAGAATCGAATTTTCGGATGATTATTTGCATGGACTTCCATCATAACCTTCCCTCTTAAAATATATAAATGATATGCGAAGTTTCGTATCATTTCGAACAGTCCCCGGTTTAATTTGATTTTTGATCGAAACTAGTATAAACTAGTGTATAATATACTATGATTTTTGAGTGAAACTTGCATTTCGCAAAGTTTCATAAAATCTACTTTTTAGATGATTTTTTTGCATGGACTTCCATCATAACCTTCCCTCTTAACACATATAAATGACCTGAAAAGTCTCGTATCATTTCAAATAGTCCCCAATTAAATTTTATTTTTTTGACCGAAACTATTATAAACTAGTGTATAATATACTATGATTTTTGACCGAAACTTGCATTTAAAAAAATTTCATAGAATCTAATTTTCAGATAATTTTTTTGCATGGACTTCCATCATAACCTTCCCTCTTAACATATATAAATGATATGTGAAGTCTCGTATCATTTCAAATAGTCCCCAATTAAATTTGATTTTTTTGACCGAAATTAGTGTATAATATACTATGATTTTTGACCGAAACATGCATTTCAAAAAGTTTCATAGAATCCAATTTTAATTTGATTTTTTGCATGGACATCCATCATAACCTTCTCTTGTAAAATATATAAATGATATGTGAAGTTTCTTATCATTTAGAACAATCCCCGATTTTATTTGATTTTTGTTCGAAACTAGTATAAACTAGTGTATAATATACTATGATTTTTGACCGAAACTTTCATTTCAAAACGTTTCATAGAAACTAATTTTCATATGATTTATTTGCATGGACTTCCATCATAACCTTCCCTTTTAACATATATAAATGATATGTGATGTCTCGTATCATTTCAAATAGTCCCCAATTAAATTTGTTTTTTTGACCGAAACTAGTGTATAATATAGTATGATTTTTGACAAAAACATGCATTTCAAAAAGTTTCATAGAATTGAATTTTCAGATGATTTTTTGCATGGACTTCCATCATCACCTTCCCTCGTAAAATATGTAAATGATATGTGAAGTTTCGTATCATTTCGAACAGTCCCCGATTTAATTTGATTTTTGACCGAAACTAGTATAAACTAGTGTATAATATACTATGATTTTTGACCGAAACTTGCATTTCGCAAAGTTTCATAGATTCTATTTTTTAGATATTTTTTTTTGCATGGACTTCCATCATAACCTTCCCTCTTAACATATATAAATGATCTGAAAAGTCTCGTATCATTTCAAATAGTCTCCAATTAAATTTTATTTTTTTGACCGAAACTAGTATAAACGAGTGTATAATATACATTGATTTTTGACCGAAACTTGCATTTAAAAAAATTTCATAGAATCTAATATTCAGATAATTTTTTTTCATGAACTTCCATCATAACCTTCCCTCTTAACATATATAAATGATATGTGAAGTCTCGTATCATTTCAAATAGTCCCCAATTAAATTTGATTTTTTTGACCGAAACTAGTGTATAATATACTATGATTTTTGACCGAAACTTGCATTTCAAAAAGTTTCATAGAATCCAATTTTAATTTGATTTTTTGCATGGACTTCCATCATAACCTTCCCTTGTAAAATATATAAAGGATATGTGAAGTTTCTTATCATTGAAAACAATCCCCGATTTAATTTGATTGTTGACCGAAACTAGTATAAACTAGTGTATAATATACTATGATTTTTGACCGAAACATTCATTTCAAAAGGTTTCATAGAATCTAATTTTCATATGATTTATTTGCATGGATTTCCACATAACCTTCACTCTTAACATATATAAATGATATGTGAAGTCTCGTATCATTTCAAATAGTCCCCAATTAAATTTGATTTTTTTGACCGAAACTAGTGTATAATATACTTTGATTTTTGACAAAAACATGCATTTCAAAAAGTTTCATAGAATCGAATTTTCGGATGATTTTTTGCATGGACTTCCATCATAACCTTCCCTATTAATATATATAAATGATATGTGAAGTTTCGTATCATTTCGAACAGTCCCCGATTTAATTTGATTTTTGATCGAAACTAGTATAAACTAGTGTATAATATACTATGATTTTTGAGTGAAACTTGCATTTCGCAAAGTTTCATAGAATCTACTTTTTAGATGATTTTTTTGCATGGACTTCCATCATAACCTTCCCTCTTAACACATATAAATGACCTGAAAAGTCTCGTATCATTTCAAATAGTCCCCAATTAAATTTTATTTTTTTGACCGAAACTATTATAAACTAGTGTATAATATACTATGATTTTTGACCGAAACTTGCATTTAAAAAAATTTCATAGAATCTAATTTTCAGATAATTTTTTTGCATGGACTTCCATCATAACCTTCCCTCTTAACATATATAAATGATATGTGAAGTCTCGTATCATTTCAAATAGTCCCCAATTAAATTTGATTTTTTTGACCGAAATTAGTGTATAATATACTATGATTTTTGACCGAAACTTGCATTTCAAAAAGTTTCATAGAATCCAATTTTAATTTGATTTTTTGCATGGACTTCCATCATAACCTTCCCTTGTAAAATATATAAAGGATATGTGAAGTTTCTTATCATTTAAAACAATCCCCGATTTAATTTGATTGTTGACCGAAACTAGTATAAACTAGTGTATAATATACTATGATTTTTGACCGAAACATTCATTTCAAAAGGTTTCATAGAATCTAATTTTCATATGATTTATTTGCATGGATTTCCAACATAACCTTCACTCTTAACATATATAAATGATATGTGAAGTCTCGTATCATTTCAAATAGTCCCCAATTAAATTTGATTTTTTTGACCGAAACTAGTGTATAATATACTTTGATTTTTGACAAAAACATGCATTTCAAAAAGTTTCATAGAATCGAATTTTCGGATGATTATTTGCATGGACTTCCATCATAACCTTCCCTCTTAAAATATATAAATGATATGTGAAGTTTCGTATCATTTCGAACAGTCCCCGATTTAATTTGATTTTTGATCGAAACTAGTATAAACTAGTGTATAATATACTATGATTTTTGAGTGAAACTTGCATTTCGCAAAGTTTCATAAAATCTACTTTTTAGATGATTTTTTTGCATGGACTTCCATCATAACCTTCCCTCTTAACACATATAAATGACCTGAAAAGTCTCGTATCATTTCAAATAGTCCCCAATTAAATTTTATTTTTTTGACCGAAACTATTATAAACTAGTGTATAATATACTATGATTTTTGACCGAAACTTGCATTTAAAAAAATTTCATAGAATCTAATTTTCAGATAATTTTTTTGCATGGACTTCCATCATAACCTTCCCTCTTAACATATATAAATGATATGTGAAGTCTCGTATCATTTCAAATAGTCCCCAATTAAATTTGATTTTTTTGACCGAAATTAGTGTATAATATACTATGATTTTTGACCGAAACTTGCATTTCAAAAAGTTTCATAGAATCCAATTTTAATTTGATTTTTTGCATGGACTTCCATCATAACCTTCCCTTGTAAAATATATAAAGGATATGTGAAGTTTCTTATCATTTAAAACAATCCCCGATTTAATTTGATTGTTGACCGAAACTAGTATAAACTAGTGTATAATATACTATGATTTTTGACCGAAACATTCATTTCAAAAGGTTTCATAGAATCTAATTTTCATATGATTTATTTGCATGGATTTCCAACATAACCTTCACTCTTAACATATATAAATGATATGTGAAGTCTCGTATCATTTCAAATAGTCCCCAATTAAATTTGATTTTTTTGACCGAAACTAGTGTATAATATACTTTGATTTTTGACAAAAACATGCATTTCAAAAAGTTTCATAGAATCGAATTTTCGGATGATTATTTGCATGGACTTCCATCATAACCTTCCCTCTTAAAATATATAAATGATATGTGAAGTTTCGTATCATTTCGAACAGTCCCCGATTTAATTTGATTTTTGATCGAAACTAGTATAAACTAGTGTATAATATACTATGATTTTTGAGTGAAACTTGCATTTCGCAAAGTTTCATAAAATCTACTTTTTAGATGATTTTTTTGCATGGACTTCCATCATAACCTTCCCTCTTAACACATATAAATGACCTGAAAAGTCTCGTATCATTTCAAATAGTCCCCAATTAAATTTTATTTTTTTGACCGAAACTATTATAAACTAGTGTATAATATACTATGATTTTTGACCGAAACTTGCATTTAAAAAAATTTCATAGAATCTAATTTTCAGATAATTTTTTTGCATGGACTTCCATCATAACCTTCCCTCTTAACATATATAAATGATATGTGAAGTCTCGTATCATTTCAAATAGTCCCCAATTAAATTTGAATTTTTTGACCGAAATTAGTGTATTACTATGATTTTTGACCGAAACATGCATTTCAAAAAGTTTCATAGAATCCAATTTTAATTTGATTTTTTGCATGGACATCCATCATAACCTTCTCTTGTAAAATATATAAATGATATGTGAAGTTTCTTATCATTTAGAACAATCCCCGATTTTATTTGATTTTTGTTCGAAACTAGTATAAACTAGTGTATAATATACTATGATTTTTGACCGAAACTTTCATTTCAAAACGTTTCATAGAAACTAATTTTCATATGATTTATTTGCATGGACTTCCATCATAACCTTCCCTTTTAACATATATAAATGATATGTGATGTCTCGTATCATTTCAAATAGTCCCCAATTAAATTTGTTTTTTTGACCGAAACTAGTGTATAATATAGTATGATTTTTGACAAAAACATGCATTTCAAAAAGTTTCATAGAATTGAATTTTCAGATGATTTTTTGCATGAACTTCCATCATCACCTTCCCTCGTAAAATATGTAAATGATATGTGAAGTTTAGTATCATTTCGAACAGTCCCCGATTTAATTTGATTTTTGACCGAAACTAGTATAAACTAGTGTATAATATACTATGATTTTTGACCGAAACTTGCATTTCGCAAAGTTTCATAGAATCTATTTTTTAGATATTTTTTTTTGCATGGACTTCCATCATAACCTTCCCTCTTAACATATATAAATGATCTGAAAAGTCTCGTATCATTTCAAATAGTCTCCAATTAAATTTTATTTTTTTGACCGAAACTAGTATAAACGAGTGTATAATATACATTGATTTTTGACCGAAACTTGCATTTAAAAAAATTTCATAGAATCTAATATTCAGATAATTTTTTTTCATGAACTTCCATCATAACCTTCCCTCTTAACATATATAAATGATATGTGAAGTCTCGTATCATTTCAAATAGTCCCCAATTAAATTTGATTTTTTTGACCGAAACTAGTGTATAATATACTATGATTTTTGACCGAAACTTGCATTTCAAAAAGTTTCATAGAATCCAATTTTAATTTGATTTTTTGCATGGACTTCCATCATAACCTTCCCTTGTAAAATATATAAAGGATATGTGAAGTTTCTTATCATTGAAAACAATCCCCGATTTAATTTGATTGTTGACCGAAACTAGTATAAACTAGTGTATAATATACTTTGATTTTTGACCGAAACATTCATTTCAAAAGGTTTCATAGAATCTAATTTTCATATGATTTATTTGCATGGATTTCCACATAACCTTCACTCTTAACATATATAAATGATATGTGAAGTCTCGTATCATTTCAAATAGTCCCCAATTAAATTTGATTTTTTTGACCGAAACTAGTGTATAATATACTTTGATTTTTGACAAAAACATGCATTTCAAAAAGTTTCATAGAATCGAATTTTCGGATGATTATTTGCATGGACTTCCATCATAACCTTCCCTCTTAAAATATATAAATGATATGTGAAGTTTCGTATCATTTCGAACAGTCCCCGATTTAATTTGATTTTTGACCGAAACTAGTATAAACTAGTGTATAATATACTATGATTTTTGACTGAAACTTGCATTTCGCAAAGTTTCATAGAATCTACTTTTTAGATGATTTTTTTGCATGGACTTCCATCATAACCTTCCCTCTTAACACATATAAATGACCTGAAAAGTCTCGTATCATTTCAAATAGTCCCCAATTAAATTTTATTTTTTTGACCGTAACTATTATAAACTAGTGTATAATATACATTGATTTTTGACCGAAACTTGCATTTAAAAAAATTTCATAGAATCTAATTTTCAGATAATTTTTTTGCATGGACTTCCATCATAACCTTCCCTCTTAACATATATAAATGATATGTGAAGTCTCGTATCATTTCAAATAGTCCCCAATTAAATTTGATTTTTTTGACCGAAATTAGTGTATAATATACTATGATTTTTGACCGAAACATGCATTTCAAAAAGTTTCATAGAATCCAATTTTAATTTGATTTTTTGCATGGACATCCATCATAACCTTCTCTTGTAAAATATATAAATGATATGTGAAGTTTCTTATCATTTAGAACAATCCCCGATTTAATTTGATTTTTGATCGAAACTAGTATAAACTAGTGTATAATATACTATGATTTTTGATCGAAACTTTCATTTCAAAACGTTTCATAGAAACTAATTTTCATATGATTTTTTTGCATGGACTTCCATCATAACCTTCCCTTTTAACATATATAAATGATATGTGATGTCTCGTATCATTTCAAATAGTCCCCAATTAAATTTGTTTTTTTGACCGAAACTAGTGTATAATATAGTATGATTTTTGACAAAAACATGCATTTCAAAAAGTTTCATAGAATTGAATTTTCAGATGATTTTTTGCATGGACTTCCATCATCACCTTCCGTCGTAAAATATGTAAATGATATGTGAAGTTTCGTATCATTTCGAACAGTCCCCGATTTAATTTGATGTTTGACCGAAACTAGTATAAACTAGTGTATAATATACTATGATTTTTGACCGAAACTTGCATTTCGCAAAGTTTCATAGAATCTATTTTTTAGATATTTTTTTTGCATGGACTTCCATCATAACCTTCCCTCTTAACATATATAAATGATCTGAAAAGTCTCGTATCATTTCAAATAGTCTCCAATTAAATTTTATTTTTTTGACCGAAACTAGTATAAACGAGTGTATAATATACATTGATTTTTGACCGAAACTTGCATTTAAAAAAATTTCATAGAATCTAATATTCAGATAATTTTTTTTCATGAACTTCCATCATAACCTTCCCTCTTAACATATATAAATGATATGTGAAGTCTTGTATCATTTCAAATAGTCCCCAATTAAATTTGATTTTTTTGACCGAAACTAGTGTATAATATACTATGATTTTTGACCGAAACTTGCATTTCAAAAAGTTTCATAGAATCCAATTTTAATTTGATTTTTTGCATGGACTTCCATCATAACCTTCCCTTGTAAAATATATAAAGGATATGTGAAGTTTCTTATCATTTAAAACAATCCCCGATTTAATTTGATTGTTGACCGAAACTAGTATAAACTAGTGTATAATATACTATGATTTTTGACCGAAACATTCATTTCAAAAGGTTTCATAGAATCTAATTTTCATATGATTTATTTGCATGGATTTCCAACATAACCTTCACTCTTAACATATATAAATGATATGTGAAGTCTCGTATCATTTCAAATAGTCCCCAATTAAATTTGATTTTTTTGACCGAAACTAGTGTATAATATACTTTGATTTTTGACAAAAACATGCATTTCAAAAAGTTTCATAGAATCGAATTTTCGGATGATTTTTTGCATGGACTTCCATCATAACCTTCCCTCTTAAAATATATAAATGATATGTGAAGTTTCGTATCATTTCGAACAGTCCCCGATTTAATTTGATTTTTGACCGAAACTAGTATAAACTAGTGTATAATATACTATGATTTTTGACTGAAACTTGCATTTCGCAAAGTTTCATAGAATCTACTTTTTAGATGATTTTTTTGCATGGACTTCCATCATAACCTTCCCTCTTAACACATATAAATGACCTGAAAAGTCTCGTATCATTTCAAATAGTCCCCAATTAAATTTTATTTTTTTGACCGAAACTATTATAAACTAGTGTATAATATACATTGATTTTTGACCGAAACTTGCATTTAAAAAAATTTCATAGAATCTAATTTTCAGATAATTTATTTGCATGGACTTCCATCATAACCTTCCCTACTAACATATATAAATGATATGTGAAGTCTCGTATCATTTCAAATAGTCCCCAATTAAATTTGATTTTTTTGACCGAAATTAGTGTATAATATACTATGATTTGTGACCGAAACATGCATTTCAAAAAGTTTCATAGAATCCAATTTTAATTTGATTTTTTGCATGGACATCCATCATAACCTTCCCTTGTAAAATATATAAATGATATGTGAAGTTTCGTATCATTTAGAACTATCCCCGATTTAATTTGATTTTTGATCGAAACTAGTATAAACTAGGGTATAATATACTATGATTTTTGACCGAAACTTTCATTTCAAAACGTTTCATAGAATCTAATTCTCATATGATTTATTTGCATGGACTTCCATCATAACCTTCCCTCTTAACATATATAAATGATATGTGAAGTCTCGTATCATTTCAAATAGTCCCCAATTAAATTTGTTTTTTTGACCGAAACTAGTGTATAATATAGTATGATTTTTGACAAAAACATGCATTTCAAAAAGTTTCATAGAATTGAATTTTCAGATGATTTTTTGCATGGACTTCCATCATCACCTTCCCTCGTAAAATATGTAAATGATATGTGAAGTTTCGTATCATTTCGAACAGTCCCCGATTTAATTTGATTTTTGACCGAAACTAGTATAAACTAGTGTATAATATACTATGATTTTTGACCGAAACTTGCATTTCGCAAAGTTTCATAGAATCTATTTTTTAGATATTTTTTTTGCATGGACTTCCATCATAACCTTCCCTCTTAACATATATAAATGATCTGAAAAGTCTCGTATCATTTCAAATAGTCTCCAATTAAATTTTATTTTTTTGACCGAAACTAGTATAAACGAGTGTATAATATACATTGATTTTTGATCGAAACTTGCATTTAAAAAAATTTCATAGAATCTAATATTCAGATAATTTTTTTCATGAACTTCCATCATAACCTTCCCTCTTAACATATATAAATGATATGTGAAGTCTCGTATCATTTCAAATAGTCCCCAATTAAATTTGATTTTTTTGACCGAAACTAGTGTATAATATACTATGATTTTTGACCGAAACTTGCATTTCAAAAAGTTTCATAGAATCCAATTTTAATTTGATTTTTTGCATGGACTTCCATCATAACCTTCCCTTGTAAAATATATAAAGGATATGTGAAGTTTCTTATCATTTAAAACAATCCCCAATTTAATTTGATTGTTGACCGAAACTAGTATAAACTAGTGTATAATATACTATGATTTTTGACCGAAACATTCATTTCAAAAGGTTTCATAGAATCTAATTTTCATATGATTTATTTGCATGGATTTCCAACATAACCTTCACTCTTAACATATATAAATGATATGTGAAGTCTCGTATCATTTCAAATAGTCCCCAATTAAATTTGATTTTTTTGACCGAAACTAGTGTATAATATACTTTGATTTTTGACAAAAACATGCATTTCAAAAAGTTTCATAGAATCGAATTTTCGGATGAGTTTTTGCATGGACTTCCATCATAACCTTCCCTCTTAAAATATATAAATGATATGTGAAGTTTCGTATCATTTCGAACAGTCCCCGATTTAATTTGATTTTTTACCGAAACTAGTATAAACTAGTGTATAATATACTATGATTTTTGACTGAAACTTGCATTTCGCAAAGTTTCATAGAATCTACTTTTTAGATGATTTTTTTGCATGGACTTCCATCATAACCTTCCCTCTTAACACATATAAATGACTTGAAAAGTCTCGTATCATTTCAAATAGTCCCCAATTAAATTTTATTTTTTTGACCGAAACTATTATAAACTAGTGTATAATATACATTGATTTTTGACCGAAACTTGCATTTAAAAAAATTTCATAGAATCTAATTTTCAGATAATTTATTTGCATGGACTTCCATCATAACCTTCCCTCCTAACATATATAAATGATATGTGAAGTCTCGTATCATTTCAAATAGTCCCCAATTAAATTTGATTTTTTTGACCGAAATTAGTGTATAATATACTATGATTTGTGACCGAAACATGCATTTCAAAAAGTTTCATAGAATCCAATTTTAATTTGATTTTTTGCATGGACATCCATCATAACCTTCCCTTGTAAAATATATAAATGATATGTGAAGTTTCGTATCATTTAGAACAATCCCCGATTTAATTTGATTTTTGATCGAAACTAGTATAAACTAGGGTATAATATACTATGATTTTTGACCGAAACTTTCATTTCAAAACGTTTCATAGAATCTAATTCTCATATGATTTATTTGCATGGACTTCCATCATAACCTTCCCTCTTAACATATATAAATGATATGTGAAGTCTCGTATCATTTAAAATAGTCCCCAATTAAATTTGTTTTATTGACCGAAACTAGTGTATAATATAGTATGATTTTTGACAAAAACATGCATTTCAAAAAGTTTCATAGAATTGAATTTTCAGATGATTTTTTGCATGGACTTCCATCATCACCTTCCCTCGTAAAATATGTAAATGATATGTGAAGTTTCGTATCATTTCGAACAGTCCCCGATTTAATTTGATTTTTGACCGAAACTAGTATAAACTAGTGTATAATATACTATGATTTTTGACCGAAACTTGCATTTCGCAAAGTTTCATAGAATCTATTTTTTAGATATTTTTTTTGCATGGACTTCCATCATAACCTTCCCTCTTAACATATATAAATGATCTGAAAAGTCTCGTATCATTTCAAATAGTCTCCAATTAAATTTTATTTTTTTGACCGAAACTAGTATAAACGAGTGTATAATATACATTGATTTTTGACCGAAACTTGCATTTAAAAAAATTTCATAGAATCTAATATTCAGATAATTTTTTTTCATGAACTTCCATCATAACCTTCCCTCTTAACATATATAAATGATATGTGAAGTCTCGTATCATTTCAAATAGTCCCCAATTAAATTTGATTTTTTTGACCGAAACTAGTGTATAATATACTATGATTTTTGACCGAAACTTGCATTTCAAAAAGTTTCATAGAATCCAATTTTAATTTGATTTTTTGCATGGACTTCCATCATAACCTTCCCTTGTAAAATATATAAAGGATATGTGAAGTTTCTTATCATTTAAAACAATCCCCGATTTAATTTGATTGTTGACCGAAACTAGTATAAACTAGTGTATAATATACTATGATTTTTGACCGAAACATTCATTTCAAAAGGTTTCATAGAATCTAATTTTCATATGATTTATTTGCATGGATTTCCAACATAACCTTCACTCTTAACATATATAAATGATATGTGAAGTCTCGTATCATTTCAAATAGTCCCCAATTAAATTTGATTTTTTTGACCGAAACTAGTGTATAATATACTTTGATTTTTGACAAAAACATGCATTTCAAAAAGTTTCATAGAAACGAATTTTCGGATGATTTTTTGCATGGACTTCCATCATAACCTTCCCTCTTAAAATATATAAATGATATGTGAAGTTTCGTATCATTTCGAACAGTCCCCGATTTAATTTGATTTTTGACCGAAACTAGTATAAACTAGTGTATAATATACTATGATTTTTGACTGAAACTTGCATTTCGCAAAGTTTCATAGAATCTACTTTTTAGATGATTTTTTTGCATGGACTTCCATCATAACCTTCCCTCTTAACACATATAAATGACCTGAAAAGTCTCGTATCATTTCAAATAGTCCCCAATTAAATTTTATTTTTTTGACCGTAACTATTATAAACTAGTGTATAATATACATTGATTTTTGACCGAAACTTGCATTTAAAAAAATTTCATAGAATCTAATTTTCAGATAATTTTTTTGCATAGACTTCCATCATAACCTTCCCTCTTAACATATATAAATGATATGTTAAGTCTCGTATCATTTCAAATAGTCCCCAATTAAATTTGATTTTTTTGACCGAAATTAGTGTATAATATACTATGATTTTTGACCGAAACATGCATTTCAAAAAGTTTCATAGAATCCAATTTTAATTTGATTTTTTGCATGGACATCCATCATAACCTTCTCTTGTAAAATATATAAATGATATGTGAAGTTTCTTATCATTTAGAACAATCCCCGATTTAATTTGATTTTTGATCGAAACTAGTATAAACTAGTGTATAATATACTATGATTTTTGACCGAAACTTTCATTTCAAAACGTTTCATAGAAACTAATTTTCATATGATTTATTTGCATGGACTTCCATCATAACCTTCCCTTTTAACATATATAAATGATATGTGATGTCTCGTATCATTTCTAATAGTCCCCAATTAAATTTGATTTTTTTGACCGAAACTAGTGTATAATATAGTATGATTTTTGACAAAAACATGCATTTCAAAAAGTTTCATAGAATTGAATTTTCAGATGATTTTTTGCATGGACTTCCATCATCACCTTCCCTCGTAAAATATGTAAATGATATGTGAAGTTTCGTATCATTTCGAACAGTCCCCGATTTAATTTGATTTTTGACCGAAACTAGTATAAACTAGTGTATAATATACTATGATTTTTGACCGAAACTTGCATTTCGCAAAGTTTCATAGAATCTATTTTTTAGATATTTTTTTTGCATGGACTTCCATCATAACCTTCCCTCTTAACATATATAAATGATCTGAAAAGTCTCGTATCATTTCAAATAGTCTCCAATTAAATTTTATTTTTTTGACCGAAACTAGTATAAACGAGTGTATAATATACATTGATTTTTGATCGAAACTTGCATTTAAAAAAATTTCATAGAATCTAATATTCAGATAATTTTTTTCATGAACTTCCATCATAACCTTCCCTCTTAACATATATAAATGATATGTGAAGTCTCGTATCATTTCAAATAGTCCCCAATTAAATTTGATTTTTTTGACCGAAACTAGTGTATAATATACTATGATTTTTGACCGAAACTTGCATTTCAAAAAGTTTCATAGAATCCAATTTTAATTTGATTTTTTGCATGGACTTCCATCATAACCTTCCCTTGTAAAATATATAAAGGATATGTGAAGTTTCTTATCATTTAAAACAATCCCCGATTTAATTTGATTGTTGACCGAAACTAGTATAAACTAGTGTATAATATACTATGATTTTTGACCGAAACATTCATTTCAAAAGGTTTCATAGAATCTAATTTTCATATGATTTATTTGCATGGATTTCCAACATAACCTTCACTCTTAACATATATAAATGATATGTGAAGTCTCGTATCATTTCAAATAGTCCCCAATTAAATTTGATTTTTTTGACCGAAACTAGTGTATAATATACTTTGATTTTTGACAAAAACATGCATTTCAAAAAGTTTCATAGAATCGAATTTTCGGATGAGTTTTTGCATGGACTTCCATCATAACCTTCCCTCTTAAAATATATAAATGATATGTGAAGTTTCGTATCATTTCGAACAGTCCCCGATTTAATTTGATTTTTTACCGAAACTAGTATAAACTAGTGTATAATATACTATGATTTTTGACTGAAACTTGCATTTCGCAAAGTTTCATAGAATCTACTTTTTAGATGATTTTTTTGCATGGACTTCCATCATAACCTTCCCTCTTAACACATATAAATGACCTCTAAAATCTCGTATCATTTCAAATAGTCCCCAATTAAATTTTATTTTTTTGACCGAAACTATTATAAACTAGTGTATAATATACATTGATTTTTGACCGAAACTTGCATTTAAAAAAATTTCGTAGAATCTAATTTTCAGATAATTTATTTGCATGGACTTCCATCATAACCTTCCCTCCTAACATATATAAATGATATGTGAAGTCTCGTATCATTTCAAATAGTCCCCAATTAAATTTGATTTTTTTGACCGAAATTAGTGTATAATATACTATGATTTGTGACCGAAACATGCATTTCAAAAAGTTTCATAGTATCCAATTTTAATTTGATTTTTTGCATGGACATCCATCATAACCTTCCCTTTTAAAATATATAAATGATATGTGAAGTTTCGTATCATTTAGAACAATCCCCGATTTAATTTGATTTTTGACCGAAACTATTATAAACTAGTGTATAATATACATTGATTTTTGACCGAAACTTGCATTTCAAAACGTTTCATAGAATCTAATTCTCATATGATTTATTTGCATGGACTTCCATCATAACCTTCCCTCTTAACATATATAAATGATATGTGAAGTCTCGTATCATTTCAAATAGTCCCCAATTAAATTTGATTTTTTTGACCGAAATTAGTGTATAATATACTATGATTTGTGACCGAAACATGCATTTCAAAAAGTTTCATAGAATCCAATTTTAATTTGATTTTTTGCATGGACATCCATCATAACCTTCCCTTGTAAAATATATAAATGATATGTGAAGTTTCGTATCATTTAGAACTATCCCCGATTTAATTTGATTTTTGATCGAAACTAGTATAAACTAGGGTATAATATACTATGATTTTTGACCGAAACTTTCATTTCAAAACGTTTCATAGAATCTAATTCTCATATGATTTATTTGCATGGACTTCCATCATAACCTTCCCTCTTAACATATATAAATGATATGTGAAGTCTCGTATCATTTCAAATAGTCCCCAATTAAATTTGTTTTTTTGACCGAAACTAGTGTATAATATAGTATGATTTTTGACAAAAACATGCATTTCAAAAAGTTTCATAGAATTGAATTTTCAGATGATTTTTTGCATGGACTTCCATCATCACCTTCCCTCGTAAAATATGTAAATGATATGTGAAGTTTCGTATCATTTCGAACAGTCCCCGATTTAATTTGATTTTTGACCGAAACTAGTATAAACTAGTGTATAATATACTATGATTTTTGACCGAAACTTGCATTTCGCAAAGTTTCATAGAATCTATTTTTTAGATATTTTTTTTGCATGGACTTCCATCATAACCTTCCCTCTTAACATATATAAATGATCTGAAAAGTCTCGTATCATTTCAAATAGTCTCCAATTAAATTTTATTTTTTTGACCGAAACTAGTATAAACGAGTGTATAATATACATTGATTTTTGATCGAAACTTGCATTTAAAAAAATTTCATAGAATCTAATATTCAGATAATTTTTTTCATGAACTTCCATCATAACCTTCCCTCTTAACATATATAAATGATATGTGAAGTCTCGTATCATTTCAAATAGTCCCCAATTAAATTTGATTTTTTTGACCGAAACTAGTGTATAATATACTATGATTTTTGACCGAAACTTGCATTTCAAAAAGTTTCATAGAATCCAATTTTAATTTGATTTTTTGCATGGACTTCCATCATAACCTTCCCTTGTAAAATATATAAAGGATATGTGAAGTTTCTTATCATTTAAAACAATCCCCAATTTAATTTGATTGTTGACCGAAACTAGTATAAACTAGTGTATAATATACTATGATTTTTGACCGAAACATTCATTTCAAAAGGTTTCATAGAATCTAATTTTCATATGATTTATTTGCATGGATTTCCAACATAACCTTCACTCTTAACATATATAAATGATATGTGAAGTCTCGTATCATTTCAAATAGTCCCCAATTAAATTTGATTTTTTTGACCGAAACTAGTGTATAATATACTTTGATTTTTGACAAAAACATGCATTTCAAAAAGTTTCATAGAATCGAATTTTCGGATGAGTTTTTGCATGGACTTCCATCATAACCTTCCCTCTTAAAATATATAAATGATATGTGAAGTTTCGTATCATTTCGAACAGTCCCCGATTTAATTTGATTTTTTACCGAAACTAGTATAAACTAGTGTATAATATACTATGATTTTTGACTGAAACTTGCATTTCGCAAAGTTTCATAGAATCTACTTTTTAGATGATTTTTTTGCATGGACTTCCATCATAACCTTCCCTCTTAACACATATAAATGACTTGAAAAGTCTCGTATCATTTCAAATAGTCCCCAATTAAATTTTATTTTTTTGACCGAAACTATTATAAACTAGTGTATAATATACATTGATTTTTGACCGAAACTTGCATTTAAAAAAATTTCATAGAATCTAATTTTCAGATAATTTATTTGCATGGACTTCCATCATAACCTTCCCTCCTAACATATATAAATGATATGTGAAGTCTCGTATCATTTCAAATAGTCCCCAATTAAATTTGATTTTTTTGACCGAAATTAGTGTATAATATACTATGATTTGTGACCGAAACATGCATTTCAAAAAGTTTCATAGAATCCAATTTTAATTTGATTTTTTGCATGGACATCCATCATAACCTTCCCTTGTAAAATATATAAATGATATGTGAAGTTTCGTATCATTTAGAACAATCCCCGATTTAATTTGATTTTTGATCGAAACTAGTATAAACTAGGGTATAATATACTATGATTTTTGACCGAAACTTTCATTTCAAAACGTTTCATAGAATCTAATTCTCATATGATTTATTTGCATGGACTTCCATCATAACCTTCCCTCTTAACATATATAAATGATATGTGAAGTCTCGTATCATTTAAAATAGTCCCCAATTAAATTTGTTTTATTGACCGAAACTAGTGTATAATATAGTATGATTTTTGACAAAAACATGCATTTCAAAAAGTTTCATAGAATTGAATTTTCAGATGATTTTTTGCATGGACTTCCATCATCACCTTCCCTCGTAAAATATGTAAATGATATGTGAAGTTTCGTATCATTTCGAACAGTCCCCGATTTAATTTGATTTTTGACCGAAACTAGTATAAACTAGTGTATAATATACTATGATTTTTGACCGAAACTTGCATTTCGCAAAGTTTCATAGAATCTATTTTTTAGATATTTTTTTTGCATGGACTTCCATCATAACCTTCCCTCTTAACATATATAAATGATCTGAAAAGTCTCGTATCATTTCAAATAGTCTCCAATTAAATTTTATTTTTTTGACCGAAACTAGTATAAACGAGTGTATAATATACATTGATTTTTGACCGAAACTTGCATTTAAAAAAATTTCATAGAATCTAATATTCAGATAATTTTTTTTCATGAACTTCCATCATAACCTTCCCTCTTAACATATATAAATGATATGTGAAGTCTCGTATCATTTCAAATAGTCCCCAATTAAATTTGATTTTTTTGACCGAAACTAGTGTATAATATACTATGATTTTTGACCGAAACTTGCATTTCAAAAAGTTTCATAGAATCCAATTTTAATTTGATTTTTTGCATGGACTTCCATCATAACCTTCCCTTGTAAAATATATAAAGGATATGTGAAGTTTCTTATCATTTAAAACAATCCCCGATTTAATTTGATTGTTGACCGAAACTAGTATAAACTAGTGTATAATATACTATGATTTTTGACCGAAACATTCATTTCAAAAGGTTTCATAGAATCTAATTTTCATATGATTTATTTGCATGGATTTCCAACATAACCTTCACTCTTAACATATATAAATGATATGTGAAGTCTCGTATCATTTCAAATAGTCCCCAATTAAATTTGATTTTTTTGACCGAAACTAGTGTATAATATACTTTGATTTTTGACAAAAACATGCATTTCAAAAAGTTTCATAGAAACGAATTTTCGGATGATTTTTTGCATGGACTTCCATCATAACCTTCCCTCTTAAAATATATAAATGATATGTGAAGTTTCGTATCATTTCGAACAGTCCCCGATTTAATTTGATTTTTGACCGAAACTAGTATAAACTAGTGTATAATATACTATGATTTTTGACTGAAACTTGCATTTCGCAAAGTTTCATAGAATCTACTTTTTAGATGATTTTTTTGCATGGACTTCCATCATAACCTTCCCTCTTAACACATATAAATGACCTGAAAAGTCTCGTATCATTTCAAATAGTCCCCAATTAAATTTTATTTTTTTGACCGTAACTATTATAAACTAGTGTATAATATACATTGATTTTTGACCGAAACTTGCATTTAAAAAAATTTCATAGAATCTAATTTTCAGATAATTTTTTTGCATAGACTTCCATCATAACCTTCCCTCTTAACATATATAAATGATATGTTAAGTCTCGTATCATTTCAAATAGTCCCCAATTAAATTTGATTTTTTTGACCGAAATTAGTGTATAATATACTATGATTTTTGACCGAAACATGCATTTCAAAAAGTTTCATAGAATCCAATTTTAATTTGATTTTTTGCATGGACATCCATCATAACCTTCTCTTGTAAAATATATAAATGATATGTGAAGTTTCTTATCATTTAGAACAATCCCCGATTTAATTTGATTTTTGATCGAAACTAGTATAAACTAGTGTATAATATACTATGATTTTTGACCGAAACTTTCATTTCAAAACGTTTCATAGAAACTAATTTTCATATGATTTATTTGCATGGACTTCCATCATAACCTTCCCTTTTAACATATATAAATGATATGTGATGTCTCGTATCATTTCTAATAGTCCCCAATTAAATTTGATTTTTTTGACCGAAACTAGTGTATAATATAGTATGATTTTTGACAAAAACATGCATTTCAAAAAGTTTCATAGAATTGAATTTTCAGATGATTTTTTGCATGGACTTCCATCATCACCTTCCCTCGTAAAATATGTAAATGATATGTGAAGTTTCGTATCATTTCGAACAGTCCCCGATTTAATTTGATTTTTGACCGAAACTAGTATAAACTAGTGTATAATATACTATGATTTTTGACCGAAACTTGCATTTCGCAAAGTTTCATAGAATCTATTTTTTAGATATTTTTTTTGCATGGACTTCCATCATAACCTTCCCTCTTAACATATATAAATGATCTGAAAAGTCTCGTATCATTTCAAATAGTCTCCAATTAAATTTTATTTTTTTGACCGAAACTAGTATAAACGAGTGTATAATATACATTGATTTTTGATCGAAACTTGCATTTAAAAAAATTTCATAGAATCTAATATTCAGATAATTTTTTTCATGAACTTCCATCATAACCTTCCCTCTTAACATATATAAATGATATGTGAAGTCTCGTATCATTTCAAATAGTCCCCAATTAAATTTGATTTTTTTGACCGAAACTAGTGTATAATATACTATGATTTTTGACCGAAACTTGCATTTCAAAAAGTTTCATAGAATCCAATTTTAATTTGATTTTTTGCATGGACTTCCATCATAACCTTCCCTTGTAAAATATATAAAGGATATGTGAAGTTTCTTATCATTTAAAACAATCCCCGATTTAATTTGATTGTTGACCGAAACTAGTATAAACTAGTGTATAATATACTATGATTTTTGACCGAAACATTCATTTCAAAAGGTTTCATAGAATCTAATTTTCATATGATTTATTTGCATGGATTTCCAACATAACCTTCACTCTTAACATATATAAATGATATGTGAAGTCTCGTATCATTTCAAATAGTCCCCAATTAAATTTGATTTTTTTGACCGAAACTAGTGTATAATATACTTTGATTTTTGACAAAAACATGCATTTCAAAAAGTTTCATAGAATCGAATTTTCGGATGAGTTTTTGCATGGACTTCCATCATAACCTTCCCTCTTAAAATATATAAATGATATGTGAAGTTTCGTATCATTTCGAACAGTCCCCGATTTAATTTGATTTTTTACCGAAACTAGTATAAACTAGTGTATAATATACTATGATTTTTGACTGAAACTTGCATTTCGCAAAGTTTCATAGAATCTACTTTTTAGATGATTTTTTTGCATGGACTTCCATCATAACCTTCCCTCTTAACACATATAAATGACCTCTAAAATCTCGTATCATTTCAAATAGTCCCCAATTAAATTTTATTTTTTTGACCGAAACTATTATAAACTAGTGTATAATATACATTGATTTTTGACCGAAACTTGCATTTAAAAAAATTTCGTAGAATCTAATTTTCAGATAATTTATTTGCATGGACTTCCATCATAACCTTCCCTCCTAACATATATAAATGATATGTGAAGTCTCGTATCATTTCAAATAGTCCCCAATTAAATTTGATTTTTTTGACCGAAATTAGTGTATAATATACTATGATTTGTGACCGAAACATGCATTTCAAAAAGTTTCATAGTATCCAATTTTAATTTGATTTTTTGCATGGACATCCATCATAACCTTCCCTTTTAAAATATATAAATGATATGTGAAGTTTCGTATCATTTAGAACAATCCCCGATTTAATTTGATTTTTGATCGAAACTAGTATAAACTAGGGTATAATATACTATGATTTTTGACCGAAACTTTCATTTCAAAACGTTTCATAGAATCTAATTCTCATATGATTTATTTGCATGGACTTCCATCATAACCTTCCCTCTTAACATATATAAATGATATGTGAAGTCTCGTATCATTTCAAATAGTCCCCAATTAAATTTGATTTTTTTGACCGAAACTAGTGTATAATATAGTATGATTTTTGACAAAAACATGCATTTCAAAAAGTTTCATAGAATCGAATTTTCGGATGATTTTTTGCATGGACTTCCATCATCACCTTCCCTCGTAAAATATGTAAATGATATGTGAAGTTTCGTATCATTTCGAACAGTCCCCGATTTAATTTGATTTTTGACCGAAACTAGTATAAACTAGTGTATAATATACTAGTATTTTTGACCGAAACTTGCATTTCGCAAAGTTTCATAGAATCTATTTTATAGATATTTTTTTTGCATGGACTTCCATCATAACCTTGCCTCTTAACATATATAAATGATCTGAAAAGTCTCGTATCATTTCAAATAGTCCCCAATTAAATTTTATTTTTTTGACCGAAACTAGTATAAACTAGTGTATAATATACATTGATTTTTGACCGAAACTTGCATTTAAAAAAATTTCATAGAATCTAATATTCAGATAATTTTTTTTCATGAACTTCCATCATAACCTTCCCTCTTAACATATATAAATGATATGTGAAGTCTCGTATCATTTCAAATAGTCCCCAATTAAATTTGATTTTTTTGACCGAAACTAGTGTATAATATACTATGATTTTTGACAAAAACATGCATTTCAAAAAGTTTCATAGAATCGAATTTTCGGATGATTTTTTGCATGGACTTCCATCATAACCTTCCTTCTTAAAATATATAAATGATATGTGAAGTTTCGTATCATTTCGAACAGTCCCCGATTTAATTTGATTTTTGACCAAAACTAGTATAAACTAGTGTATAATATACTATGATTTTTGACTGAAACTTGCATTTCGCAAAGTTTCATAGAATCTAGTTTTTAGATGATTTTTTTGCATGGACTTCCATCATAACCTTCCCTCTTAACATATATAAATGACCTGAAAAGTCTCGTATCATTTCAAATAGTCCCCAATTAAATTTTATTTTTTTGACCGAAACTAGTATAAACTAGTGTATAATATACTTTGATTTTTGACCGAAACTTGCATTTAAAAAAATTTCATAGAATCTAATTTTCAGATAAATTATTTGCATGGACTTCCATCATAACCTTCCCTCTTAACATATATAAATGATATGTGAAGTCTCGTATCATTTCAAATATTCCCCAATTAAATTTGAGTTTTTTGACCGAAACTAGTGTATAATATACTATGATTTTTGACCGATACTTGCATTTAAAAAAATTTCATAGAATCTAATTTTCAGATAATTTTTTTGCATGGACTTCCATCATAACCTTGCCTCCTAACATATATAAATGATATGTGAAGTCTCGTATCATTTCAAATAGTCCCCAATTAAATTTGATTTTTTTGACCGAAAATAGTGTATAATATACTATGATTTTTGACCGAAACATGCATTTCAAAAAGTTTCATAGAATCCAATTTTAATTTGATTTTTTGCATGGACATCCATCATAACCTTCCCTTGTAAAATATATAAATGATATGTGAAGTTTCGTATCATTTAGAACAATCCCATATTTAATTTTATTTTTGATCGAAACTAGTATAAACTAGGGTATAATATACTATGATTTTTGACCGAAACTTTCATTTCAAAACGTTTCATAGAATCTAATTCTCATATGATTTATTTGCATGGACTTCCATCATAACCTTCCCTCTTAACATATATAAATGATATGTGAAGTCTCGTATCATTTCAGATAGTCCCCAATTAAATTTGATTTTTTTGACCGAAACTAGTGTATAATATAATATGATTTTTGACAAAAACATGCATTTCAAAAAGTTTCATAGAATCGAATTTTCGGATGATTTTTTGCATGGACTTCCATCATCACCTTCCCTGGTAAAATATGTAAATGATATGTGAAGTTTCGTATCATTTCGAACAGTCCCCGATTTAATTTGATTTTTGACCGAAACTAGTATAAACTAGTGTATAATATACTAGTATTTTTGACCGAAACTTGCATTTCGCAAAGTTTCATAGAATCTATTTTATAGATATTTTTTTTGCATGGACTTCCATCATAACCTTGCCTCTTAACATATATAAATGATCTGAAAAGTCTCGTATCATTTCAAATAGTCCCCAATTAAATTTTATTTTTTTGACCGAAACTAGTATAAACTAGTGTATAATATACATTGATTTTTGACCGAAACTTGCATTTAAAAAAATTCCATAGAATCTAATATTCAGATAATTTTTTTTCATGAACTTCCATCATAACCTTCCCTCTTAACATATATAAATGATATGTGAAGTCTCGTATCATTTCAAATAGTCCCCAATTAAATTTGATTTTTTTGACCGAAACTAGTGTATAATATACTATGATTTTTGACAAAAACATGCATTTCAAAAAGTTTCATAGAATCGAATTTTCGGATGATTTTTTGCATGGACTTCCATCATAACCTTCCCTCTTAAAATATATAAATGATATGTGAAGTTTCGTATCATTTCGAACAGTCCCCGATTTAATTTGATTTTTGACCGAAACTAGTATAAACTAGTGTATAATATACTATGATTTTTGACTGAAACTTGCATTTCGCAAAGTTTCATAGAATCTAATTTTTAGATGATTTTTTTGCATGGACTTCCATCATAACCTTCCCTCTTAACATATATAAATGACCTGAAAAGTCTCGTATCATTTCAAATAGTCCCCAATTAAATTTTATTTTTTGACCGAAACTAGTATAAACTAGTGTATAATATACTTTGATTTTTGACTGAAACTTGCATTTAAAAAAATTTCATAGAATCTAATATTCAGATAATTTTTTTTCATGAACTTCCATCATAACCTTCCCTCTTAACATATATAAATAATATGTGAAGTCTCGTATCATTTCAAATAGTCCCCAATTAAATTTTATTTTTTTGACCGAAACTAGTGTATAATATACTATGATTTTTGACCGAAACTTGCATTTCAAAAAGTTTCATAGAATCCAATTTTAATTTGATTTTTTGCATGGACTTCCATCATAACCTTCCCTTGTAAAATATATAAAGGATATGTGAAGTTTCTTATCATTTAGAACAATCCCCGATTTAATTTGATTGTTGACCGAAACTAGTATAAACTAGTGTATAATATACTATGATTTTTGACCGAAACATTCATTTCAAAAGGTTTCATAGAATCTAATTTTCATATGATTTATTTGCATGGACTTCCAACATAACCTTCACTCTTAACATATATAAATGATATGTGAAGTCTCGTATCATTTCAAATAGTCCCCAATTAAATTTGATTTTTTTGACCGAAACTAGTGTATAATATACTATGATTTTTGACAAAAACATGCATTTCAAAAAGTTTCATAGAATCGAATTTTCGGATGATTTTTTGCATGGACTTCCATCATAACCTTCCCTCTTAAAATATATAAATGATATGTGAAGTTTCGTATCATTTCGAACAGTCCCCGATTTAATTTGATTTTTTGACCGAAACTAGTATAAACTAGTGTATAATATACTAGTATTTTTGACCGAAACTTGCATTTCGCAAAGTTTCATAGAATCTAGTTTTTAGATATTTTTTTTGCATGGACTTCCATCATAACCTTGCCTCTTAACATATATAAATGATCTGAAAAGTCTCGTATCATTTCAAATAGTCCCCAATTAAATTTTATTTTTTTGACCGAAACTAGTAAAAACTAGTGTATAATATACATTGATTTTTGACCGAAACTTGCATTTAAAAAAATTTCATAGAATCTAATATTCAGATAATTTTTTGTCATGAACTTCCATCATAATCTTCCCTCTTAACATATATAAATGATATGTGAAGTCTCGTATCATTTCAAATAGTCCCCAATTAAATTTGATTTTTTTGACCGAAACTAGTGTATAATATACTATGATTTTTGACAAAAACATGCATTTCAAAAAGTTTCATAGAATCGAATTTTCGGATGATTTTTTGCATGGACTTCCATCATAACCTTCCCTCTTAAAATATATAAATGATATGTGAAGTTTCGTATCATTTCGAACAGTCCCCGATTTAATTTGATTTTTGACCGAAACTAGTATAAACTAGTGTATAATATACTATGATTTTTGACTGAAACTTGCATTTCGCAAAGTTTCATAGAATCTAATTTTTAGATGATTTTTTTTGCATGGACTTCCATCATAACCTTCCCTCTTAACATATATAAATGACCTGAAAAGTCTCGTATCATTTCAAATAGTCCCCAATTAAATTTTATTTTTTTGACCGAAACTAGTATAAACTAGTGTATAATATACATTGATTTTTGACCGAAACTTGCATTTAAAAAAATTTCATAGAATCTAATATTCAGATAATTTTTTGTCATGAACTTCCATCATAATCTTCCCTCTTAACATATATAAATGATATGTGAAGTCTCGTATCATTTCAAATAGTCCCCAATTAAATTTGATTTTTTTGACCGAAACTAGTGTATAATATACTATGATTTTTGACAAAAACATGCATTTCAAAAAGTTTCATAGAATCGAATTTTCGGATGATTTTTTGCATGGACTTCCATCATAACCTTCCCTCTTAAAATATATAAATGATATGTGAAGTTTCGTATCATTTCGAACAGTCCCCGATTTAATTTGATTTTTGACCGAAACTAGTATAAACTAGTGTATAATATACTATGATTTTTGACTGAAACTTGCATTTCGCAAAGTTTCATAGAATCTAATTTTTAGATGATTTTTTTTGCATGGACTTCCATCATAACCTTCCCTCTTAACATATATAAATGACCTGAAAAGTCTCGTATCATTTCAAATAGTCCCCAATTAAATTTTATTTTTTTGACCGAAACTAGTATAAACTAGTGTATAATATACTTTGATTTTTGACCGAAACTTGCATTTAAAAAAATTTCATAGAATCTAATATTCAGATAATTTTTTTTCATGAACTTCCATCATAACCTTCCCTCTTAACATATATAAATGATATGTGAAGTCTCGTATCATTTCAAATAGTCCCCAATTAAATTTTATTTTTTTGACCGAAACTAGTGTATAATATACTATGATTTTTGACCGAAACTTGCATTTCAAAAAGTTTCATAGAATCCAATTTTAATTTGATTTTTTGCATGGACTTCCATCATAACCTTCCCTTGTAAAATATATAAAGGATATGTGAAGTTTCTTATCATTTAGAACAATCCCCGATTTAATTTGATTGTTGACCGAAACTAGTATAAACTAGTGTATAATATACTATGATTTTTGACCGAAACATTCATTTCAAAAGGTTTCATAGAATCTAATTTTCATATGATTTATTTGCATGGACTTCCAACATAACCTTCACTCTTAACATATATAAATGATATGTGAAGTCTCGTATCATTTCAAATAGTCCCCAATTAAATTTGATTTTTTTGACCGAAACTAGTGTATAATATACTATGATTTTTGACAAAAACATGCATTTCAAAAAGTATCATAGAATCGAATTTTCGGATGATTTTTTGCATGGACTTCCATCATAACCTTCCCTCTTAAAATATATAAATGATATGTGAAGTTTCGTATCATTTCGAACAGTCCCCGATTTAATTTGATTTTTGACCGAAACTAGTATAAACTAGTGTATAATATACTATGATTTTTGACTGAAACTTGCATTTCGCAAAGTTTCATAGAATCTAGTTTTTAGATGATTTTTTTGCATGGACTTCCATTATAACTTTCCCTCTTAACATATATAAATGACCTGAAAAGTCTCGTATCATTTCAAATAGTCCCCAATTAAATTTTATTTTTTTGACCGAAACTAGTATAAACTAGTGTATAATATACTTTGATTTTTGACCGAAACTTGCATTTAAAAAAATTTCATAGAATCTAATTTTCAGATAATTTATTTGCATGGACTTCCATCAAAACCTACCCTCTTAACATATATAAATGTTATGTGAAGTCTCGTATCATTTCAAATATTCCCCAATTAAATTTGAGTTTTTTGACCGAAACTAGTGTATAATATACTATGATTTTTGACCGAAACTTGCATTTAAAAAAATTTCATAAAATCTAATTTTCAGATAATTTTTTTGCATGGACTTCCATCATAACCTTCCCTCCTAACATATATAAATGATATGTGAAATCTCGTATCATTTCAAATAGTCCCCAATTAAATTTGATTTTTTTGACCGAAATTAGTGTATAATATACTATGATTTTTGACCGAAACATGCATTTCAAAAAGTTTCATAGAATCCAATTTTAATTTGATTTTTTGCATGGACATCCATCATAACCTTCCCTTGTAAAATATATAAATGATATGTGAAGTTTCTTATCATTTAGAACAATCCCCGATTTAATTTGATTTTGGATAGAAACTAGTATAAACTAGGGTATAATATACTATGATTTTTGACCGAAACTTTCATTTCAAAACATTTCATAGAATCTAATTCTCATATGATTTATTTGCATGGACTTCCATCATAACCTTCCCTCTTAACCTATATAAATGATATGTGAAGTCTCGTATCATTTCAAATAGTCCCCAATTAAATTTGATTTTTTTGACCGAAACTAGTGTATAATATACTATGATTTTTGACAAAAACATGCATTTCAAAAAGTTTCATAGAATCGAATTTTCGGATGATTTTTTGCATGGACTTCCATCATAACCTTCCCTCTTAAAATATATAAATGATATGTGATGTTTCGTATCATTTCGAACAGTCCCCGATTTAATTTGATTTTTGACCGAAACTAGTATAAACTAGTGTATAATATACTATGATTTTTGACCGAAACATGCATTTCGCAAAGTTTCATAGAATCTATGTTTTAGATATTTTTTTTGCATGGACTTCCATCATAACCTTCCCTCTTAACATATATAAATGATCTGAAAAGTCTCGTATCATTTCAAATAGTCCCCAATTAAATTTTATTTTTTTGACCTAAACTAGTATAAACTAGTGTATAATATACATTGATTTTTGACCGAAAATTGCATTTAAAAAAATTTCATAGAATCTAATTTTCAGATAATTATTTTGCCTGAACTTCCATCATAACCTTCCCTCTTAACATATATAAATGATATGTGAAGTCTCGTATCATTTCAAATAGTCCCCAATTAAATTTGATTTTATTGACCGAAACTAGTGTATAATATACTATGCTTTTTGACCGAAACTTGCATTTCAAAAAGTTTCATAGAATCCAATTTTAATTTGATTTTTTGCATGGACTTCCATCATAACCTTCCCTTGTAAAATATATAAATGATATGTGAAGTTTCGTATGATTTAAAACAATCCCCGATTTAATTTGATTTTTGAACGAAACTACTATAAACTAGTGTATAATATACTATGATTTTTGACCGAAACTTTCATTTCAAAAAGTTTCATAGAATCTAATTTTCATATGATTTATTTGCATGGACTTCCAACATAACCTTCACTCTTAACATATATAAATGATATGTGAAGTCTCGTATCATTTCAAATAGTCCCTAATTAAATTTGATTTTTTTGACCGAAACTAGTGTATAATATACTATGATTTTTGACAAAAACATGCATTTCAAAAAGTTACATATAATCGAATTTTCGAATGATTTTTTGCATGGACTTCCATCATCATCTTCCCTCGTAAAATATGTAAATGATATGTGAAGGTTCGTATCATTTCGAACAGTCCCCGATTTAATTTGATTTTTGACCGAAACTAGTATAAACTAGTGTATAATATACTATGATTTTTGATCGAAACTTGCATTTCGCAAAGTTTCATAGAATCTAGTTTTTAGATGATTTTTTTTGCATGGACTTCCATCATAACCTTCCCTCTTAACATATATAAATGACCAGAAAGTCTCGTATCATTTCAAATAGTCCCCAATTAAATTTTATTTTTTTGACCGAAACTAGTATAAACTAGTGTATAATATACATTGATTTTTGACCGAAACTTGCATTTAAAAAAATTTCATAGAATCTAATTTTCAGATAATTTTTTTGCCTGAACTTCCATCATAACCTTCCCTCTTAACATATATAAATGATATGTGAAGTCTCGTATCATTTCAAATAGTCCCCAATTAAATTTGATTTTTTTGACCGATACTAGTGTATAATATACTATGCTTTTTGACCGAAACTTGCATTTCAAAAAGTTTCATAGAATCCAATTTTAATTTGATTTTTTGCATGGACTTCCATCATAACCTTCCCTTGTAAAATATATAAATGATATGTGAAGTTTCGTATGATTTAAAACAATCCCCGATATAATTTGATTTTTGAACGAAACTACTATAAACTAGTGTATAATATACTATGATTTTTGACCGAAACTTTCATTTCAAAAAGTTTCATAGAATCTAATTTTCATATGATTTATTTGCATGGACTTCCAACATAACCTTCACTCTTAACATATTTAAATGATATGTCAAGTCTCGTATCATTTCAAATAGTCCCTAATTAAATTTGATTTTTTTGACCGAAACTAGTGTATAATATACTATGATTTTTGACAAAAACATGCATTTCAAAAAGTTACATAGAATCGAATTTTCGGATGATTTTTTGCATGGACTTCCATCATCATCTTCCCTCGTAAAATATGTAAATGATATGTGAAGGTTCGTATCATTTCGAACAGTCCCCGATTTAATTTGATTTTTGACCGAAACTAGTATAAACTAGTGTATAATATACTATGATTTTTGATCGAAACTTGCATTTCGCAAAGTTTCATAGAATCTAGTTTTTAGATGATTTTTTTGCATGGACTTCCATCATAACCTTCCCTCTTAACATATATAATTGACCTGAAAGTCTCGTATCATTTCAAATAGTCCCCAATTAAATTTTATTTTTTTGACCGAAACTAGTATAAACTAGTGTATAATATACATTGATTTTTGACCGAAACTTACGTTTAAAAAAATTTCATAGAATCTAATTTTCAGATAATTTTTTTGCCTGAACTTCCATCATAACCTTCCCTCTTAACATATATAAATGATATGTGAAGTCTCGTATCATTTCAAATAGTCCCCAATTAAATTTGATTTTTTTGACCGAAACTAGTGTATAATATACTATGCTTTTTGACCGAAACTTGCATTTTAAAAAGTTTCATAGAATCCAATTTTAATTTGATTTTTTGCATGGACTTCCATCATAACCTTCCCTTGTAAAATATATAAATGATATGTAAAGTTTCGTATGATTTAAAACAATCCCCGATATAATTTGATTTTTGAACGAAACTACTATAAACTAGTGTATAATATACTAGGATTTTTGACCGAAACATTCATTTCAAAAAGTTTCATAGAATCTAATTTTCATATGATTTATTTGCATGGACTTCCAACATAACCTTCACTCTTAACATATTTAAATGATATGTCAAGTCTCGTATCATTTCAAATAGTCCCTAATTAAATTTGATTTTTTTGACCGAAATTAGTGTATAATATACTATGATTTTTGACAAAAACATGCATTTCAAAAAGTTACATAGAATCGAATTTTCGGATGATTTTTTGCATGGACTTCCATCATCACCTTCCCTCGTAAAATATGTAAATGATATGTGAAGGTTCGTATCATTTCGAACAGTCCCCGATTTAATTTGATTTTTGACCGAAACTAGTATAAACTAGTGTATAATATACTATGATTTTTGATCGAAACTTGCATTTCGCAAAGTTTCATAGAATCTAGTTTTTAGATGATTTTTTTGCATGGACTTCCATCATAACCTTCCCTCTTAACATATATAAATGACCTGAAAAGTATCGTATCATTTCAAATAGTCCCCAATTAAATTTTATTTTTTTGACCAAAACTAGTATAAACTAGTGTATAATATACATTGATTTTTGACCGAAACTTGCGTTTAAATAAATTTCATAGAATCTAATTTTCAGATAATTTTTTTGCATGAACTTCCATCATAACCTTCCCTCTTAACATATATAAATGATATGTGAAGTCTCGTATCATTTCAAATAGTCCCCAATTAAATTAGAGTTTTTTGACCGAAACTAGTGTATAATATACTATGATTTTTGACCGAAACTTGCATTTATAAAAATTTCATAGAATCTAATTTTCAGATAATTTTTTTGCATGGACTTCCATCATAACCTTCCCTCTTAACATATATAAATGATATGTGAAGTCTCGTATCATTTCAAATAGTCCCCAATTAAATTTGATTTTTTTGACCGAAATTAGTGTATAATATAATATGATTTTTGACCGAAACATGCATTTCAAAAAGTTTCATAGAATCCATTTTTTATTTGATTTTTTGCATGGACTTCCATCATAACCTTCCCTTGTAAAATATATAAATGATATGTGAAGTTTCTTATCATTTAGAACAATCCCCGATTTAATTTGATTTTTGACCGAAACTAGTATAAACTAGTGTATAATATACTATGATTTTTGACCGAAACTTTCATTTCAAAAAGTTTCATAGAATCTAATTTTCATATGATTTATTTGCATGGACTTCCATCATAACCTTCCCTCTTAACATATATAAATGATATGTGAAGTCTCGTATCATTTCAAATAGTCCCCAATTAAATTTGATTTTTTGACCGAAACTAGTGTATAATATACTATGATTTTTGACAAAAAATGCATTTCAAAAACTTTCATAGAATCGAATTTTCGATGATTTTTTGCATGGACTTCCATCATAACCTTCCCTCGTAAAATATATAAATGATATGTGAAGTTTCGTATCATTTTGAATAGTCCCCGATTTAATATGATTTTTGACCGAAACTAGTATAAACTAGTGTATAATATACTATGATTTTTGACCGAAACTTGCATTTCGCAAAGTTTCATAGAATCTATGTTTTAGATATTTTTTTTGCATGGACTTCCATCATAACCTTCCCTCTTAACATATATAAATGATCTGAAAAGTCTCGTATCATTTCAAATAGTCCCCAATTAAATTTTATTTTTTTGACCGAAACTAGTATAAACTATGTATAATATACATTGATTTTTGACCGAAAATTGCATTTAAAAAAATTTCATAGAATCTAATTTTCAGATAATTTTTTTTCCTGAACTTCCATCATAACCTTCCCTCTTAACATATATAAATGATATGTGAAGTCTCGTATCATTTCAAATAGTCCCCAATTAAATTTGATTTTTTTGACCGAAACTAGTGTATAATATACTATGCTTTTTGACCGAAACTTGCATTTCAAAAAGTTTCATAGAATCCAATTTTAATTTGATTTTTTGCATGGACTTCCATCATAACCTTCCCTTGTAAAATATATAAATGATATGTGAAGTTTCGTATGATTTAAAACAATCCCCGATTTAATTTGATTTTTGAACGAAACTACTATAAACTAGTGTATAATATACTATGATTTTTGACCGAAACTTTCATTTCAAAAAATTTCATAGAATCTAATTTTCATATGATTTATTTGCATGGACTTCCAACATAACCTTCACTCTTAACATATATAAATGATATGTGAAGTCTCGTATCATTTCAAATAGTCCCCAATTAAATTTGATTTTTTTGACCGAAACTAGTGTATAATCTACTATGATTTTTGACAAAAACATGCATTTCAAAAAGTTACATAGAATCGAATTTTCGGATGATTTTTTGCATGGACTTCCATCATCATCTTCCCTCGTAAAATATGTAAATGATATGTGAAGGTTCGTATCATTTCGAACAGTCCCCGATTTAATTTGATTTTTGACAGAAACTAGTATAAACTAGTGTATAATATACTATGATTTTTGATCGAAACTTGCATTTCGCAAAGTTTCATAGAATCTAGTTTTTAGATAATTTTTTTGCATGGACTTCCATCATAACCTTCCCTCTTAACATATATAAATGACCTGAAAAGTCTCGTATCATTTCAAATAGTCCCCAATTAAATTTTATTTTTGACCAAAACTAGTATAAACTAGTGTATAATATACATTGATTTTTGACCGAAACTTGCGTTTAAAAAAATTTCATAGAATCTAATTTTCAGATAATTTTTTTGCATGAACTTCCATCATAACCTTCCCTCTTAACATATATAAATGATATGTGAAGTCTCGTATCATTTCAAATAGTCCCCAATTAAATTAGAGTTTTTTGACCGAAACTAGTGTATAATATACTATGATTTTTGACCGAAACTTGCATTTAAAAAAATTTCATAGAATCTAATTTTCAGATAATTTTTTTGTATGGACTTCCATCGTAACCTTCCCTCTTAACATATATAAATGATATGCGAAGTCTCGTATCATTTCAAATAGTCCCCAATTAAATTTGATTTTTTTGACCGAAATTAGTGTATAATATAATATGATTTTTGACCGAAACATGCATTTCAAAAAGTTTCATAGAATCCAATTTTTATTTGATTTTTTGCATGGACTTCCATCATAACCTTCTCTTGTAAAATATATAAATGATATGTGAAGTTTCTTATCATTTAGAACAATCCCCGATTTAATTTGATTTTTGACCGAAACTAGTATAAACTAGTGTATAATATACTATGATTTTTGACCGAAACTTTCATTTCAAAAAGTTTCATAGAATCTAATTTTCATATGATTTATTTGCATGGACTTCCATCATAACCTTCACTCTTAACATATATAAATGATATGTGAAGTCTCGTATCATTTCAAATAGTCCCCAATTAAATTTGATTTTTTTGACCGAAACTAGTATAAACTATGTATAATATACATTGATTTTTGACCGAAAATTGCATTTAAAAAAATTTCATAGAATCTAATTTTCAGATAATTTTTTTGCCTGAACTTCCATCATAACCTTCCCTCTTAACATATATAAATGATATGTGAAGTCTCGTATCATTTCAAATAGTCCCCAATTAAATTTGATTTTTTTGACCGAAACTAGTGTATAATATACTATGCTTTTTGACCGAAACTTGCATTTCAAAAAGTTTCATAGAATCCAATTTTAATTTGATTTTTTGCATGGACTTCCATCATAACCTTCCCTTGTAAAATATATAAATGATATGTGAAGTTTCGTATGATTTAAAACAATCCCCGATTTAATTTGATTTTTGAACGAAACTACTATAAACTAGTGTATAATATACTATGATTTTTGACCGAAACTTTCATTTCAAAAAATTTCATAGAATCTAATTTTCATATGATTTATTTGCATGGACTTCCAACATAACCTTCACTCTTAACATATATAAATGATATGTGAAGTCTCGTATCATTTTAAATAGTCCCCAATTAAATTTGATTTTTTTGACCGAAACTAGTGTATAATCTACTATGATTTTTGACAAAAACATGCATTTCAAAAAGATACATAGAATCGAATTTTCGGATGATTTTTTGCATGGACTTCCATCATCATCTTCCCTCGTAAAATATGTAAATGATATGTGAAGGTTCGTATCATTTCGAACAGTTCCCGATTTAATTTGATTTTTGACAGAAACTAGTATAAACTAGTGTATAATATAATATGATTTTTGATCGAAACTTGCATTTCGCAAAGTTTCATAGAATCTAGTTTTTAGATAATTTTTTTGCATGGACTTCCATCATAACCTTCCCTCTTAACATATATAAATGACCTGAAAAGTCTCGTATCATTTCAAATAGTCCCCAATTAAATTTTATTTTTGACCAAAACTAGTATAAACTAGTGTATAATATACATTGATTTTTGACCGAAACTTGCGTTTAAAAAAATTTCATAGAATCTAATTTTCAGATAATTTTTTTGCATGAACTTCCATCATAACCTTCCCTCTTAACATATATAAATGATATGTGAAGTCTCGTATCATTTCAAATAGTCCCCAATTAAATTAGAGTTTTTTGACCGAAACTAGTGTATAATATACTATGATTTTTGACAAAAACATGCATTTCAAAAAGTTACATATAATCGAATTTTCGGATGATTTTTTGCATGGACTTCCATCATCATCTTCCCTCGTAAAATATGTAAATGATATGTGAAGGTTCGTATCATTTCGAACAGTCCCCGATTTAATTTGATTTTTGACCGAAACTAGTATAAACTAGTGTATAATATACTATGATTTTTGATCGAAACTTGCATTTCGCAAAGTTTCATAGAATCTAGTTTTTAGATGATTTTTTTGCATGGACTTCCATCATAACCTTCCCTCTTAACATATATAAATGACCAGAAAGTCTCGTATCATTTCAAATAGTCCCCAATTAAATTTTATTTTTTTGACCGAAACTAGTATAAACTAGTGTATAATATACATTGATTTTTGACCGAAACTTGCATTTAAAAAAATTTCATAGAATCTAATTTTCAGATAATTTTTTTGCCTGAACTTCCATCATAACCTTCCCTCTTAACATATATAAATGATATGTGAAGTCTCGTATCATTTCAAATAGTCCCCAATTAAATTTGATTTTTTTGACCGATACTAGTGTATAATATACTATGCTTTTTGACCGAAACTTGCATTTCAAAAAGTTTCATAGAATCCAATTTTAATTTGATTTTTTGCATGGACTTCCATCATAACCTTCCCTTGTAAAATATATAAATGATATGTGAAGTTTCGTATGATTTAAAACAATCCCCGATATAATTTGATTTTTGAACGAAACTACTATAAACTAGTGTATAATATACTATGATTTTTGACCGAAACTTTCATTTCAAAAAGTTTCATAGAATCTAATTTTCATATGATTTATTTGCATGGACTTCCAACATAACCTTCACTCTTAACATATTTAAATGATATGTCAAGTCTCGTATCATTTCAAATAGTCCCTAATTAAATTTGATTTTTTTGACCGAAACTAGTGTATAATATACTATGATTTTTGACAAAAACATGCATTTCAAAAAGTTACATAGAATCGAATTTTCGGATGATTTTTTGCATGGACTTCCATCATCATCTTCCCTCGTAAAATATGTAAATGATATGTGAAGGTTCGTATCATTTCGAACAGTCCCCGATTTAATTTGATTTTTGACCGAAACTAGTATAAACTAGTGTATAATATAATATGATTTTTGATCGAAACTTGCATTTCGCAAAGTTTCATAGAATCTAGTTTTTAGATGATTTTTTTGCATGGACTTCCATCATAACCTTCCCTCTTAACATATATAAATGACCTGAAAAGTCTCGTATCATTTCAAATAGTCCCCAATTAAATTTTATTTTTGACCAAAACTAGTATAAACTAGTGTATAATATACATTGATTTTTGACCGAAACTTGCGTTTAAAAAAATTTCATAGAATCTAATTTTCAGATAATTTTTTTGCATGAACTTCCATCATAACCTTCCCTCTTAACATATATAAATGATATGTGAAGTCTCGTATCATTTCAAATAGTCCCCAATTAAATTAGAGTTTTTTGACCGAAACTAGTGTATAATATACTATGATTTTTGACCGAAACTTGCATTTAAAAAAATTTCATAGAATCTAATTTTCAGATAATTTTTTTGCATGGACTTCCATCGTAACCTTCCCTCTTAACATATATAAATGATATGCGAAGTCTCGTATCATTTCAAATAGTCCCCAATTAAATTTGATTTTTTTGACCGAAATTAGTGTATAATATAATATGATTTTTGACCGAAACATGCATTTCAAAAAGTTTCATAGAATCCAATTTTTATTTGATTTTTTGCATGGACTTCCATCATAACCTTCTCTTGTAAAATATATAAATGATATGTGAAGTTTCTTATCATTTAGAACAATCCCCGATTTAATTTGATTTTTGACCGAAACTAGTATAAACTAGTGTATAATATACTATGATTTTTGACCGAAACTTTCATTTCAAAAAGTTTCATAGAATCTAATTTTCATATGATTTATTTGCATGGACTTCCATCATAACCTTCACTCTTAACATATATAAATGATATGTGAAGTCTCGTATCATTTCAAATAGTCCCCAATTAAATTTGATTTTTTTGACCGAAACTAGTATAAACTATGTATAATATACATTGATTTTTGACCGAAAATTGCATTTAAAAAAATTTCATAGAATCTAATTTTCAGATAATTTTTTTGCCTGAACTTCCATCATAACCTTCCCTCTTAACATATATAAATGATATGTGAAGTCTCGTATCATTTCAAATAGTCCCCAATTAAATTTGATTTTTTTGACCGAAACTAGTGTATAATATACTATGCTTTTTGACCGAAACTTGCATTTCAAAAAGTTTCATAGAATCCAATTTTAATTTGATTTTTTGCATGGACTTCCATCATAACCTTCCCTTGTAAAATATATAAATGATATGTGAAGTTTCGTATGATTTAAAACAATCCCCGATTTAATTTGATTTTTGAACGAAACTACTATAAACTAGTGTATAATATACTATGATTTTTGACCGAAACTTTCATTTCAAAAAATTTCATAGAATCTAATTTTCATATGATTTATTTGCATGGACTTCCAACATAACCTTCACTCTTAACATATATAAATGATATGTGAAGTCTCGTATCATTTTAAATAGTCCCCAATTAAATTTGATTTTTTTGACCGAAACTAGTGTATAATCTACTATGATTTTTGACAAAAACATGCATTTCAAAAAGTTACATAGAATCGAATTTTCGGATGATTTTTTGCATGGACTTCCATCATCATCTTCCCTCGTAAAATATGTAAATGATATGTGAAGGTTCGTATCATTTCGAACAGTCCCCGATTTAATTTGATTTTTGACAGAAACTAGTATAAACTAGTGTATAATATAATATGATTTTTGATCGAAACTTGCATTTCGCAAAGTTTCATAGAATCTAGTTTTTAGATAATTTTTTTGCATGGACTTCCATCATAACCTTCCCTCTTAACATATATAAATGACCTGAAAAGTCTCGTATCATTTCAAATAGTCCCCAATTAAATTAGAGTTTTTTGACCGAAACTAGTGTATAATATACTATGATTTTTGACAAAAACATGCATTTCAAAAAGTTACATATAATCGAATTTTCGGATGATTTTTTGCATGGACTTCCAACATCATCTTCCCTCGTAAAATATGTAAATGATATGTGAAGGTTCGTATCATTTCGAACAGTCCCCGATTTAATTTGATTTTTGACAGAAACTAGTATAAACTAGTGTATAATATACTATGATTTTTGATCGAAACTTGCATTTCGCAAAGTTTCATAGAATCTAGTTTTTAGATGATTTTTTTGCATGGACTTCCATCATAACCTTCCCTCTTAACATATATAAATGACCAGAAAGTTTCGTATCATTTCAAATAGTCCCCAATTAAATTTTATTTTTTTGACCGAAACTAGTATAAACTAGTGTATAATATACATTGATTTTTGACCGAAACTTGCATTTAAAAAAATTTCATAGAATCTAATTTTCAGATAATTTTTTTGCCTGAACTTCCATCATAACCTTCCCTCTTAACATATATAAATGATATGTGAAGTCTCGTATCATTTCAAATAGTCCCCAATTAAATTTGATTTTTTTGACCGATACTAGTGTATAATATACTATGCTTTTTGACTGAAACTTGCATTTCAAAAAGTTTCATAGAATCCAATTTTAATTTGATTTTTTGCATGGACTTCCATCATAACCTTCCCTTGTAAAATATATAAATGATATGTGAAGTTTCGTATGATTTAAAACAATCCCCGATATAATTTTATTTTTGAACGAAACTACTATAAACTAGTGTATAATATACTATGATTTTTGACCGAAACTTTCATTTCAAAAAGTTTCATAGAATCTAATTTTCATATGATTTATTTGCATGGACTTCCAACATAACCTTCACTCTTAACATATTTAAATGATATGTCAAGTCTCGTATCATTTCAAATAGTCCCTAATTAAATTTGATTTTTTTGACCGAAACTAGTGTATAATATACTATGATTTTTGACAAAAACATGCATTTCAAAAAGTTACATAGAATCGAATTTTCGGATGATTTTTTGCATGGACTTCCATCATCATCTTCCCTCGTAAAATATGTAAATGATATGTGAAGGTTCGTATCATTTCGAACAGTCCCCGATTTAATTTGATTTTTGACCGAAACTAGTATAAACTAGTGTATAATATACTATGATTTTTGATCGAAACTTGCATTTCGCAAAGTTTCATAGAATCTAGTTTTTAGATGATTTTTTTGCATGGACTTCCATCATAACCTTCCCTCTTAACATATATAATTGACCTGAAAGTCTCGTATCATTTCAAATAGTCCCCAATTAAATTTTATTTTTTTGACCGAAACTAGTATAAACTAGTGTATAATATACATTGATTTTTGACCGAAACTTACGTTTAAAAAAATTTCATAGAATCTAATTTTCAGATAATTTTTTTGCCTGAACTTCCATCATAACCTTCCCTCTTAACATATATAAATGATATGTGAAGTCTCGTATCATTTCAAATAGTCCCCAATTAAATTTGATTTTTTTGACCGAAACTAGTGTATAATATACTATGCTTTTTGACCGAAACTTGCATTTTAAAAAGTTTCATAGAATCCAATTTTAATTTGATTTTTTGCATGGACTTCCATCATAACCTTCCCTTGTAAAATATATAAATGATATGTGAAGTTTCGTATGATTTAAAACAATCCCCGATATAATTTGATTTTTGAACGAAACTACTATAAACTAGTGTATAATATACTATGATTTTTGACCGAAACTTTCATTTCAAAAAGTTTCATAGAATCTAATTTTCATATGATTTATTTGCATGGACTTCCAACATAACCTTCACTCTTAACATATTTAAATGATATGTCAAGTCTCGTATCATTTCAAATAGTCCCTAATTAAATTTGATTTTTTTGACCGAAACTAGTGTATAATATACTATGATTTTTGACAAAAACATGCATTTCAAAAAGTTACATAGAATCGAATTTTCGGATGATTTTTTGCATGGACTTCCATCATCATCTTCCCTCGTAAAATATGTAAATGATATGTGAAGGTTCGTATCATTTCGAACAGTCCCCGATTTAATTTGATTTTTGACCGAAACTAGTATAAACTAGTGTATAATATACTATGATTTTTGATCGAAACTTGCATTTCGCAAAGTTTCATAGAATCTAGTTTTTAGATGATTTTTTTGCATGGACTTCCATCATAACCTTCCCTCTTAACATATATAATTGACCTGAAAGTCTCGTATCATTTCAAATAGTCCCCAATTAAATTTTATTTTTTTGACCGAAACTAGTATAAACTAGTGTATAATATACATTGATTTTTGACCGAAACTTACGTTTAAAAAAATTTCATAGAATCTAATTTTCAGTTAATTTTTTTGCATGAACTTCCATCATAACCTTCCCTCTTAACATATATAAATGATATGTGAAGTCTCGTATCATTTCAAATAGTCCCCAATTAAATTAGAGTTTTTTGACCGAAACTAGTGTATAATATACTATGATTTTTGACCGAAACTTGCATTTAAAAAAATTTCATAGAATCTAATTTTCAGATAATTTTTTTGCATGGACTTCCATCGTAACCTTCCCTCTTAACATATATAAATGATATGTGAAGTCTCGTATCATTTCAAATAGTCCCCAATTAAATTTGATTTTTTTGACCGAAATTAGTGTATAATATAATATGATTTTTGACCGAAACATGCATTTCAAAAAGTTTCATAGAATCCAATTTTTATTTGATTTTTTGCATGGACTTCCATCATAACCTTCTCTTGTAAAATATATAAATGATATGTGAAGTTTCTTATCATTTAGAACAATCCCCGATTTAATTTGATTTTTGACCGAAACTAGTATAAACTAGTGTATAATATACTATGATTTTTGACCGAAACTTTCATTTCAAAAAGTTTCATAGAATCTAATTTTCATATGATTTATTTGCATGGACTTCCATCATAACCTTCACTCTTAACATATATAAATGATATGTGAAGTCTCGTATCATTTCAAATAGTCCCCAATTAAATTTGATTTTTTTGACCGAAACTAGTGTATAATATACTATGATTTTTGACAAAAAAATGCATTTCAAAAACTTTCATAGAATCGAATTTTCGATGATTTTTTGCATGGACTTCCATCATAACTTTCCCTCGTAAAATATATAAATGATATGTGAAGTTTCGTATCATTTCGAATAGTCCCCGATTTAATATGATTTTTGACCGAAACTAGTATAAACTAGTGTATAATATACTATGATTTTTGACCGAAACTTGCATTTCGCAAATTTTCATAGAATCTAGTTTTTAGATAATTTTTTTGCATGGAGTTCCATCATAACCTTCCCTCTTAACATATATAAATGATCTGAAATGTCTCGTATCATTTCAAATAGTCCCCAATTAAATTTTATTTTTTTGACCGAAACTAGTGTAAACTAGTGTATAATATACATTGATTTTTGACCGAAACTTGCATTTAAAAAAATTTCATAGAATCTAATTTTCAGATAATTTAATTGCCTGAACTTCCATCATAACCTTCCCTCTTAACATATATAAATGATATGTGAAGTCTCGTATCATTTCAAATAGTCCCCAATTAAATTTGATTTTTTTGACCGAAACTAGTGTATAATATACAATGCTTTTTGACCGAAAATTGCATTTCAAAAAGTTTCATAGAATCCAATTTTAATTTGATTTTTTGCATGGACTACCATCATAACCATCCCTTGTAAAACATATAAATGATATGTGAAGTTTCGTATCATTTAGAACAATCCCCGATTTAATTTGATTTTTGACCGAAACTACTATAAACTAGTGTATAATATACTATGATTTTTGACCGAAACTTTCATTTCAAAAAGTTTCATAGAATCTAATTTTCATATGATTTATTAGCATGGACTTCCATCATAACCTTCCCTCTTAACATATATAAATGATATGTGAAGTCTCGTATCATTTCAAATAGTCCCCAATTAAATTTGATTTTTTTGACCGAAACTAGTGTATAATATACTATGATTTTTGACAAAAACATGCATTTCAAAAAGTTTCATAGAATCGAATTTTCGGATGATTTTTTGCATGGACTTCCATCATCACCTTCCCTCGTAAAATATGTAAATGATATGTGAAGTTTCGTATCATTTCGAACAGTCCCCGATTTAATTTGATTTTTGACAGAAACTAGTATAAACTAGTGTATAATATACTATGATTTTTGACCGAAACTTGCATTTCCCAAAGTTTCATAGAATCTATTTTTTAGATAATTTTTTTGCATGGACTTCCATCATAACATTCCCTCTTAACATATATAAATGATATGAAAAGTCTCGTATCATTTCAAATAGTCCCCAATTAAATTTTATTTTTTTGACCGAAACTAGTATAAACTAGTGTATAATATTCATTGATTTTTGATCGAAACTTGCATTTAAAAAAATTTCATAGAATCTAATATTCAGATAATTTTTTTGCATGAACTTCCATCATAACTTTCCCTCTTAACATATATAAATGATATGTGAATTCTCGTATCATTTCAAATAGTCCCCAATTAAATTTGAGTTTTTTGACCGAAACTAGTGTATAATATACTATGATTTTTGACCGAAACTTGCATTTAAAAAAATTTCATAGAATCTAATTTTCAGATAATTTTTTTGCATGGACTTCCATCATAACCTTCCCTCTTAACATATATAAATGATATGTGAAGTCTCGTATCATTTCAAATAGTCCCCAATTAAATTTGATTTTTTTGACCGAAATTAGTGTATAATATAATATGATTTTTGACCGAAACATGCATTTCAAAAAGTTTCATAGAATCCAATTTTTATTTGATTTTTTGCATGGACTTCCATCATAACCTTCCCTTGTAAAATATATAAATGATATGTGAAGTTTCTTATCATTTAGAACAATCCCCGATTTAATTTGATTTTTGACCGAAACTAGTATAAACTAGTGTATAATATACTATGATTTTTGACCGAAACTTTCATTTCAAAAAGTTTCATAGAATCTAATTTTCATATGATTTATTTGCATGGACTTCCATCATAACCTTCACTCTTAACATATATAAATGATATGTGAAGTCTCGTATCATTTCAAATAGTCCCGAATTAAATTTGATTTTTTTGACCGAAACTAGTGTATAATATACTATGATTTTTGACAAAAAAATGCATTTCAAAAACTTTCATAAAATCGAATTTTCGATGATTTTTTGTATGGACTTCCATCATAACCTTCCCTCGTAAAATATATAAATGATATGTGAAGTTTCGTATCATTTCGAATAGTCCCCGATTTAATATGATTTTTGACCGAAACTAGTATAAACTAGTGTATAATATACTATGATTTTTGACCGAAACTTGCATTTCGCAAATTTTCATAGAATCTAGTTTTTAGATAATTTTTTTGCATGGACTTCCATCATAACCTTCCCTCTTAACATATATAAATGATCTGAAATGTCTCGTATCATTTCAAATAGTCCCCAATTAAATTTTATTTTTTTGACCGAAACTAGTATAAACTAGTGTATAATATACATTGATTTTTGACCGAAACTTGCATTTAAAAAAATTTCATAGAATCTAATTTTCAGATAATTTAATTGCCTGAACTTCCATCATAACCTTCCCTCTTAACATATATAAATGATATGTGAAGTCTCGTATCATTTCAAATAGTCCCCAATTAAATTTGATTTTTTTGACCGACACTAGTGTATAATATACAATGCTTTTCAACCGAAAATTGCATTTCAAAAAGTTTCATAGAATCCTATTTTAATTTGATTTTTTGCATGGAATTCCATCATAACCATCCCTTGTAAAACATATAAATGATATGTGAAGTTTCGTATCATTTAGAACAATCCCCGATTTAATTTGATTTTTGACCGAAACTACTATAAACTAGTGTATAATATACTATGATTTTTGACCGAAACTTTCATTTCAAAACGTTTCATAGAATCTAATTTTCATATGATTTATTAGCATGGACTTCCATCATAACCTTCCCTCTTAACATATATAAATGATATGTGAAGTCTCGTATCATTTCAAATAGTCCCCAATTAAATTTGATTTTTTTGACCGAAACTAGTGTATAATATACTATGATTTTTGACAAAAACATGCATTTCAAAAAGTTTCATAGAATCGAATTTTCGGATGATTTTTTGCATGGACTTCCATCATTACCTTCCCTCGTAAAATATGTAAATGATATGTGAAGTTTCGTATTATTTCGAACAGTCCCCGATTTAATTTGATTTTTGACAGAAACTAGTATAAACTAGTGTATAATATCCTATGATTTTTGACCGAAACTTGCATTTCCCAAAGTTTCATAGAATCTATTTTTTAGATATTTTTTTTGCATGGACTTCCATCATAACCTTCCCTCTTAACATATATAAATGATATGAAAAGTCTCGTATCATTTCAAATAGTCCCCAATTAAATTTTATTTTTTTGACCGAAACTAGTATAAACTAGTGTATAATATTCATTGATTTTTGATCGAAACATGAATTTAAAAAAATTTCATAGAATCTAATATTCAGATAATTTTTTTGCATGAACTTCCATCATAACCTTCCCTCTTAACATATATAAATGATATGTGAAGTCTCGTATCATTTCAAATAGTCCCCAATTAAATTTGATTTTTTTGACCGAAACTAGTGTGTAATATACTATGATTTTTGACCGAAACATGCATTTCAAAAAGTATTATAGAATCCAATTTTAATTTGATTTTTTGCATGGACTTCCATCATAACCTTCCCTTTTAAAATATATAAAGGATATGTGAAGTTTCTTATCATTTAGAACAATCCCCGATTTAATTTTTTTTCTTACCGGAAACTAGTATAAACTAGTGTATAATATACTATGATTTTTGACCGAAACTTTCATTTCAAAAAGTTTCATAGGATCTAATTTTCATATGATTTATTTGCATGGACTTCCATCATAACCTTCACTCTTAACATATATAAATGATATGTGAAGTCTCATATCATTTCAAATAGTCCCCAATTAAATTTGATTTTTTTGACCGAAACTAGTGTATAATATACTATGATTTTTGACAAAAACATGCATTTCAAAAAGTTTCATAGAATCGAATTTTCGGATGATTTTTTGCATGGACTTCCATCATAACCTTCCCTCGTAAAATATATAAATGATATGTGAAGTTTCTTATCATTTAGAACAATCCCCGATTTAATTTGATTTTTGACCGAAACTAGTATAAACTAGTGTATAATATACTATGATTTTTGACCGAAACTTTCATTTCAAAAAGTTTCATAGAATCTAATTTTCATATGATTTATTTGCATGGAATTCCATCATAACCTTCACTCTTAACATATATAAATGATATGTGAAGTCTCGTATCATTTCAAATAGTCCCCAATTAAATTTGATTTTTTTGACCGAAACTAGTGTATAATATACTATGATTTTTGACAAAAAAAATGCATTTCAAAAACTTTCATAAAATCGAATTTTCGATGATTTTTTGCATGGACTTCCATCATAACCTTCCCTCGTAAAATATATAAATGATATGTGAAGTTTCGTATCAATTCGAATAGTCCCCGATTTAATATGATTTTTGACCGAAACTAGTATAAACTAGTGTATAATATACTATGATTTTTGACCGAAACTTGCATTTCGCAAATTTTCATAGAATCTAGTTTTTAGATAATTTTTTTGCATGGACTTCCATCATAACCTTCCCTCTTAACATATATAAATGATCTGAAATGTCTCGTATCATTTCAAATAGTCCCCAATTAAATTTTATTTTTTTTGACCGAAACTAGTATAAACTAGTGTATAATATACATTGATTTTTGACCGAAACTTGCATTTAAAAAAATTTCATAGAATCTAATTTTCAGATAATTTAATTGCCTGAACTTCCATCATAACCTTCCCTCTTAACATATATAAATGATATGTGAAGTCTCGTATCATTTCAAATAGTCCCCAATTAAATTTGATTTTTTTGACCGAAACTAGTGTATAATATACAATGCTTTTTGACCGAAAATTGCATTTCAAAAAGTTTCATAGAATCCAATTTTAATTTGATTTTTTGCATGGACTTCCATCATAACCATCCCTTGTAAAACATATAAATGATATGTGAAGTTTCGTATCATTTAGAACAATCCCCGATTTAATTTGATTTTTGACCGAAACTACTATAAACTAGTGTATAATATACTATGATTTTTGACCGAAACTTTCATTTCAAAACGTTTCATAGAATCTAATTTTCATATGATTTATTAGCATGGACTTCCATCATAACCTTCCCTCTTAACATATATAAATGATATGTGAAGTCTCGTATCATTTCAAATAGTCCCCAATTAAATTTGATTTTTTTGACCGAAACTAGTGTATAATATACTATGATTTTTGACAAAAACATGCATTTCAAAAAGTTTCATAGAATCGAATTTTCGGATGATATCTTGCATGGAGTTCCATCATCACCTTCCCTCGTAAAATATGTAAATGATATGTGAAGTTTCGTATTATTTCGAACAGTCCCCGATTTAATTTGATTTTTGACAGAAACTAGTATAAACTAGTGTATAATATACTATGATTTTTGACCGAAACTTGCATTTTCCAAAGTTTCATAGAATCTATATTTTAGATATTTTTTTTGCATGGACTTCCATCATAACCTTCCCTCTTAACATATATAAATGATATGAAAAGTCTCGTATCATTTCAAATAGTCCCCAATTAAATTTTATTTTTTTGACCGAAACTAGTATAAACTAGTGTATAATATTCATTGATTTTTGATCGAAACATGAATTTAAAAAAATTTCATAGAATCTAATATTCAGATAATTTTTTCGCATGAACTTCCATCATAACCTTCCGTCTTAACATATATAAATGATATGTGAAGTCTCGTATCATTTCAAATAGTCCCCAATTAAATTTGATTTTTTTGACCGAAACTAGTGTGTAATATACTATGATTTTTGATCGAAACATGCATTTCAAAAAGTATTATAGAATCCAATTTTAATTTGATTTTTTGCATGGACTTCCATCATAACCTTCCCTTCTTAAATATATAAAGGATATGTGAAGTTTCTTATCATTTAGAACAATCCCCGATTTAATTTTTTTTCTTACCCGAAACTAGTATAAACTAGTGTATAATATACTATGATTTTTGACCGAAACTTTCATTTCAAAAAGTTTCATAGGATCTAATTTTCATATGATTTATTTACATGGACTTCCATCATAACCTTCACTCTTAACATATATAAATGATATGTGAAGTCTCATATCATTTCAAATAGTCCCCTATTAAATTTGATTTTTTTGACCGAAACTAGTGTATAATATACTATGATTTTTGACAAAAACATGCATTTCAAAAAGTTTCATAGAATCGAATTTTCGGATGATTTTTTGCATGGACTTCCATCATAACCTTCCCTCGTAAAATATATAAATGATATGTGAAGTTTCGTATCATTTCGAACAGTCCCTAAATTAATTTGATTTTTGACCGAAACTAGTATAAACTAGTGTATAATATACTATGATTTTTGACTGAAACTTGCATTTCGCAAAGTTTCATAGAATCTAGTTTTTAGATGATTTTTTTGCATGGACTTCCATCATAACCTTCCCTCTTAACATATATAAATGATCTTAAAAGTCTCGTATCATTTCAAATAGTCCCCAATTAAATTTTATGTTTTTTGACCGAAACTAGTATAAACTAGTGTATAATATACATTGATTTTTGACCGAAACTTGCATTTAAAAAAATTTCATAGAATATAATTTTCAGATAATTTATTTGAATGGACTTCAATCATAACCTTCCCTCTTAACATATATAAATGATATGTGAAGTCTCATATCATTTCAAATAGTCCCCAATTAAATTTTATTTTTTTGACCGAAACTAGTGTATAATATACTATGATTTTTGACCGAAACATGCATTTCAAAAATTTTCATAGAATCCAATTTTAATTATATTTTTTGCCTGGTCTTCCATCATAACCTTCCCTTGTAAAATATATAAATGATATGTGAAGTTTCGTATCATTTAGAACAATCCCATATTTAATTTGATTTTTGACCGAAACTAGTATAAACTAGTGTATAATATACTCATATTTTTGACCGAAACTTTCATTTAAAAAAGTTTCATAGAATCTAATTTTCATATGATTTATTTGCATGGACTTCCATCATTACCATCCCTCTTAACATATATAAATGATATGTGAAGTCTCGTATCATATCAAATAGTCCCCAATTAAATTTGATTTTTTTGACCGAAACTAGTGTATAATATACTATGATTTTAGACAAAAAAATTCATTTCTAAAAGTTTCATAGAATCGAATTTTCGGATGATTTTTTGCATGGACTTCCATCATAACCTTCCCTCGTAAAATATATAAATGATATGTGAAGTTTCGTATGATTTCGAACAGTCCCCAAATTAATTGGATTTTTGACCGAAACTAGTATAAACTGGTGTATAATATACAATGATTTTTGACCGAAACTTGCATTTCGCAAAGTTTCATAGAATCTAGTTTTTAGATAATTTTTTTGCATGGACTTCAATCATAACCTTCCCTCTTAACATATATAAATTATCTGAAAAGTCTCGTATCATTTCAAATAGTCCCCAATTAAATTTTATTTTTTTGACCGAAACTAGGATAAACTAGTGTATAATATACGTTGATTTTTGACCGAAACTTGCATTTAAAAAAATTTCATAGAATCTAATTTTCAGATAATTTTTTTGCATGGACTTCCATCATAACCTTCCCTCTTAACATATATAAATGATATGTGAAGTCTTGTATCATTTCAAATAGTCCCCAATTAAATTTTATTTTATTGACCGAAACTAGTGTATAATATTCTATGAGTTTTGACCGAAACATGCATTTCAAAAAGTTTCATAGAATCTAATTTTAATTTGATTTTTTGCATGGACTTCCATCATAACCTTCCCTTGTAAAATATATAAATGATATGTGAAGTTTCTTATCATTTAGAACAAGCCCCGATTTAATTTGATTTTTGACCGAAACTAGTATAAACTAGTGTATAATAAACTATGATTTTTGACCGAAACTTTCATTTCAAAAAGTTTCATAGAATCTAATTTTCATATGATTTATTTGCATGGACTTCCATCATAACCTTCACTCTTAACATATATAAATTATATGTTAAGTGTCGTATCATTTCAAATAGTCCCCAATTAAATTTGATTTTTTTGACCGAAACTAGTGTATAATATACTATGATTTTTGACAAAAACATGCATTTCAAAAAGTTTCATAGAATCGAATTTTCGGATGATTTTTTGCATGGACTTCCATCATCACCTTCCCTCGTAAAATATGTAAATGATATGTGAAGTTTCGTATCATTTCGAACAGTCCCCAATTTAATTTGATTTTTGACCGAAACTAGTATAAACTAGTGTATAATATACTATGATTTTTGACCGAAACTTGCATTTCGCAAAGTTTCATAGAATCTATGTTTTAGATATTTTTTTTGCATGGACTTCCATCATAACCTTCCCTCTTAACATATATAAATGATCTGAAAAGTCTCGTATCATTTCAAATAGTCCCCAATTAAATTTTATTTTTTTGACCGAAACTAGTATAAACTAGTGTATAATATACATTGATTTTAGACCGAAAATTGCATTTAAAAAAATTTCATAGAATCTAATTTTCAGATAATTTTTTTGCCTGAACTTCCATCATAACCTTCCCTCTTAACATATATAAATGATATGTGACGTCTCGTATCATTTCAAATAGTCCCCAATTAAATTATATTTTTTTGACCGAAACTAGTGTATAATATACTATGCTTTTTGACCGAAACTTGCATTTCAAAAAGTTTCATAGAATCCAATTTTAATTTGATTTTTTGCATGGACTTCCATCATAACCTTCCCTTGTAAAATATATAAATGATATGTGATGTTTCGTATGATTTAAAACAATCCCCGATTTAATTTGATTTTTGAACGAAACTACTATAAACTAGTGTATAATATACTGTGATTTTTGATCGAAACTCTCATTTCAAAAAGTTTCATAGAATCTAATTTTCATATGATTTATTTTCATGGACTTCCAACATAACCTTCACTCTTAACATATATAAATGATATGTTAAGTCTCGTATCATTTCAAATAGTCCCCAATTAAATTTGATTTTTTTGACCGAAACTAGTGTATAATATACTATGATTTTTGACAAAAACATGCATTTCAAAAAGTTACATAGAATCGAATTTTCGGATGATTTTTTGCATGGACTTCCATCATCATCTTCCCTCGTAAAATATGTAAATGATATGTGAAGGTTCGTATCATTTCGAACAGTCCCCGATTTAATTTGATTTTTGACCGAAACTAGTATAAACTAGTGTATAATATACTATGATTTTTGATCGAAACTTGCATTTCGCAAAGTTTCATAGAATCTAGTTTTTAGATGATTTTTTTGCATGGACTTCCATCATAACCTTCCCTCTTAACATATATAAATGACCTGAAAAGTCTCGTATCATTTTAAATAGTCCCCAATTAAATTTTATTTTTTTGACCAAAACTAGTATAAACTAGTGTATAATATACATTGATTTTTGACCGAAACTTGCGTTTAAATAAATTTCATAGAATCTAATTTTCAGATAATTTTTTTGCATGAACTTCCATCATAACCTTCCCTCTTAACACATATAAATGATATGTGAAGTCTCGTATCATTTCAAATAGTCCCCAATTAAATTAGAGTTTTTTGACCGAAACTAGTGTATAATATACTATGATTTTTGACCGAAACTTGCATTTAAAAAAATTTCATAGAATCTAATTTTCAGATAATTTTTTTGCATGGACTTCCATCATAACCTTCCCTCTTAACATATATAAATGATATGTGAAGTCTCGTATCATTTCAAATAGTCCCCGATTAAATTTGATTTTTTTGACCGAAATTAGTGTATAATATAATATGATTTTTGACCGAAACATGCATTTCAAAAAGTTTCATAGAATCCATTTATTATTTGATTTTTTGCATGGACTTCCATCATAACCTTCCCTTGTAAAATATATAAATGATATGTGAAGTTTCTTATCATTTAGAACAATCCCCGATTTAATTTTATTTTTGACCGAAACTAGTATAAACTAGTGTATAATATACTATGATTTTTGACCGAAACTTTCATTTCAAAAAGTTTCATAGAATCTAATTTTCATATGATTTATTTGCATGGACTTCCATCATAACCTTCCCTCTTAACATATATAAATGATATGTGAAGTCTCGTATCATTTCAAATAGTCCCCAATTAAATTTGATTTTTTGACCGAAACTAGTGTATAATATACTATGATTTTAGACAAAAAAAAATGCATTTCTAAAAGTTTCATAGAATCGAATTTTCGGATGATTTTTTGCATGGACTTCCATCATCACCTTCCCTCGTAAAATATGTAAATGATATGTGAAGTTTCGTATCATTTCTAACAGTCCCCGATTTAATTTGATTTTTGACCGAAACTTGCATTTCCCAAAGTTTCATAGAATCTATTTTTTAGATATTTTTTTTGCATGGACTTCCATCATAACCTTCCCTCTTAACATATATAAATGATATGAAAAGTCTCGTATCATTTCAAATAGTCCCCAATTAAATTTTATTTTTTTGACCGAAACTAGTATAAACTAGTGTATAATATTCATTGATTTTTGACCGAAACTTGCATTTAAAAAAATTTCATAGAATCTAATATTCAGATAATTTTTTTGCATGAACTTCCATCATAACCTTCCCTCTTAACATATATAAATGATATGTGAAGTCTCGTATCATTTCAAATAGTCCCCAATTAAATTTGATTTTTTTGACCGAAACTAGTGTATAATATACTATGATTTTTGACCGAAACACGCATTTCAAAAAGTATTATAGAATCCAATTTTAATTTGATTTTTTGCATGGACTTCCATCATAACCTTCCCTTTTAAAATATATAAAGGATATGTGAAGTTTCTTATCATTTAGAACAATCCCCGATTTAATTTTTTTTTTACCGAAACTAGTATAAACTAGTGTATAATATACTATGATTTTTGACTGAAACTTTCATTTCAAAAAGTTTCATAGGATCTAATTTTCATATGATTTATTTGCATGGACTTCAATCTTAACCTTCACTCTTAACATATATAAATGATATGTGAAGTCTCGTATCTTTTCAAATAGTCCCCAATTAAATTTTATTTTTTTGACCGAAACTAGTGTATAATATACTATGATTTTTGACAAAAACATGCATTTCAAAAAGTTTCATAGAATCGAATTTTCGGATGATTTTTTGCATGGACATCCATCATCACCTTCCCTCGTAAAATATGTAAATGATATGTCAAGTTTCGTATCATTTCGAACAGTCCCCGATTTAATTTGATATTTGACAGAAACTAGTATAAACTAGTGTATAATATACTATGATTTTTGACCGAAACTTTCATTTCAAAAAGTTTCATAGAATCTAATTTTCATATGATTTATTTGCATGGACTTCCATCATAACCTTCACCCTTAACATATATAAATTATATGTGAAGTGTCGTATCATTTCAAATAGTCCCTAATTAAATTTGATTTTTTTGACCGAAACTAGTGTATAATATACTATGATTTTTGACAAAAACATGCATTTCAAAAAGTTTCATAGAATCAAATTTTCGGATAATTTTTTGCATGGACTTCCATCATAACCTTCCCTCATAAAATATGTAAATGATGTGTGAAGTTTCGTATCATTTCGAACAGTCCCCGATTTAATTTGATTTTTGACCAAAACTAGTTTAAACTAGTGTATAATATACTATGATTTTTGACCGAAACATGCATTTCGCAAAGTTTCATAGAATCTAGTTTTTAGATATTTTTTCTGCATGGACTTCCATCATAACCTTCCCTCTTAACATATATAAATGACCTGAAAAGTCTCGTATCATTTCAAATAGTCCCCAATTAAATTTGATTTTTTTGACCGAAACTAGTGTATAATATACTATGATTTTTGACAGAAACTTGCATTTCAAAAAGTTTCATAGATTCAAATTTTCGGATAATTTTTTGCATGGACTTCCATCATGACCTACCCTCATAAAATATGTAAATGATGTGTGAAGTTTTGTATCATTTCGAACAGTCCCCGATTTAATTTGATTTTTGACCAAAACTAGTATAAACTAGTGTATAATATACTATGATTTTTGACCGAAACATGCATTTCGCAAAGTTTCATAGAATCTAGTTTTTAGATATTTTTTCTGCATGGACTTCCATCATAACCTTCCCTCTTAACATATATAAATGACCTGAAAAGTCTCGTATCATTTCAAATAGTCCCCAATTAAATTTGATTTTTTTGACCGAAACTAGTATAAACTAGTGTATAATATACATTGATTTTTGACCGAAACTTGCATTTAAAAAAATTTCATAGAATCTAATATTCAGATAATTTTTTTGCATGAACTTCCATCATAACCTTCCCTCTTAACATATATAAATGATATGTGAAGTCTCGTATCATTTCAAATAGTCCCCAATTAAATTTGATTTTTTTGACCGAAACTAGTGTATAATATACTATGATTTTTGACAGAAACTTGCATTTCAAAAAGTTTCATAGAATCCAGTTTTAATTTGATTTTTTGCATGGACTTCCATCATAACCTTCCCTTTTAAAATATATAAAGGATATGTGAAGTTTCTTATCATTTAGAACAATCCCCGATTTAATTTGATTGTTGACCGAAACTAGTATAAACTGGTGTATAATACACTATGATTTTTGACCGAAACATTCATTTCAAAATGTTTCATAGAATCTAATATTCATATGATTTATTTGCATGGACTTCCAACATAACCTTCACTCTTAACAAATACGAATGATATGTGAAGTCTCGTATCATTTCAAATAGTCCCCAATTAAATTTGATTTTTTTGACCGAAACTAGTGTATAATATACTATGATTTTTGACAAAAACATGCATTTCAAAAAGATTCATAGAATCGAATTTTCGGATGATTTTTTGCATGGACTTCCATCATAACCTTCCCTCTTTAAATATATAAATGATATGTGAAGTTTCGTATCATTTCGAACAGTCCCCGATTTAATTTGATTTTTGACCGAAACTAGTATAAACTAGTGTATAATATACTATGATTTTTGACTGAAACTTGCATTTCGCAAAGTTTCATAGAATCTAGTTTTTAGATGATTTTGTTGCATGGACTTCCATCATTACCTTCCCTCTTAACATATATAAATGACCTGAAAAATCTCGTATCATTTCAAATAGTCCCCAATTAAATTTTATTTTTTTGACCGAAACTAGTATAAACTAGTGTATAATATACATTGATTTTTGACCGAAACTTGAATTTAAAAAAATTTCATAGAATCTAATATTCAGATAATTTTTTTGCATGAACTTCCATCATAACCTTCCCTCTTAAGATATATAAATGATATGTGAAGTCTCGTATCATTTCAAATAGTCCTCAATTAAAATTGATTTTTTTGACCGAAACTAGTGTATAATATACTATGATTTTTGACCGAAAGTTGCATTTCAAAATTTTTCATAGAATCCAATTTTAATTTGATTTTTTGCATGGTCTTCCATCATAACCTTCCCTTGTAAAATATATAAAGGATATGTGAAGTTTCTTATCATTTAGAACAATCCCCGATTTATTTTGATTTTTGATCGAAACTAGTATAAACTAGTGTATAATATACTATAATTTTTGACCGAAACTTTCATTTCAAAACGTTTCATAGAATCTAATTTTCATATGATTTATTTGCATGGACTTCCATCATAACCTTCCCTCTTAACATATATAAATGATATGTGAAGTCTCGTATCATTTCAAATAGTCCCCAATTAAATTTGATTTTTTTGACCGAAACTAGTGTATAATATAGTATGATTTTTGACAAAAAACATGCATTTCAAAAAGTTTCATAGAATCGAATTTTCGGATGATTTTTTGCATGGACTTCCATCATCGCCTTCCCTCGTAAAATTATGTGAAGTTTCGTATCATTTTGAACAGTCCCCGATTTAATTTGATTTTTGACCGAAACTAGTATAAACTAGTGTATAATATACTATGATTTTTGACCGAAACTTGCATTTCGCAAAGTTTCATAGAATCTATTTTTTAGATATTTTTTTTTGCATGGACTTCCATCATAACCTTCCCTCTTAACATATATAAATTATCAGAAAATTCTCGTATCATTTTAAATAGTCCCCAATTAAATTTTATTTTTTTGACCGAAACTAGTATAAACTAGTGTATAATATACATTGATTTTTGACCGAAACTTGCTTTTAAAAAAATTTCATAGAATCTAATATTCAGATAATTTTTTTGCAAGATCTTCCATCATAACCTTCCCTCTTAACATATATAAATGATATGTGAAGTCTCGTATCATTTCAAATAGTCCCCAATTAAATTTGATTTTTTTGACCGAAACTAGTGTATAATATACTATGATTTTTGACAGAAACTTGCATTTCAAAAAGTTTCATAGAATCCAATTTTAATTTGATTTTTTGCATGGACTTCCATCATAACCTTCCCTTTTAAAATATATAAAGGATATGTGAAGTTTCTTATCATTTAGAACAATCCCCGATTTAATTTGATTGTTGACCGAAACTAGTATAAACTAGTGTATAATACACTATGATTTTTGACCGAAACATTCATTTCAAAAAGTTTCATAGAATCTAATTTTCATATGATTTATTTGCATGGACTTCCAACATAACCTTCACTCTTAACAAATACGAATGATATGTGAAGTCTCGTATCATTTCAAATAGTCCCCAATTAAATTTGATTTTTTTGACCGAAACTAGTGTATAATATACTATGATTTTTGACAAAAACATGCATTTCAAAAAGATTCATAGAATCGAATTTTCGGATGATTTTTTTTATGGAGTTCCATTATAACCTTCCCTCTTTAAATATATAAATGATATGTGAAGTTTCGTATCATTTTGAACAGTCCCCGATTTAATTTGATTTTTGACCGAAACTAGTATAAACTAGTGTATAATATACTATGATTTTTGACCGAAACTTGCATTTCGCAAAGTTTCATAGAATCTATTTTTTAGATATTTTTTTTGCATGGACTTCCATCATAACCTTCCCTCTTAACATATATAAATTATCAGAAAATTCTCGTATCATTTTAAATAGTCCCCAATTAAATTTTATTTTTTTGACCGAAACTAGTATAAACTAGTGTATAATATACATTGATTTTTGACCGAAACTTGCTTTTAAAAAAATTTCATAGAATCTAATATTCAGATAATTTTTTTGCAAGATCTTCCATCATAACCTTCCCTCTTAACATATATAAATGATATGTGAAGTCTCGTATCATTTCAAATAGTCCCCAAATTAATTTGATTTTTTTGACCGAAACTAGTGTATAATATACTATGATTTTTGACAGAAACTTGCATTTCAAAAAGTTTCATAGAATCCAATTTTAATTTGATTTTTTGCATGGACTTCCATCATAACCTTCCCTTTTAAAATATATAAAGGATATGTGAAGTTTCTTATCATTTAGAACAATCCCCGATTTAATTTGATTGTTGACCGAAACTAGTATAAACTAGTGTATAATACACTATGATTTTTGACCGAAACATTCATTTCAAAAAGTTTCATAGAATCTAATTTTCATATGATTTATTTGCATGGACTTCCAACATAACCTTCACTCTTAACAAATACGAATGATATGTGAAGTCTCGTATCATTTCAAATAGTCCCCAATTAAATTTGATTTTTTTGACCGAAACTAGTGTATAATATACTATGATTTTTGACAAAAACATGCATTTCAAAAATATTCATAGAATCGAATTTTCGGATGATTTTTTTTATGGAGTTCCATTATAACCTTCCCTCTTAAAATATATAAATGATATGTGAAGTTTCGTATCATTTTGAACAGTCCCCGATTTAATTTGATTTTTGACCGAAACTAGTATAAACTAGTGTATAATATACTATGATTTTTGACCGAAACTTGCATTTCGCAAAGTTTCATAGAATCTATTTTTTAGATATTTTTTTTGCATGGACTTCCATCATAACCTTCCCTCTTAACATATATAAATTATCAGAAAATTCTCGTATCATTTCAAATAGTCCCCAATTAAATTTTATTTTTTTGACCGAAACTAGTATAAACTAGTGTATAATATACATTGATTTTTGACCGAAACTTGCTTTTAAAAAAATTTCATAGAATCTAATATTCAGATAATTTTTTTGCAAGATCTTCCATCATAACCTTCCCTCTTAACATATATAAATGATATGTGAAGTCTCGTATCATTTCAAATAGTCCCCAATTAAATTTGATTTTTTTGACCGAAACTAGTGTATAATATACTATGATTTTTGACAGAAACTTGCATTTCAAAAAGTTTCATAGAATCCAATTTTAATTTGATTTTTTGCATGGACTTCCATCATAACCTTCCCTTTTAAAATATATAAAGGATATGTGAAGTTTCTTATCATTTAGAACAATCCCCGATTTAATTTGATTGTTGACCGAAACTAGTATAAACTAGTGTATAATACACTATGATTTTTGACCGAAACATTCATTTCAAAAAGTTTCATAGAATCTAATTTTCATATGATTTATTTGCATGGACTTCCAACATAACCTTCACTCTTAACAAATACGAATGATATGTGAAGTCTCGTATCATTTCAAATAGTCCCCAATTAAATTTGATTTTTTTGACCGAAACTAGTGTATAATATACTATGATTTTTGACAAAAACATGCATTTCAAAAAGATTCATAGAATCGAATTTTCGGATGATTTTTTTTATGGATTTCCATCATAACCTTCCCTCTTAAAATATATAAATGATATGTGAAGTTTCGTATCATTTCGAACAGTCCCCGATTTAATTTGATTTTTGACCGAAACTAGTATAAACTAGTGTATAATATACTATGATTTTTGACTGAAACTTGCATTTCGCAAAGTTTCATAGAATCTAGTTTTTAGATGATTTTTTTGCATGGACTTCCATCATAACCATCCCTCTTAATATATATAAATGACCTGAAAAGCCTCGTATCATTTCAAATAGTCCCCAATTAAATTTTATTTTTTTGACCGAAACTAGTATAAACTAGTGTATAATATACATTGATTTTTGACCGAAACTTGAATTTAAAAAAATTTCATAGAATCTAATATTCAGATAATTTTTTTGCATGAACTTCCATCATAACCTTCCCTCTTAACATATATAAATGATATGTGAAGTCTCGTATCATTTCAAATAGTCCTCAATTAAAATTGATTTTTTTGACCGAAACTAGTGTATAATATACTATGATTTTTGACCGAAACTTGCATTTCAAAAATTTTCATAGAATCCAATTTTAATTTGATTTTTTGCATGGTCTTCCATCATAACCTTCCCTTGTAAAATATATAAAGGATATGTGAAGTTTCTTATCATTTAGAACAATCCCCGATTTAATTTTATTTTTGATCGAAACTAGTATAAACTAGTGTATAATATACTATGATTTTTGACCGAAACTTTCATTTCAAAACGTTTCATAGAATCTAATTTTCATATAATTTATTTGCATGGACTTCCATCATAACCTTCCCTCTTAACATATTTAAATGATATGTGAAGTCTCGTATCATTTCAAATAGTCCCCAATTAAATTTGATTTTTTTGACCGAAACTAGTGTATAATATAGTATGATTTTTGACAAAAAACATGCATTTCAAAAAGTTTCATAGAATCGAATTTTCGGATGATTTTTTGCATGGACTTCCATCATCGCCTTCCCTCGTAAAATTATGTGAAGTTTCGTATCATTTTGAACAGTCCCCTATTTAATTTTATTTTTGACCGAAACTAGTATAAACTAGTGTATAATATACTATGATTTTTGACCAAAACTTGCATTTCGCAAAGTTTCATAGAATCTATTTTTTAGATATTTTTTTTGCATGGACTTCCATTATAACCTTCCCTCTTAACATATATAAATTATCAGAAAATTCTCGTATCATTTCAAATAGTCCCCAATTAAATTTTATTTTTTTGACCGAAACTAGTATAAACTAGTGTATAATATACATTGATTTTTGACCGAAACTTGCATTTAAAAAAATTTCATAGAATCTAATATTCAGATAATTTTTTTGCAAGATCTTCCATCATAACCTTCCCTCTTAACATATATAAATGATATGTGAAGTCTCGTATCATTTCAAATAGTCCCCAATTAAATTTGATTTTTTGACCGAAATTAGTGTATAATATACTATGATTTTTGACCGAAACATGCATTTCAAAAAGTTTTATAGAATCCAATTTTAATTTGATTTTTTGCATGGACTTCCATCATAACCTTCTCTTGTAAAATATATAAATTATATGTGAAGTTTCTTATCATTTAGAACAATCCCCGATTTAATTTGATTTTTGACCGAAACTAGTATAAACTAGTGTATAATATACTATGATATTTGACCGAAACTTTCATTTCAAAAAGTTTCATAGAATCTAATTTTCATATGATTTATTTGCATGGACTTCCATCATAACCTTCACTCTTAACATATATAAATGATATGTGAAGTCTCCTATCATTTGAAATAGTCCCCAATTAAATTTGAGTTTTTTGACCGAAACTAGTGTATAATATACTATGATTTTTGAAAAAAAACATGCATTTCAAAAAGTTTCATAGAATCGAATTTTCGATGATTTTTTGCATGGACTTCCATCATAACCTTCCCTCGTAAAATATATAAATGATATATGAAGTTTCGCATCATTTCGAACAGTCCCCGATTTAATTTGATTTTTGACCGAAACTAGTATAAACTAGTGTATAACATACTATGATTTTTGACCGAAACATGCATTTCGCAAAGTTTCATAGAATCTAGTTTTAAGATATTTTTTTGCATGGACTTCCTTCATAACCTTCCCTCTTAACATATATAAATGACCTGAAAAGTCTCGTATCATTTCAAATAGTCCCCAATTAAATTTTATTTTTTTGACCGAAACTAGTATAAACTAGTGTATAAATACATTGATTTTTGACCGAAACTTGCATTTAAAAAAATTTCATAGAATCTAATTTTCAGATAATTTTTTTGCATGGACTTCCATCTTAACCTTCCCTCTTAACATATATAAATGATATGTGAAGTCTCATATCATTTCAAATAGTCCCCAATTAAATTTGATTTTTTTGACCGAAATTAGTGTATAATATACTATGATTTTTGACCGAAACATGCATTTCAAAAAGTTTCATAGAATCCAATTTTAATTTGATTTTTTGCATGGACTTCCATCATAACCTTCCCTTGTAAAATATATAAATTATATGTGAAGTTTCTTATCATTTAGAACAATCCCCGATTTTATTTGATTTTTGACCGAAACTAATATAAACTAGTGTATAATATACTATGATTTTTGACCGAAACTTACATTTCAAAAAGTTTCATAGAATCTAATTTTCATATGATTTATTTGCATGGACTTACATCATAACCTACACTCTTAACATATATAAATGATATGTGAAGTTTCCTATCATTTGAAATAGTCCCCAATTAAATTAGAGTTTTTTGACCGAAACTAGTGTATAATATACTATGATTTTTGATAAAAACATGCATTTCAAAAAGTTTCATAGAATCGAATTTTCGATGATTTTTTGCATGGACTTCCATCATAACCTTCCCTCGTAAAATATATAAATGACATATGAAGTTTCGTATCATTTCGAACAGTCCCGATTTAATTTGATTTTTGACCGAAACTAGTATAAACTAGTGTATAATATACTATGATTTTTGACCGAAACTTGCATTTCGCAAAGCTTCATAGAATCTAGTTTTAAGATATTTTTTTTGCATGGACTTCCATCATAACCTTCCCTATTAACATATATAAATGACCTGAAAAGTCTCGTATCATTTCAAATAGTCCCCAATTAAATTTTATTTTTTTGACCGAAACTAGTATAAACTAGTGTATAATATACATTGATTTTTTGACCGAAACTTGCATTTAAAAAAATTTCAAAGAATCTAATTTTCAGATGATTTATTTGCATGGACTTCCATCATAACCTTCCCTCTTAACATATATAAATGATATGTGAAGACTCGTATCATTTCAAATAGTCCCCAATTAAATTTGATTTTTTTGACCGAAACTAGTGTATAATATACTATGATTTTTGACCGAAACTTGCATTTCAAAAAGTTTCATAGAATCCAATTTTAATTTGATTTTTTTCATGGACATCCATCATAACCTTCCCTTTTAAAATATATAAAGGATATGTGAAGTTTCTTATCATTTAGAACAATCCCCGATTTAATTTGATTGTTGACCGAAACTAGTATAAACTAGTGTATAATACACTATGATTTTTGACCGAAACTTTCATTTCCAAACGTTTCATAGAATCTAATTTTCATATGATTTATTTGCATGGACTTCCATCATAACCTTCCCTCTTAACATATATAAATGATATGTGAAGTCTCGTATCATTTCAAATAGTCCCCAATTAAATTTGATTTTTTTTACCGAAACTAGTGTATAATATACTATGATTTTGACAAAAACATGCATTTCAAAAAGATTCATAGAATCGAATTTTCGGATGATTTTTTACATGGACTTCCATCATAACCTTCCCTCTTAAAATATATAAATGATATGTGAAGTTTCGTATCATTTCGAACAGTCCCCGATTTAATTTGATTTTTGACCGAAACTAGTATAAACTAGTGTATAATATACTATGATTTTTGACCGAAACTTGCATTTCGCAAAGTTTCATAGAATCTAGTTTTTAGATGATTTTTTTGCATGGACTTCCATCATAACCTTCCCTCTTAACATATATAAATGACTTGAAAAGTCTCGTATCATTTCAAATAGTCCCCAATTAAATTTTATTTTTTTGACCGGAACTAGTATAAACTAGTGTATAATATAAATTGATTTTTGACCGAAACTCGCATTTAAAAAAATTTCATAGAATCTAATTTTCAGATAATTTATTTGCATTGACTTCCATCATAACCTTCCCTCTTAACATATATAAATGATATGTGAAGTCTCGTATCATTTCAAATAGTCCCAAATTAAATTTGAGTTTTTTGACCGAAACTAGTGTATAATATACTACGATTTTTGACCGAAACTTGCATTTAAAAAAATTTCATCGAATCTAATTTTCAGATAATTTTTTTGCATGGACTTCCATCTTAACCTTCCCTCTTAACATATATAAATGATATGTGAAGTTTCGTATCATTTCAAATAGTCCCCAATTAAATTTGATTTTTTTGAACGAAATTAGTGTATAATATACTATGATTTTTGACCGAAACATGCATTTCAAAAATTTCATAGAATCCAATTTTAATTTGATTTTTTGCATGGACTTCCATCATAACCTTCCCTTGTAAAATATATAAATTATATGTGAAGTTTCTTATCATTTAAAACAATCCCCGATTTAATTTGATTTTTGACCGAAACTAGTATAAACTAGTGTATAATATACTATGATTTTTGACCGAAACTTTCATTTCAAAAAGTTTCATAAAATCGAATTTTCATATGATTTATTTGCATGGACTTCCATCATAACCTTCCCTCTTAACATATATAAATGATATGTGAAGTCTCGTATCATTTCAAATAGTCCCCAATTAAATTAGATTTTTTTGACCGAAACTAGTGTATAATATACTATGATTTTTGACAAAAACATGCATTTCAAAAAGTTTCATAGAATCGAATTTTCGATGATTTTTTGCATGGACTTCCATCATAACCTTCCCTCGTAAAATATATAAATGACATATGAAGTTTCGTATCATTTCGAACAGTCCCGATTTAATTTGATTTTTGACCGAAACTAGTATAAACTAGTGTATAATATACTATGATTTTTGACCGAAACTTGCATTTCGCAAAGCTTCATAGAATCTAGTTTTAAGATATTTTTTTGCATGGACTTCCATCATAACCTTCCCTATTAACATATATAAATGACCTGAAAAGTCTCGTATCATTTCAAATAGTCCCCAATTAAATTTTATTTTTTTGACCGAAACTAGTATAAACTAGTGTATAATATACATTGATTTTTTGACCGAAACTTGCATTTAAAAAAATTTCATAGAATCTAATTTTCAGATGATTTATTTGCATGGACTTCCATCATAACCTTCCCTCTTAACATATATAAATGATATGTGAAGTCTCGTATCATTTCAAATAGTCCCCAATTAAATTTGATTTTTTTGACCGAAACTAGTGTATAATATACTATGATTTTTGACCGAAACTTGCATTTCAAAAAGTTTCATAGAATCCAATTTTAATTTGATTTTTTGCATGGACATCCATCATAACCTTCCCTTTTAAAATATATAAAGGATATGTGATGTTTCTTATCATTTAGAACAATCCCCGATTTAATTTGATTGTTGACCGAAACTAGTATAAACTAGTGTATAATACACTATGATTTTTGACCGAAACTTTCATTTCCAAACGTTTCATAGAATCTAATTTTCATATGATTTATTTGCATTGACTTCCATCATAACCTTCCCTCTTAACATATATAAATGATATGTGAAGTCTCGTATCATTTCAAATAGTCCCCAATTAAATTTGATTTTTTTGACCGAAACTAGTGTATAATAATATACTATGATTTTGACAAAAACATGCATTTCAAAAAGATTCATAGAATCGAATTTTCGGATGATTTTTTGCATGGACTTCCATCATAACCTTCCCTCTTAAAATATATAAATGATATGTGAAGTTTCGTATCATTTCGAACAGTTCCCGATTTAATTTGATTTTTGACCGAAACTAGTATAAACTAGTGTATAATATACTATGATTTTTGACTGAAACTTGCATTTCGCAAAGTTTCATAGAATCTAGTTTTAAGATATTTTTTTTCATGGACTTCAATCATAACCTTCACTCTTAACATATATAAATGACCTGAAAAGTCTCGTATCATTTCAAATAGTCCCCAATTAAATTTTATTTTTTTGACCGAAACTAGTATAAACTAGTGTATAATATACATTGATTTTTGACTGAAACTTGCATTTAAAAAAATTTCATAGAATCTAATTTTCAGATGATTTATTTGCATGGAATTCCATCATAACCTTCCCTCTTAACATATATAAATGATATGTGAAGTCTCGTATCATTTCAAATAGTCCCCAATTAAATTTGAGTTTTTTGACCGAAATTAGTGTAAAATATACTATGATTTTTGACCGAAACTTGCATTTAAAAAAATTTCATAGAATCTAATTTTCAGATAATTTATTTGCATGGACTTCCATCATAACCTTCCCTCTTAACATATATAAATGATATGAGAAGTCTCGTATCATTTCAAATAGTCCCCAATTAAATTTGATTTTTTCGACCGAAACTAGTGTATAATATACTATGATTTTTGACCAAAACTTGCATTTCAAAAAGTTTCATAGAATCCAATTTTAATTTGATTTTTTGCATGGACATCCATCATAACCTTCCCTTTTAAAATATATAAAGGATATGTGAAGTTTCTTATCATTTAGAACAATACCCGATTTAATTTGATTGTTGACCAAAACTAGTATAAACTAGTGTATAATACACTATGATTTTTGACCGAAACTTTCATTTCAAAACGTTTCATAGAATCTAATTTTCATATGATTTATTTGCATGGACTTCCATCATAACCTTCCCTCTTAACATATATAAATGATATGAGAAGTCTCGTATCATTTCAAATAGTCCCCAATTAAATTTGATTTTTTCGACCGAAACTAGTGTATAATATACTATGATTTTTGACCAAAACTTGCATTTCAAAAAGTTTCATAGAATCCAATTTTAATTTGATTTTTTGCATGGACATCCATCATAACCTTCCCTTTTAAAATATATAAAGGATATGTGAAGTTTCTTATCATTTAGAACAATCCCCGATTTAATTTGATTGTTGACCAAAACTAGTATAAACTAGTGTATAATACACTATGATTTTTGACCGAAACTTTCATTTCAAAACGTTTCATAGAATCTAATTTTCATATGATTTATTTGCATGGACTTCCATCATAACCTTCCCTCTTAACATATATAAATGATATGAGAAGTCTCGTATCATTTCAAATAGTCCCCAATTAAATTTGATTTTTTCGACCGAAACTAGTGTATAATATACTATGATTTTTGACCAAAACTTGCATTTCAAAAAGTTTCATAGAATCCAATTTTAATTTGATTTTTTGCATGGACATCCATCATAACCTTCCCTTTTAAAATATATAAAGGATATGTGAAGTTTCTTATCATTTTGAACAATCCCCGATTTTATTTGATTGTTGACCAAAACTAGCATAAACTAGTGTATAATACACTATGATTTTTTACTGAAACTTTCATTTCAAAACGTTTCATAGAATCTAATTTTCATATGATTTATTTGCATGGACTTCCAACATAACCTTCACTCTTAACATATATAAATGATATGTGAAGTATCGTATCATTTCAAATAGTCCCCAATTAAATTTGATTTTTTTGACCGAAACTAGTGTATAATATACTATGATTTTTGACAAAAACATGCATTTCAAAAAGATTCATAGAATCGAATTTTCGGATGATTTTTTGCATGGACTTCCATCATAACGTTCCCTCTTAAAATATATAATTGATATGTGATGTTTCGTATCATTTCGAACAGTCCCCGATTTAATTTGATTTTTGACCGAAACTAGTATAAACTAGTGTATAATATACTATGATTTTTGACCGAAACTTGCATTTCGCAAAGTTTCATAGAATCTAGTTTTAAGATGATTTTTTTGCATGGACTTCCATCATAACCTTCCCTCTTAACATATATAAATGACCTGAAAAGTCTCGTATCATTTCAAATAGTCCCCAATTAAATTTTATTTTTTTGACCGAAACAAGTATAAACTAGTGTATAATATACATTGATTTTTGACCGAAACTTGCGTTTAAAAAAATTTCATAGAATTTAATTTTTAGATAATTTATTTGCATGGACTTCCATCATAACCTTCCCTCTTAACATATATAAATGATATGTGAAGTCTCGTATCATTTCAAATAGTCCCCAATTAAATTTGAGTTTTTTGACCGAAACTAGTGTATAATATACTATGATTTTTGACCGAAACTTTCATTTCAAAAAGTTTCATAGAATCTAATTTTCAGATAATTTATTTGCATGGACTTCCATCATAACCTTCCCTCTTAAAATATATAAATGATATGTGAAGTCTCGTATCATTTCAAATAGTCCCCAATTAAATTTGAGTTTTTTGACCGAAACTAGTGTATAATATACTATGATTTTTGACCGAAACTTGCATTTAAAAAAAATTCATAGAATCTAATTTTCAGATAATTTTCTTGCATGGACTTCACTCATAACCTTCCCTCTTAACATATATAAATGATATGTGATGTATCGTATCATTTCAAATAGTCCCCAATTAAATTTTATTTTTTTGACCGAAATTAGTGTATAATATACTATGATTTTTGACCGAAACATGCATTTCAAAAAGTTTCATAGAATCCAGTTTTAATTTGATTTTTTGCATGGACTTCCATTATAACCTTCCCTTGTAAAATATATAAATGATATGTGAAGTTTCTTATCATTTAGAACAATCCCCGATTTAATTTGATTTTTGACCGAAACTAGTATAAACTAGTGTATAATACACTATGATTTTTGACCGAAACTTTCATTTCAAAACGTTTCATAGAATCTAATTTTCATATGATTTATTTGCATGGACTTCCATCATAACCTTCCCTCTTAACATATATAAATGATATGAGAAGTCTCGTATCATTTCAAATAGTCCCCAATTAAATTTGATTTTTTCGACCGAAACTAGTGTATAATATACTATGATTTTTGACCAAAACTTGCATTTCAAAAAGTTTCATAGAATCCAATTTTAATTTGATTTTTTGCATGGACATCCATCATAACCTTCCCTTTTAAAATATATAAAGGATATGTGAAGTTTCTTATCATTTAGAACAATCCCCGATTTAATTTGATTGTTGACCAAAACTAGTATAAACTAGTGTATAATACACTATGATTTTTGACCGAAACATTCATTTCAAAACGTTTCATAGAATCTAATTTTCATATGATTTATTTGCATGGACTTCCAACATAACCTTCACTCTTAACATATATAAATGATATGTGAAGTATCGTATCATTTCAAATAGTCCCCAATTAAATTTGATTTTTTTGACCGAAACTAGTGTATAATATACTATGATTTTTGACAAAAACATGCATTTCAAAAAGATTCATAGAATCGAATTTTCGGATGATTTTTTGCATGGACTTCCATCATAACGTTCCCTCTTAAAATATATAATTGATATGTGATGTTTCGTATCATTTCGAACAGTCCCCGATTTAATTTGATTTTTGACCGAAACTAGTATAAACTAGTGTATAATATACTATGATTTTTGACCGAAACTTGCATTTCGCAAAGTTTCATAGAATCTAGTTTTAAGATGATTTTTTTGCATGGACTTCCATCATAACCTTCCCTCTTAACATATATAAATGACCTGAAAAGTCTCGTATCATTTCAAATAGTCCCCAATTAAATTTTATTTTTTTGACCGAAACTAGTATAAACTAGTGTATAATATACATTGATTTTTGACCGAAACTTGCGTTTAAAAAAATTTCCTAGAATCTAATTTTTAGATAATTTATTTGTATGGACTTCCATCATAACCTTCCCTCTTAACATATATAAATGATATGTGAAGTCTCGTATCATTTCAAATAGTCCCCAATTAAATTTGAGTTTTTTGACCGAAACTAGTGTATAATATACTATGATTTTTGACCGTAACTTTCATTTCAAAAAGTTTCATAGAATCTAATTTTCAGATAATTTATTTGCATGGACTTCCATCATACCCTTCCCTCTTAACATATATAAATGATATGTGAAGTCTCGTATCATTTCAAATAGTCCCCAATTAAATTTGAGTTTTTTGACCGAAACTAGTGTATAATATACTATGATTTTTAACCGAAACTTGCATTTAAAAAAAATTCATAGAATCTAATTTTAAGATAATTTTTTTGCATGGACTTCACTCATAACCTTCCCTCTTAACATATATAAATTATATGTGAAGTCTCGTATCATTTCAAATAGTCCCCAATTAAATTTTATTTTTTTGACCGAAATTAGTGTATAATATATTATGATTTTTGACCGAAACATGCATTTCAAAAAGTTTCATAGAATCCAGTTTTAATTTGATTTTTTGCATGGACTTCCATTATAACCTTCCCTTCTAAAATATATAAATGATATGTGAAGTTTCTTATCATTTAGAACAGTCCCCGATTTAATTTGATTGTTGACCGAAACTAGTATAAACTAGTGTATAATACACTATGATTTTTGACCCAAACTTTCATTTCAAAACGTTTCATAGAATCTAATTTTCATATGATTTATTTGCATGGACTTCCATCATAACCTTCCCTCTTAACATATATAAATGATATGAGAAGTCTCGTATCATTTCAAATAGTCCCCAATTAAATTTGATTTTTTCGACTGAAACTAGTGTATAATATACTAGGATTTTTGACCAAAACTTGCATTTCAAAAAGTTTCATAGAATCTAATTTTAATTTGATTTTTTGCATGGACATCCATCATAACCTTCCCTTTTAAAATATATAAAGGATATGTGAAGTTTCTTATCATTTAGAACAATCCCCGATTTAATTTGATTGTTGACCAAAACTAGTATAAACTAGTGTATAATACACTATGATTTTTGACCGAAACATTCATTTCAAAACGTTTCATAGAATCTAATTTTCATATTATTTATTTGCATGGACTTCCAACATAACCTTCACTCTTAACATATATAAATGATATGTGAAGTATCGTATCATTTCAAATAGTCCCCAATTAAATTTGATTTTTTTGACCGAAACTAGTGTATAATATACTATGATTTTTGACAAAAACTTGCATTTCAAAAAGATTCATAGAATCGAATTTTCGGATGATTTTTTGCATGGACTTCCATCATAACCTTCCCTCTTAAAATATATAAATGATATGTGATGTTTCGTATCATTTCGAACAGTCCCCGATTTAATTTGATTTTTGACCGAAACTAGTATAAACTAGTGTGTATTATACTATGATTTTTGTCTTAAACTTGCATTTCGCAAAGTTTCATAGAATCTAGTTTTAAGATGATTTTTTTGCATGGACTTCCATCATAACCTTCCCTATTAACATATATAAATGACCTGAAAAGTCTCGTATCATTTCAAATAGTCCCCAATTAAATTTTATTTTTTTGACCGAAACTAGTATAAACTAGTGTATAATATACATTGATTTTTGACCGAAACTTGCGTTTAAAAAAATTTCATAGAATCTAATTTTTAGATAATTTATTTGCATGGACTTCCATCATAACCTTCCCTCTTAACATATATAAATGATATGTGAAGTCTCGTATCATTTCAAATAGTCCCCAATTAAATTTTAGTTTTTTGACCGAAACTAGTGTATAATATACTATGATTTTTGACCGAAACTTTCATTTCAAAAAGTTTCATAGAATCTAATTTTCAGATAATTTATTTGCATGGACTTCCATCATAACCTTCCCTCTTAACATATATAAATGATATGTGAAGTCTCGTATCATTTCAAATAGTCCCCAATTAAATTTGAGTTTTTTGACCGAAACTAGTGTATAATATACTATGATTTTTGACCGAAACTTGCATTTAAAAAAAATTCATAGAATCTAATTTTCATATGATTTATTTGCATGGACTTCCATCATAACCTTCCCTCTTAACATATATAAATGATATGAGAAGTCTCGTATCATTTCAAATAGTCCCCAATTAAATTTGATTTTTTCGACCGAAACTAGTGTATAATATACTAGGATTTTTGACCAAAACTTGCATTTCAAAAAGTTTCATAGAATCCAATTTTAATTTGATTTTTTGCATGGACATCCATCATAACCTTCCCTTTTAAAATATATAAAGGATATGTGAAGTTTCTTATCATTTAGAACAATCCCCGATTTAATTTGATTGTTGACCAAAACTAGTATAAACTAGTGTATAATACACTATGATTTTTGACCGAAACATTCATTTCAAAACGTTTCATAGAATCTAATTTTCATATGATTTATTTGCATGGACTTCCAACATAACCTTCACTCTTAACATATATAAATGATATGTGAAGTATCGTATCATTTCAAATAGTCCCCAATTAAATTTGATTTTTTTGACCGAAACTAGTGTATAATATACTATGATTTTTGACAAAAACATGCATTTCAAAAAGATTCATAGAATCGAATTTTCGGATGATTTTTTGCATGGACTTCCATCATAACCTTCCCTCTTAAAATATATAAATGATATGTGATGTTTCGTATCATTTCGAACAGTCCCCGATTTAATTTGATTTTTGACCGAAACTAGTATAAACTAGTGTGTATTATACTATGATTTTTGACCGAAACTTGCATTTCGCAAAGTTTCATAGAATCTAGTTTTAAGATGATTTTTTTGCATGGACTTCCATCATAACCTTCCCTATTAACATATATAAATGACCTGAAAAGTCTCGTATCATTTCAAATAGACCCCAATTAAATTTTATTTTTTTGACCGAAACTAGTATAAACTAGTGTATAATATACATTGATTTTTGACCGAAACTTGCGTTTAAAAAAATTTCATAGAATCTAATTTTTAGATAATTTATTTGCATGGACTTCCATCATAACCTTCCCTCTTAACATATATAAATGATATGTGAAGTCTCGTATCATTTCAAATAGTCCCCAATTAAATTTGAGTTTTTTGACCGAAACTAGTGTATAATATACTATGATTTTTGACCGAAACTTTCATTTCAAAAAGTTTCATAGAATCTAATTTTCAGATAATTTATTTGCATGGACTTCCATCATAACCTTCCCTCTTAACATATATAAATGATATGTGAAGTCTCGTATCATTTCAAATAGTCCCCAATTAAATTTGAGTTTTTTGACCGAAACTAGTGTATAATATACTATGATTTTTGACCGAAACTTGCATTTAAAAAAAATTCATAGAATCTAATTTTCAGATAATTTTTTTGCATGGACTTCACTCATAACCTTCCCTCTTAACATATATAAATGATATGTGAAGTCTCGTATCATTTCAAATAGTCCCCAATTAAATTTTATTTTTTTTGACCGAAATTAGTGTATAATATACTATGATTTTTGACCGAAACATGCATTTCAAAAAGTTTCATAGAATCCAGTTTTAATTTGATTTTTTGCATGGACTTCCATCATAACCTTCACTCGTAAAATATATAAATGATATGTGAAGTTTCGTATCATTTCGAACAGTCCCCGATTTAATTTGATTGTTGACCGAAACTAGTATAAACTAGTGTATAATACACTATGATTTTTGACCGAAACTTTCATTTCAAAAAGTTTCATAGAATCTAATTTTCATATGATTTATTTGCATGGACTTCCAACATAACCGTCACTCTTAACATATATAAATGATATGTGAAGTCTCGTATCATTTCAAATAGTCCCCAATTAAATTTGATTTTTTTGACCGAAACTAGTGTATAATATACTATGATTTTTTTCAAAAACATGCATTTCAAAAAGATTCATAGAATCGAATTTTCGGATGATTTTTTTGCATGGACTTCCATCATAACCTTCCCTTTTAAAATATATAACTGATATGTGAAGTTTCGTATCATTTCGAACAGTCCCCGATTTAATTTGATTTTTGACCGAAACTAGTATAAACTAGTGTATAATATACTATGATTTTTGACTGAAACTTGCATTTCGCAAAGTTTCATAGAATCTAGTTTTAAGATATTTTTTTTCATGGACTTCCATCATAACCTTCCCTCTTAACATATATAAATGACCTGAAAAGTCTCGTATCATTTCAAATAGTCCCCAATTAAATTTTATTTTTTTGACCGAAACTAGTATAAACTAGTGTATAATATACAATGATTTTTGACCGAAACTTGCATTTAAAAAAATTTCATAGAATCTAATTTTCAGATGATTTATTTGCATGGAATTCCATCATAACCTTCCCTCTTAACATATATAAATGATATGAGAAGTCTCGTATCATTTCAAATAGTCCCCAATTAAATTTGATTTTTTCGACCGAAACTAGTGTATAATATACTATGATTTTTGACCAAAACTTGCATTTCAAAAAGTTTCATAGAATCTAATTTTAATTTGATTTTTTGCATGGACATCCATCATAACCTTCCCTTTTAAAATATATAAAGGATATGTGAAGTTTCTTATCATTTAGAACAATCCCCGATTTAATTTGATTGTTGACCAAAACTAGTATAAACTAGTGTATAATACACTATGATTTTTGACCGAAACTTTCATTTCAAAACGTTTCATAGAATCTAATTTTCATATGATTTATTTGCATGGACTTCCATCATAACCTTCCCTCTTAACATATATAAATGATATGAGAAGTCTCGTATCATTTCAAATAGTCCCCAATTAAATTTGATTTTTTCGACCGAAACTAGTGTATAATATACTATGATTTTTGACCAAAACTTGCATTTCAAAAAGTTTCATAGAATCCAATTTTAATTTGATTTTTTGCATGGACATCCATCATAACCTTCCCTTTTAAAATATATAAAGGATATGTGAAGTTTCTTATCATTTAGAACAATCCCCGATTTAATATGATTGTTGACCAAAACTAGTATAAACTAGTGTATAATACACTATGATTTTTGACCGAAACTTTCATTTCAAAACGTTTCATAGAATCTAATTTTCATATGATTTATTTGCATGGACTTCCAACATAACCTTCACTCTTAACATATATAAATGATATGTGAAGTATCGTCTCATTTCAAATAGTCCCCAATTAAATTTGATTTTTTTGACCGAAACTAGTGTATAATATACTATAATTTTTGACAAAAACATGCATTTCAAAAAGATTCATAGAATCGAATTTTCGGGTGATTTTTTGCATGGACTTCCATCATAACCTTCCCTCTTAAAATATATAAATGATATGTGATGTTTCGTATCATTTCGAACAGTCCCCGATTTAATTTGATTTTTGACCGAAACTAGTATAAACTAGTGTATAATATACTATGATTTTTGACCGAAACTTGCATTTCGCAAAGTTTCATAGAATCTAGGTTTAAGATGATTTTTTTGCATGGACTTCCATCATAACCTTCCCTCTTAACATATATAAATGACCTGAAAAGTCTCGTATCATTTCAAATAGTCCCCAATTAAATTTTATTTTTTTGACCGAAACTAGTATAAACTAGTGTATAATATACATTGATTTTTGACCGAAACTTGCGTTTAAAAAAATTTCATAGAATCTAATTTTTAGATAATTTATTTGCATGGACTTCCATCATAACCTTCCCTCTTAACATACATAAATAATATGTGAAGTCTCGTATCATTTCAAATAGTCCCCAATTAAATTTGAGTTTTTTGACCGAAACTAGTGTATAATATACTATGATTTTTGACCGAAACTTTCATTTCAAAAAGTTTCATAGAATCTAATTTTCAGATAATTTATTTGCATGGACTTCCATCATAACCTTCACTCTTAACATATATAAATGATATGTGAAGTCTCGTATCATTTCAAATAGTCCCCAATTAAATTTGAGTTTTTTGACCGAAACTAGTGTATAATATACTATGATTTTTGACCGAAACTTGCATTTAAAAAAAATTCATAGAATCTAATTTTCAGATAATTTATTTGCATGGACTTCACTCATAACCTTCCCTCTTAACATATATAAATGATATGTGAAGTCTCGTATCATTTCAAATAGTCCCCAATTAAATTTTATTTTTTTGACCGAAATTAGTGTATAATATACTATGATTTTTGACCGAAACATGCATTTCAAAAAGTTTCATAGAATCCAGTTTTAATTTGATTTTTTGCATGGACTTCCATTATAACCTTCCCTTGTAAAATATATAAATGATATGTGAAGTTTCTTATCATTTAGAACAATCCCCGATTTAATTTGATTTTTGACCGAAACTAGTATAAACTAGTGTATAATATACTATGATTTTTGACCGAAACTTTCATTTCAAAAAGTTTCATAGAATCTAATTTTCATATGATTTATTTGCATGGACTTCCATCATAACCTTCACTCTTAACATATATAAATGATATGTGAAGTCTCGTATCATTTCAAATAGTCCCCAATTAAATTTGATTTTTTTGACCGAAACTAGTGTATAATATACTATGATTTTTGTCAAAAACATGCATTTCAAAAAGATTCATAGAATCGAATTTTCGGATGTTTTTTTGCATGGACTTCCATCATAACCTTCCCTTTTAAAATATATAAATGATATGTGAAGTTTCGTATCATTTCGAACAGTCCCCGATTTAATTTGATTTTTGACCGAAACTAGTATAAACTAGTGTATAATATACTATGATTTTTGACTGAAACTTGCATTTCGCAAAGTTTCATAGAATCTAGTTTTTAGATGATTTTTTTGCATGGACTTCCATCATAACCTTCCCTCTTAACATATATAAATGACCATAAAAGTCTCGTATCATTTCAAATAGTCCCCAATTAAATTTTATATTTTTGACCGAAACTAGTGTATAATAAATATACTATGGTTTTTGACAAAAACATGCATTTCAAAAAGGTTAATAGATTCGAATTTTCGATGATTTTTTGCATGGACTTCCATCATAACCTTCACTCGTAAAATATATAAATGATATGTGAAGTTTCGTATCATTTCGAACAGTCCCCGATTTAATTTGATTGTTGAAAGAAACTAGTATAAACTAGTGTATAATACACTATGATTTTTGACCGAAACATTCATTTCAAAAAGTTTCATAGAATCTAATTTTCATATGATTTATTTGCATGGACTTCCAACATAACCGTCACTCTTAACATATATAAATGATATGTGAAGTCTCGTATCATTTCAAATAGTCCCCAATTAAATTTGATTTTTTTGACCGAAACTAGTGTATAATATACTATGATTTTTGTCAAAAACATGCATTTCAAAAAGATTCATAGAATCGAATTTTCGGATGTTTTTTTGCATGGACTTCCATCATAACCTTCCCTTTTAAAATATATAAATGATATGTGAAGTTTCGTATCATTTCGAACAGTCCCCGATTTAATTTGATTTTTGACCGAAACTAGTATAAACTAGTGTATAATATACTATGATTTTTGACTGAAACTTGCATTTCGCAAAGTTTCATAGAATCTAGTTTTTAGATGATTTTTTTGCCTGGACTTCCATCATAACCTTCCCTCTTAACATATATAAATGACCATAAAAGTCTCGTATCATTTCAAATAGTCCCCAATTAAATTTTATATTTTTGACCGAAACTAGTATAAACTAGTGTATAATATACATTGATTTTTGACCGAAACTTGCATTTAAAAAACTTTCATAGAATCTAATTTTCAGATAATTTATTTGCATGGACTTCCATCATAACCTTCCCTCTTAACATATATAAATGATATGTGAAGTCTCATATCATTTCAAATAGTCCCCAATTAAATTTGAGTTTTTTGACCGAAACTAGTGTATAATATACTATGATTTTTGACCGAAACTTGCATTTAAAAAAAATTCATAGAATCTAATTTTCAGATAATTTTTTTGCATGGACTTCACTCATAATCTTCCCTCTAAACATATATAAATGATATGTGAAGTCTCGTATCATTTCAAATAGTCCCCAATTAAATTTGATTTTTTTGACCGAAATTAGTGTATAATATACTATGATTTTTGACCGAAACATGCATTTCAAAAAGTTTCATAGAATTCAGTTTTAATTTGATTTTTTGCATGGACTTCCATCATAACCTTCACTCGTAAAATATATAAATGATATGTGAAGTTTCGTATCATTTCGAACAGTCCCCGATTTAATTTGATTGTTGAAAGAAACTAGTATAAACTAGTGTATAATACACTATGATTTTTGACCGAAACATTCATTTCAAAAAGTTTCATAGAATCTAATTTTCATATGATTTATTTGCATGGACTTCCAACATAACCGTCACTCTTAACATATATAAATGATATGTGAAGTCTCGTATCATTTCAAATAGTCCCCAATTAAATTTGATTTTTTTGACCGAAACTAGTGTATAATATACTATGATTTTTGTCAAAAACATGCATTTCAAAAAGATTCATAGAATCGAATTTTCGGATGTTTTTTTGCATGGACTTCCATCATAACCTTCCCTTTTAAAATATATAAATGATATGTGAAGTTTCGTATCATTTCGAACAGTCCCCGATTTAATTTGATTTTTGACCGAAACTAGTATAAACTAGTGTATAATATACTATGATTTTTGACTGAAACTTGCATTTCGCAAAGTTTCATAGAATCTAGTTTTTAGATGATTTTTTTGCCTGGACTTCCATCATAACCTTCCCTCTTAACATATATAAATGACCATAAAAGTCTCGTATCATTTCAAATAGTCCCCAATTAAATTTTATATTTTTGACCGAAACTAGTATAAACTAGTGTATAATATACATTGATTTTTGACCGAAACTTGCATTTAAAAAACTTTCATAGAATCTAATTTTCAGATAATTTATTTGCATGGACTTCCATCATAACCTTCCCTCTTAACATATATAAATGATATGTGAAGTCTCATATCATTTCAAATAGTCCCCAATTAAATTTGAGTTTTTTGACCGAAACTAGTGTATAATATACTATGATTTTTGACCGAAACTTGCATTTAAAAAAAATTCATAGAATCTAATTTTCAGATAATTTTTTTGCATGAACTTCACTCATAATCTTCCCTCTAAACATATATAAATGATATGTGAAGTCTCGTATCATTTCAAATAGTCCCCAATTAAATTTGATTTTTTTGACCGAAATTAGTGTATAATATACTATGATTTTTGACCGAAACATGCATTTCAAAAAGTTTCATAGAATTCAGTTTTAATTTGATTTTTTGCATGGACTTCACTCGTAAAATATATAAATGATATGTGAAGTTTCGTATCATTTCGAACAGTCCCCGATTTAATTTGATTGTTGACCGAAACTAGTATAAACTAGTGTATAATACACTATGATTTTTGACCGAAACATTCATTTCAAAAATTTTCATAGAATCTAATTTTCATATGATTTATTTCCATGGACTTCCAACATAACCTTCACTCTTAACATATATAAATGATATGTGTAGTCTCGTATCATTTCAAATAGTCCCCAATTAAATTTGATTTTTTTAACCGAAACTAGTGTATAATATACTATGATTTTTGACAAAAACATGCATTTCAAAAAGTTTCATTGAATCGAATTTTCGATGATTTTTTGCATGGACTTCCATCATAACCTTCACTCGTAAAATATATAAATGATATGTGAAGTTTCGTATCATTTCGAACAGTCCCCGATTTAATTTGATTGTTGACCGAAACTAGTATAAACTAGTGTATAATACACTATGATTTTTGACCGAAACATTCATTTCAAAAAGTTTCATAGAATCTAATTTTCATATGATTTATTTGCATGGACTTCCAACATAACCTTCACTCTTAACATATATAAATGATATGTGAAGTCTCGTATCATTTCAAATAGTCCCCAATTAAATTTGATTTTTTTGACCGAAACTAGTGTATAATATACTATGATTTTTGACAAAAACATGCATTTCAAAAAGATTCATAGAATCGAATTTTCGGATGATTTTTTGCATGGACTTCCATCATAACCTTCCCTTATAAAATATATAAATGATATTTGAAGTTTCGTATCATTTCGAACAGTCCCCGATTTAATTTGATTTTTGACCAAAACTAGTATAAACTAGTGTATAATATACTATGATTTTTGACTGAAACTTGCATTTCGCAAAGTTTCATAGAATCTAGTTTTTAGATGATTTTTTTGCATGGACTTCCATCATAAACTTCCCTCTTAACATATATGAATGACCTGAAAAGTCTCGTATCATTTCAAATAGTCCCCAATTAAATTTTATTTTTTTGACCGACACTAGTGTATAATATACTATGATTTTTGACAAAAACATGCATTTCAAAAAGATTCATAGAATCGAATTTTCGGATGATTTTTTGCATGGACTTCCATCATAACCTTCCCTTTTAAAATATATAAATGATATGTGAAGTTTCGTATCATTTCGAACAGTCCCCGATTTAATTTGATTTTTGACCGAAACTAGTATAAACTAGTGTATAATATACTATGATTTTTGACTGAAACTTGCATTTCGCAAGGTTTCCTAGTATCTAGTTTTTAGATGATTTTTTTGCATGGACTTCCATCATAACCTTCCCTCTTAACATATATAAATGACCTGAAAAGTCTCGTATCATTTCAAATAGTCCCCAATTAAATTTTATATTTTTGACCGAAACTAGTATAAACTAGTGTATAATATACATTGATTTTTGACCCAAACTTGCATTTAAAAAACTTTCATAGAATCTAATTTTCAGATAATTTATTTGCATGGACTTCCATCATAACCTTCCCTCTTAACATATATAAATGATATGTGAAGTCTCGTATCATTTCAAATAGTCCCCAATTAAATTTGAGTTTTTTGACCGAAACTAGTGTATAATATACTATGATTTTTGACCGAAACTTGCATTTAAAAAACTTTCATAGAATCTAATTTTCAGATAATTTATTTGCATGGACTTCTATCATAACCTTCCCTCTTAACATATATAAATGATATGTGAAGTCTCGTATCATTTCAAATAGTCCCCAATTAAATTTGAGTTTTTTGACCGAAACTAGTGTATAATATACTATGATTTTTGACCGAAACTTGCATTTAAAAAAAATTCATAGAATCTAATTTTCAGATAATTTTTTTGCATGGACTTCCATCATAACCTTCCCTCTTAACATATATAAATTATATGTGAAGTCTCGTATCATTTCAAATAGTTCCCAATTAAATTTGATTTTTTTGACCGAAATTAGTGTATAATATACTATGATTTTTGACCGAAACATGCATTTCAAAAAGTTTCATAGAATCCAGTTTTAATTTGATTTTTTGCATGGACTTCCATCATAACCTTCACTCGTAAAATATATAAATGATATGTGAAGTTTCGTATCATTTCGAACAGTCCCCGATTTAATTTGATTGTTGACCGAAACTAGTATAAACTAGTGTATAATACACTATGATTTTTGACCGAAACATTCATTTCAAAAATTTTCATAGAATCTAATTTTCATATGATTTATTTCCATGGACTTCCAACATAACCTTCACTCTTAACATATATAAATGATATGTTTAGTCTCGTATCATTTCAAATAGTCCCCAATTAAATTTGATTTTTTTGACCGAAACTAGTGTATAATATACTATGATTTTTGACAAAAACATGCATTTCAAAAAGTTTCATTGAATCGAATTTTCGATGATTTTTTGCATGGACTTCCATCATAACCTTCACTCGTAAAATATATAAATGATATGTGAAGTTTCGTATCATTTCGAACAGTCACCGATTTAATTTGATTGTTCACCGAAACTAGTATAAACTAGTGTATAATACACTATGATTTTTGACCGAAACATTCATTTCAAAAAGTTTCATAGAATCTAATTTTCATATGATTTATTTGCATGGAGTTCCAACATAACCTTCACTCTTAACATATATAAATGATATGTGAAGTCTCGTATCATTTCAAATAGTCCCCAATTAAATTTGATTTTTTTGACCGAAACTAGTGTATAATATACTATGATTTTTGACAAAAACATGCATTTCAAAAAGATTCATAGAATCGAATTTTCGGATGATTTTTTGCATGGACTTCCATCATAACCTTCCCTCTTAAAATATATAAATGATATGTGAAGTTTCGTATCATTTCGAACAGTCCCCGATTTAATTTGATTTTTGACCGAAACTAGTTTAAACTAGTGTATAATATACTATGATTTTTGACTGAAACTTGCATTTCGCAAAGTTTCATAGAATCTTGTTTTTAGATGATTTTTTTGCATGGACTTCCATCATAACCTTCCCTCTTAACATATATAAATGACTATAAAAGTCTCGTATCATTTCAAATAGTCCCCAATTAAATTTTATTTTTTTGACCGAAACTAGTATAAACTAGTGTATAATATACTTTGATTTTTGACCGAAACTTGCATTTAAAAAAATTTCATAGAATCTAATTGTCAGATAATTTATTTGCATGGACTTCCATCATAATCTTCCCTCTAAACATATATAAATGATATGTGAAGTCTCGTATCATTTCAAATAGTCCCCAATTAAATTTGAGTTTTTTGACCGAAACTAGTGTATAATATACTATGATTTTTGACCGAAACTTGCATTTAAAAAAAATTCATAGAATCTAATTTTCAGATAATTTTTTTGCATGGACTTCCATCATAACCTTCCCTCTTAACATATATAAATGATATGTGAAGTCTCGTATCATTTCAAATAGTCCCCAATTAAATTTGATTTTTTTGCCCGAAACTAGTGTATAATATACTATGATTTTTGACAAAAACATGCATTTCAAAAAGATTCATAGAATCGAATTTTCGGATGATTTTTTGCATGGACTTCCATCATAACCTTCCCTCTTAAAATATATAAATGATATGTGAAGTTTCGTATCATTTCGAACAGTCCCCGATTTAATTTGATTTTTGACCAAAACTAGTATAAACTAGTGTATAATATACTATGATTTTTGACTGAAACTTGCATTTCGCAAAGTTTCATAGAATCTAGTTTTTAGATGATTTTTTTGCATGGACTTCCATCATAACCTTCCCTCTTAACATATATGAATGACCTGAAAAGTCTCGTATCATTTCAAATAGTCCCCAATTAAATTTTATTTTTTTGAACGACACTAGTGTATAATATACTATGATTTTTGACAAAAACATGCATTTCAAAAAGATTCATAGAATCGAATTTTCGGATGATTTTTTGCATGGACTTCCATCATAACCTTCCCTTTTAAAATATATAAATGATATGTGAAGTTTCGTATCATTTCGAACAGTCCCCGATTTAATTTGATTTTTGACCGAAACTAGTATAAACTAGTGTATAATATACTATGATTTTTGACTGAAACTTGCATTTCGCAAAGTTTCATAGAATCTAGTTTTTAAATGATTTTTTTCCATGGACTTCCATCATAACCTTCCCTCTTAACATATATAAATGACCTGAAAAGTCTCGTATCATTTCAAATAGTCCCCAATTAAATTTTATATTTTTGACCGAAACTAGTATAAACTAGTGTATAATATACATTGATTTTTGACCATTTTTGACCAAAACTTGCATTTAAAAAACTTTCATAGAATCTAATTTTCAGATAATTTATTTGCATGGACTTCCATCATAACCTTCCCTCTTAACATATATAAATGATATGTGAAGTCTCGTATCATTTCAAATAGTCCCCAATTAAATTTGAGTTTTTTGACCGAAACTAGTGTATAATATACTATGATTTTTGACCGAAACTTGCATTTAAAAAACTTTCATAGAATCAAATTTTCAGATAATTTATTTGCATGGACTTCCATCATAACCTTCCCTCTTAACATATATAAATGATATGTGAAGTCTCGTATCATTTCAAATAGTCCCCAATTAAATTTGAGTTTTTTGACCGAAACTAGTGTATAATATACTATGATTTTTGACCGAAACTTGCATTTAAAAAAAATTCATAGAATCTAATTTTCAGATAATTTTTTTGCATGGACTTCCATCATAACCTTCCCTCTTAACATATATAAATGATATGTGAAGTCTCGTATCATTTCAAATAGTCCCCAATTAAATTTGATTTTTTTGACCGAAATTAGTGTATAATATACTATGATTTTTGACCGAAACATGCATTTCAAAAAGTTTCATAGAATCCAGTTTTAATTTAATTTTTTGCATGGACTTCCATTATAACCTTCCCTTGAAAAATATATAAATGATATGTGAAGTTTCTTATCATTTAGAACAATCCCCGATTTAATTTGATTTTTGACCGAAACTAGTATAAACTAGTGTATAATATACTATGATTTTTGACCGAAACTTTCATTTCAAAAAGTTTCATAGAATCTAATTTTCATATGATTTATTTGCATGGACTTCCATTATAACCGTCACTCTTAACATATATAAATGATATGTGAAGTCTCGTATCATTTCAAATAGTCCCCAATTAAATTTGATTTTTTTGACCGAAACTAGTGTATAATATACTATGATTTTTGACAAAAACATGCATTTCAAAAAGTTTCATTGAATCGAATTTTCGATGATTTTTTGCATGGACTTCCATCATAACCTTCACTCGTAAAATATATAAATGATATGTGAAGTTTCGTATCATTTCGAACAGTCCCCGATTTAATTTGATTGTTGACCGAAACTAGTATAAACTAGTGTATAATACACTATGATTTTTGACCGAAACATTCATTTCAAAAAGTTTCATAGAATCTAATTTTCATATGATTTATTTCCATGGACTTCCAACATAACCTTCACTCTTAACATATATAAATGATATGTGAAGTCTCGTATCATTTCAAATAGTCCCCAATTAAATTTGATTTTTTTGACCGAAACTAGTGTATAATATACTATGGTTTTTGACAAAAACATGCATTTCAAAAAGATTCATAGAATCGAATTTTCGGATGATTTTTTGCATGGACTTCCATCATAACCTTCCCTCTTAAAATATATAAATGATATGTGAAGTTTCGTATCATTTCGAACAATCCCCGATTTAATTTGATTTTTGACGGAAACTAGTTTAAACTAGTGTATAATATACTATGATTTTTGACTGAAACTTGCATTTCGCAAAGTTTCATAGAATCTTGTTTTTAGATGATTTTTTTGCATGGAATTCCATCATAATCTTCCCTCTTAACATATATAAATGACTATAAAAGTCTCGTATCATTTCAAATAGTCCCCAATTAAATTTTATTTTTTTGACCGAAACTAGTATAAACTAGTGTATAATATACATTGATTTTTGACCGAAACTTGCATTTAAAAAAATTTCATAGAATCTAATTTTCAGATAATTTATTTGCATGGACTTCCATCATAATCTTCCCTCTAAACATATATAAATGATATGTGAAGTCTCGTATCATTTCAAATAGTCCCCAATTAAATTTGAGTTTTTTGACCGAAACTAGTGTATAATATACTATGATTTTTGACCGAAACTTGCATTTAAAAAAAATTCATAGAATCTAATTTTCAGATAATTTTTTTGCATGGACTTCCATCATAACCTTCCCTCTTAACATATATAAATGATATGTGAAGTCTCGTATCATTTCAAATAGTCCCCAATTAAATTTGATTTTTTTGACCGAAACTAGTGTATAATATACTATGATTTTTGACAAAAACATGCATTTCAAAAAGATTCATAGAATCGAATTTTCGGATGATTTTTTGCATGGACTTCCATCATAACCTTCCCTCTTAAAATATATAAATGATATGTGAAGTTTCGTATCATTTCGAACAGTCCCCGATTTAATTTGATTTTTGACCAAAACTAGTATAAACTAGTGTATAATATACTATGATTTTTGACTGAAACTTGCATTTCGCAAAGTTTCATAGAATCTAGTTTTTAGATGATTTTTTTGCATGGACTTCCATCATAACCTTCCCTCTTAACATATATGAATGACCTGAAAAGTCTCGTATCATTTCAAATAGTCCCCAATTAAATTTTATTTTTTTGACCGACACTAGTGTATAATATACTATGATTTTTGACAAAAACATGCATTTCAAAAAGATTCATAGAATCGAATTTTCGGATGGTTTTTTGCATGGACTTCCATCATAACCTTCCCTTTTAAAATATATAAATGATATGTGAAGTTTCGTATCATTTCGAACAGTCCCCGATTTAATTTGATTTTTGACCGAAACTAGTATAAACTAGTGTATAATATACTATGATTTTTGACTGAAACTTGCATTTCGCAAAGTTTCATAGAATCTAGTTTTTAGATGATTTTTTTGCATGGACTTCCATCATAACCTTCCCTCTTAACATATATAAATGACCTGAAAAGTCTCGTATCATTTCAAATAGTCCCCAATTAAATTTTATATTTTTGACCGAAACTAGTATAAACTAGTGTATAATATACATTGATTTTTGACCGAAACTTGCATTTAAAAAACTTTCATAGAATCTAATTTTCAGATAATTTATTTGCATGGACTTCCATCATAACCTTCCCTCTTAACATATATAAATGATATGTGAAGTCTCGTATCATTTCAAATAGTCCCCAATTAAATTTGAGTTTTTTGACCGAAACTAGTGTATAATATACTATGATTTTTGACCGAAACTTGCATTTAAAAAACATTCATAGAATCTAATTTTCAGATAATTTATTTGCATGGACTTCCATCATAACCTTCCCTCTTAACATATATAAATGATATGTGAAGTCTCGTATCATTTCAAATAGTCCCCAATTAAATTTGAGGTTTTTGACCGAAACTAGTGTATAATATACTATGATTTTTGACCGAAACTTGCATTTAAAAAAAATTCATAGAATCTAATTTTCAGATAATTTTTTTGCATGGACTTCCATCATAACCTTCCCTCTTAACATATATAAATGATATGTGAAGTCTCGTATCATTTCAAATAGTCCCCAATTAAATTTGATTTTTTTGACCGAAATTAGTGTATAATATACTATGATTTTTGACCGAAACATGCATTTCAAAAAGATTCATAGAATCCAGTTTTAATTTGATTTTTTGCATGGACTTCCATTATAACCTTCCCTTGAAAAATATATAAATGATATGTGAAGTTTCTTATCATTTAGAACAATCCCCGATTTAATTTGATTTTTGACCGAAACTAGTATAAACTAGTGTATAATATACTATGATTTTTGACCGAAACTTTCATTTCAAAAAGTTTCATAGAATCTAATTTTCATATGATTTATTTGCATGGACTTCCATCATAACCGTCACTCTTAACATATATAAATGATATGTGAAGTCTCGTATCATTTCAAATAGTCCCCAATTAAATTTGATTTTTTTGACCGAAACTAGTGTATAATATACTATGATTTTTGACAAAAACATGCATTTCAAAAAGTTCCATTGAATCGAATTTTCGATGATTTTTTGCATGGACTTCCATCATAACCTTCACTCGTAAAATATATAAATAATATGTGAAGTTTCGTATCATTTCAAACATTCCCCGATTTAATTTGATTGTTGACCGAAACTAGTATAAATTAGTGTATAATACACTATGATTTTTGACCGAAACATTCATTTCAAAAAGTTTCATAGAATCTAATTTTCATATGATTTATTTGCATGGACTTCCAACATAACCTTCACTCTTAACATATATAAATGATATGTGAAGTCTCGTATCATTTCAAATAGTCCCCAATTAAATTTGATTTTTTTGACCGAAACTAGTGTATAATATACTATGATTTTTGACAAAAACATGCATTTCAAAAAGATTCATAGAATCGAATTTTCGGATGATTTTTTGCATGGACTTCCATCATAACCTTCCCTCTTAAAATATATAAATGATATGTGAAGTTTCGTATCATTTCGAACAGTCCCCGATTTAATTTGATTTTTGACCAAAACTAGTATAAACTAGTGTATAATATACTATGATTATTGACTGAAACTTGCATTTCGCAAAGTTTCATAGAATCTAGTTTTTAGATGTTTTTTTTGCATGGACTTCCATCATAACCTTCCCTCTTAACATATATGAATGACCTGAAAAGTCTCGTATCATTTCAAATAGTCCCCAATTAAATTTTATTTTTTTGACCGACACTAGTGTATAATATACTATGATTTTTGACAAAAACATGCATTTCAAAAAGATTCATAGAATCGAATTTTCGGATGATTTTTTGCATGGACTTCCATCATAACCTTCCCTTTTAAAATATATAAATGATATGTGAAGTTTCGTATCATTTCGAACAGTCCCCGATTTAATTTGATTTTTGACCGAAACTAGTATAAACTAGTGTATAATATACTATGATTTTTGACTGAAACTTGCATTTCGCAAAGTTTCATAGAATCTAGTTTTTAGATGATTTTTTTGCATGGACTTCCATCATAACCTTCCCTCTTAACATATATAAATGACCTGAAAAGTCTCGTATCATTTCAAATAGTCCCCAATTAAATTTTATATATTTGACCGAAACTAGTATAAACTAGTGTATAATATACATTGATTTTTGACCGAAACTTGCATTTAAAAAACTTTCATAGAATCTAATTTTCAGATAATTTATTTGCATGGACTTCCATCATAACCTTCCCTCTTAACATATATAAATGATATGTGAAGTCTCGTATCATTTCAAATAGTCCCCAATTAAATTTGAGTTTTTTGACCGAAACTAGTGTATAATATACTATGATTTTTGACCGAAACTAGCATTTAAAAAACTTTCATAGAATCTAATTTTCAGATAATTTATTTGCATGGACTTCCATCATAACCTTCCCACTTAACATATATAAATGATATGTGAAGTCTCGTATCATTTCAAATAGTCCCCAATTAAATTTGAGTTTTTTGACCGAAACTAGTGTATAATATACTATGATTTTTGACCGAAACTTGCATTTAAAAAAAATTCATAGAATCTAATTTTCAGATAATTTTTTTGCATGGACTTCCATCATAACCTTCCCTCTTAACATATATAAATGATATGTGAAGTCTCGTATCATTTCAAATAGTCCCCAATTAAATTTGATTTTTTTGACCGAAATTAGTGTATAATATACTATGATTTTTGACCGAAACATGCATTTCAAAAAGTTTCATAGAATCCAGTTTTAATTTGATTTTTTGCATGGACTTCCATTATAACCTTCCCTTGAAAAATATATAAATGATATGTGAAGTTTCTTATCATTTAGAACAATCCCCGATTTAATTTGATTTTTGACCGAAACTAGTATAAACTAGTGTATAATATACTATGATTTTTGACCGAAACTTTCATTTCAAAAAGTTTCATAGAATCTAATTTTCATATGATTTATTTGCATGGACTTCCATCATAACCGTCACTCTTAACATATATAAATGATATGTGAAGTCTCGTATCATTTCAAATAGTCCCCAATTAAATTTGATTTTTTTGACCGAAACTAGTGTATAATATACTATGATTTTTGACAAAAACATGCATTTCAAAAAGTTCCATTGAATCGAATTTTCGATGATTTTTTGCATGGACTTCCATCATAACCTTCACTCGTAAAATATATAAATAATATGTGAAGTTTCGTATCATTTCGAACAGTCCCCGATTTAATTTGATTGTTGACCGAAACTAGTATAAACTAGTGTATAATACACTATGATTTTTGACCGAAACATTCATTTAAAAAAGTTTCATAGAATCTAATTTTCATATGATTTATTTGCATGGACTTCCAACATAACCTCCACTCTTAACATATATAAATGATATGTGAAGTCTCGTATCATTTCAAATAGTCCCCAATTAAATTTGATTTTTTTGACCGAAACTAGTGTATAATTTACTATGATTTTTGACAAAAACATGCATTTCAAAAAGATTCATAGAATCGAATTTTCGGATGATTTTTTGCATGGACTTCCATCATAACCTTCCCTCTTAAAATATATAAATGATATGTGAAGTTTCGTATCATTTCGAACAGTCCCCGATTTAATTTAATTTTTGACCGAAACTAGTTTAAACTAGTGTATAATATACTATGATTTTTGACTGAAACTTGCATTTCGCAAAGTTTCATAGAATCTTGTTTTTAGATGATTTTTTTGCATGGACTTCCATCATAACCTTCCCTCTTAACATATATAAATGACCATAAAAGTCTCGTATCATTTCAAATAGTCCCCAATTAAATTTTATTTTTTTGACCGAAACTAGTATAAACTAGTGTATAATATACATTGATTTTTGACCGAAACTTGCATTTAAAAAAATTTCATAGAATCTAATTTTCAGATAATTTATTTGCATGGACTTCCATCATAACCTTCCCTCTAAACATATATAAATGATATGTGAAGTCTCGTATCATTTCAAATAGTCCCCAATTAAATTTGAGTTTTTTGACCGAAACTAGTGTATAATATACTATGATTTTTGACCGAAACTTGCATTTAAAAAAAATTCATAGAATCTAATTTTCAGATAATTTTTTTGCATGGACTTCCATCATAACCTTCCCTCTTAACATATATAAATGATATGTGAAGTCTCGTATCATTTCAAATAGTCCCCAATTAAATTTGATTTTTTTGACCAAAATTAGTGTATAATATACTATGATTTTTGACCGAAACATGCATTTCAAAAAGTTTCATAGAATCCAGTTTTAATTTGATTTTTTGCATGGACTTCCATTATAACCTTCCCTTGAAAAATATATAAATGATATGTGAAGTTTCTTATCATTTAGAACAATCCCCGATTTAATTTGATTTTTGACCGAAACTAGTATAAACTAGTGTATAATATACTATGATTTTTGACCGAAACTTTCATTTCAAAAAGTTTCATAGAATCTAATTTTTATATGATTTATTTGCATGGACTTCCAACATAACCTTCACTCTTAACATATATAAATGATATGTGAAGTCTCGTATCATTTCAAATAGTCGCCAATTAAATTTGATTTTTTTGACCGAAACTAGTGTATAATATACTATGATTTTTGACAAAAACATGCATTTCAAAAAGATTCATAGAATCGAATTTTCGGATGATTTTTTGCATGGACTTCCATCATAACCTTCCCTCTTAAAATATATAAATGATATGTGAAGTTTCGTATCATTTCGAACAGTCCCCGATTTAATTTGATTTTTGACCAAAACTAGTATAAACTAGTGTATAATATACTATGATTTTTGACTGAAACTTGCATTTCGCAAAGTTTCATAGAATCTAGTTTTTAGATGATTTTTTTGCATGGACTTCCATCATAACCTTCCCTCTTAACATATATGAATGACCTGAAAAGTCTCGTATCATTTCAAATAGTCCCCAATTAAATTTTATTTTTTTGACCGACACTAGTGTATAATATACTATGATTTTTGACAAAAACATGCATTTCAAAAAGATTCATAGAATCGAATTTTCGGATGATATTTTGCATGGACTTCCATCATAACCTTCCCACTTAAAATATATAAATCATATGTGAAGTTTCGTATCATTTCGAACAGTCCCCGATTTAATTTGATTTTTGACCGAAACTAGTATAAACTAGTGTATAATATACTATGATTTTTGACTGAAACTTGCATTTCGCAAAGTTTCATAGAATCTAGTTTTTAGATGATTTTTTTGCATGGACTTCCATCATAACCTTCCCTCTTAACATATATAAATGACCTGAAAAGTCTCGTATCATTTCAAATAGTCCCCAATTAAATTTTATTTTTTTGACCGAAACTAGTATAAACTAGTGTATAATATACATTGATTTTTGACCAAAACTTGCATTTAAAAAAATTTCATAGAATCTAATTTTCAGATAATTTATTTGCATGGACTTCCATCATAACCTTCCCTCTTAACCTATATAAATAATATGTGAAGTCTCGTATCATTTCAAATATTCCCCAATTAAATTTGAGTTTTTTGACCGAAACTAGTGTATAATATACTATGATTTTTGACCGAAATTTGCATTTAAAAAAATTTCATAGAATCTAATTTTCAGATAATTTTTTTGCATGGACTTCCACCATAACCTTACCTCTTAACATATATAAATGATATGTGAAGTCTCGTATCATTTCAAATAGTCCCCAATTAAATTTTATTTTTACACCGAAATTAGTGTATAATATACAATGATTTTTGACCGAAACATGCATTTCAAAAAGTTTCATAGAATCCAATTTTAATTTGATTTTTTGCATGGACATCCATCATAACCTTCACTCGTAAAAAATATAAATGATATGTGAAGTTTCTTATCATTTAGAACAATCCCCGATTAAATTTGATTGTTGACCGAAACTAGTATAAACTAGTGTATAATACAATATGATTTTTGACCGAAACATTCATTTCAAAAACTTTCATAGAATCTAATTTTCATATGATTTATTTGCATGGACTTCCAACATAACCTTCACTATTAACATATATAAATGATATGTGAAGTCTCGTATCATTTCAAATAGTCCCCAATTAAATTTGATTTTTTTGACCGAAACTAGTGTATAATATACTATGATTTTTGACAAAAACATGCATTTCAAAATGATTCATAGAATCGAATTTTCGGATGATTTTTTGCATGGACTTCCATCATAACCTTCCCTCTTAAAATATATAAATGATATGTGATGTTTCGTATCATTTCGAACAGTCCCCGATTTAATTTGATTTTTGAGCAAAACTAGTATAAACTAGTGTATAATATACTATGATTTTTGACTGAAACTTGCATTTCGCAAAGTTTCATAGAATCTAGTTTTTAGATGATTTTTTTGCATGGACTTCCATCATAACCTTCCCTATTAACATATATAAATGACCTGAAAAGTCTCGTATCATTTCAAATAGTCCCCAATTAAATTTTATTTTTTTGGCCGAAACTAGTATAAACTAGTGTATAATATACAGTGATTTTTGACCGAAATTGCATTTAAAAAAATTTCATAGAATCTAATTTTCAGATAATTTATTTGCATGGACTTCCATCATAACCTTCCCTCTTAAGATATATAAATGATATGTGAAGTCTCGTATCATTTCAAATATTCACCAATTAAATTTGAGTTTTTTGACCGAAACTAGTGTATAATATACTATGATTTTTGACCGAAATTTGCATTTAAAAAAATTTCATAGAATCTAATTTTCAGATAATTTTTTTGCATGGACTTCCACCATAACCTTCCCTCTTAACATATATAAATGATATGTGAAGTCTCGTATCATTTCAAATAGTCCCCAATTAAATTTGATTTTTTTGACCAAAATTAGTGTATAATATACTATGATTTTTGACCGAAACATGCATTTCAAAAAGTTTCATAGAATCCAGTTTTAATTTGATTTTTTGCATGGACTTCCATTATAACCTTCCCTTGAAAAATATATAAATGATATGTGAAGTTTCTTATCATTTAGAACAATCCCCGATTTAATTTGATTTTTGACCGAAACTAGTATAAACTAGTGTATAATATACTATGATTTTTGACCGAAACTTTCATTTCAAAAAGTTTCATAGAATCTAATTTTCATATGATTTATTTGCATGGACTTCCATCATAACCGTCACTCTTAACATATATAAATGATATGTGAAGTCTCGTATCATTTCAAATAGTCCCCAATTAAATTTGATTTTTTTGACCGAAACTAGTGTATAATATACTATGATTTTTGACAAAAACATGCATTTCAAAAAGTTCCATTGAATCGAATTTTCGATGATTTTTTGCATGGACTTCCATCATAACCTTCACTCGTAAAATATATAAATAATATGTGAAGTTTCGTATCATTTCGAACAGTCCCCGATTTAATTTGATTGTTGACCGAAACTAGTATAAACTAGTGTATAATACACTATGATTTTTGACCGAAACATTCATTTCAAAAAGTTTCATAGAATCTAATTTTCATATGATTTATTTGCATGGACTTCCAACATAACCTTCACTCTTAACATATATAAATGATATGTGAAGTCTGGTATCATTTCAAATAGTCCCCAATTAAATTTGATTTTTTTGACCGAAACTAGTGTATAATTTACTATGATTTTTGACAAAAACATGCATTTCAAAAAGATTCATAGAATCGAATTTTCGGATGATTTTTTGCATGGACTTCCATCATAACCTTCCCTCTTAAAATATATAAATGATATGTGAAGTTTCGTATCATTTCGAACAGTCCCCGATTTAATTTGATTTTTGACCGAAACTAGTTTAAACTAGTGTATAATATACTATGATTTTTGACTGAAACTTGCATTTCGCAAAGTTTCATAGAATCTTGTTTTTAGATGATTTTTTTGCATGGACTTCCATCATAACCTTCCCTCTTAACATATATAAATGACCATAAAAGTCTCGTATCATTTCAAATAGTCCCCAATTAAATTTTATTTTTTTGACCGAAACTAGTATAAACTAGTGTATAATATACATTGATTTTTGACCGAAACTTGCATTTAAAAAAATTTCATAGAATCTAATTTTCAGATAATTTATTTGCATGGACTTCCATCATAACCTTCCCTCTAAACATATATAAATGATATGTGAAGTCTCGTATCATTTCAAATAGTCCCCAATTAAATTTGAGTTTTTTGACCGAAACTAGTGTATAATATACTATGATTTTTGACCGAAACTTGCATTTAAAAAAAATTCATAGAATCTAATTTTCAGATAATTTTTTTGCATGGACTTCCATCATAACCTTCCCTCTTAACATATATAAATGATATGTGAAGTCTCGTATCATTTCAAATAGTCCCCAATTAAATTTGATTTTTTTGACCAAAATTAGTGTATAATATACTATGATTTTTGACCGAAACATGCATTTCAAAAAGTTTCATAGAATCCAGTTTTAATTTGATTTTTTGCATGGACTTCCATTATAACCTTCCCTTGAAAAATATATAAATGATATGTGAAGTTTCTTATCATTTAGAACAATCCCCGATTTAATTTGATTTTTGACCGAAACTAGTATAAACTAGTGTATAATATACTATGATTTTTGACCGAAACTTTCATTTCAAAAAGTTTCATAGAATCTAATTTTCATATGATTTATTTGCATGGACTTCCAACATAACCTTCACTCTTAACATATATAAATGATATGTGAAGTCTCGTATCATTTCAAATAGTCGCCAATTAAATTTGATTTTTTTGACCGAAACTAGTGTATAATATACTATGATTTTTGACAAAAACATGCATTTCAAAAAGATTCATAGAATCGAATTTTCGGATGATTTTTTGCATGGACTTCCATCATAACCTTCCCTCTTAAAATATATAAATGATATGTGAAGTTTCGTATCATTTCGAACAGTCCCCGATTTAATTTGATTTTTGACCAAAACTAGTATAAACTAGTGTATAATATATTATGATTTTTGACTAAAACTTGCATTTCGCAAAGTTTCATAGAATCTAGTTTTTAGATGATTTTTTTGCATGGACTTCCATCATAACCTTCCCTCTTAACATATATAAATGACCTGAAAAGTCTCGTATCATTTCAAATAGTCCCCAATTAAATTTTATTTTTTTGACCGAAACTAGTATAAACTAGTGTATAATATACATTGATTTTTGACCAAAACTTGCATTTAAAAAAATTTCATAGAATCTAATTTTCAGATAATTTATTTGCATGGACTTCCATCATAACCTTCCCTCTTAACATATATAAATAATATGTGAAGTCTCGTATCATTTCAAATATTCCCCAATTAAATTTGAGTTTTTTGACCGAAACTAGTGTATAATATACTATGATTTTTGACCGAAATTTGCATTTAAAAAAATTTCATAGAATCTAATTTTCAGATAATTTTTTTGCATGGACTTCCACCATAACCTTACCTCTTAACATATATAAATGATATGTGAAGTCTCGTATCATTTCAAATAGTCCCCAATTAAATTTTATTTTTACACCGAAATTAGTGTATAATATACAATGATTTTTGACCGAAACATGCATTTCAAAAAGTTTCATAGAATCCAATTTTAATTTGATTTTTTGCATGGACATCCATCATAACCTTCACTCGTAAAAAATATAAATGATATGTGAAGTTTCTTATCATTTAGAACAATCCCCGATTTAATTTGATTGTTGACCGAAACTAGTATAAACTAGTGTATAATACAATATGATTTTTGACCGAAACATTCATTTAAAAAACTTTCATAGAATCTAATTTTCATATGATTTATTTGCATGGACTTCCAACATAACCTTCACTATTAACATATATAAATGATATGTGAAGTCTCGTATCATTTCAAATAGTCCCCAATTAAATTTTATTTTTTTGACCGAAACTAGTATAAACTAGTGTATAATATACATTGATTTTTGACCGAAACTTGCATTTAAAAAAATTTCATAGAATCTAATTTTCAGATAATTTATTTGCATGGACTTCCATCATAACCTTCCCTCTAAACATATATAAATGATATGTGAAGTCTCGTATCATTTCAAATAGTCCCCAATTAAATTTGAGTTTTTTGACCGAAACTAGTGTATAATATACTATGATTTTTGACCGAAACTTGCATTTAAAAAAAATTCATAGAATCTAATTTTCAGATAATTTTTTTGCATGGACTTCCATCATAACCTTCCCTCTTAACATATATAAATGATATGTGAAGTCTCGTATCATTTCAAATAGTCCCCAATTAAATTTGATTTTTTTGACCAAAATTAGTGTATAATATACTATGATTTTTGACCGAAACATGCATTTCAAAAAGTTTCATAGAATCCAGTTTTAATTTGATTTTTTGCATGGACTTCCATTATAACCTTCCCTTGAAAAATATATAAATGATATGTGAAGTTTCTTATCATTTAGAACAATCCCCGATTTAATTTGATTTTTGACCGAAACTAGTATAAACTAGTGTATAATATACTATGATTTTTGACCGAAACTTTCATTTCAAAAAGTTTCATAGAATCTAATTTTCATATGATTTATTTGCATGGACTTCCAACATAACCTTCACTCTTAACATATATAAATGATATGTGAAGTCTCGTATCATTTCAAATAGTCGCCAATTAAATTTGATTTTTTTGACCGAAACTAGTGTATAATATACTATGATTTTTGACAAAAACATGCATTTCAAAAAGATTCATAGAATCGAATTTTCGGATGATTTTTTGCATGGACTTCCATCATAACCTTCCCTCTTAAAATATATAAATGATATGTGAAGTTTCGTATCATTTCGAACAGTCCCCGATTTAATTTGATTTTTGACCAAAACTAGTATAAACTAGTGTATAATATATTATGATTTTTGACTAAAACTTGCATTTCGCAAAGTTTCATAGAATCTAGTTTTTAGATGATTTTTTTGCATGGACTTCCATCATAACCTTCCCTCTTAACATATATAAATGACCTGAAAAGTCTCGTATCATTTCAAATAGTCCCCAATTAAATTTTATTTTTTTGACCGAAACTAGTATAAACTAGTGTATAATATACATTGATTTTTGACCAAAACTTGCATTTAAAAAAATTTCATAGAATCTAATTTTCAGATAATTTATTTGCATGGACTTCCATCATAACCTTCCCTCTTAACATATATAAATAATATGTGAAGTCTCGTATCATTTCAAATATTCCCCAATTAAATTTGAGTTTTTTGACCGAAACTAGTGTATAATATACTATGATTTTTGACCGAAATTTGCATTTAAAAAAATTTCATAGAATCTAATTTTCAGATAATTTTTTTGCATGGACTTCCACCATAACCTTACCTCTTAACATATATAAATGATATGTGAAGTCTCGTATCATTTCAAATAGTCCCCAATTAAATTTTATTTTTACACCGAAATTAGTGTATAATATACAATGATTTTTGACCGAAACATGCATTTCAAAAAGTTTCATAGAATCCAATTTTAATTTGATTTTTTGCATGGACATCCATCATAACCTTCACTCGTAAAAAATATAAATGATATGTGAAGTTTCTTATCATTTAGAACAATCCCCGATTTAATTTGATTGTTGACCGAAACTAGTATAAACTAGTGTATAATACAATATGATTTTTGACCGAAACATTCATTTAAAAAACTTTCATAGAATCTAATTTTCATATGATTTATTTGCATGGACTTCCAACATAACCTTCACTATTAACATATATAAATGATATGTGAAGTCTCGTATCATTTCAAATAGTCCCCAATTAAATTTGATTTTTTTGACCGAAACTAGTGTATAATATACTATGATTTTTGACAAAAACATGCATTTCAAAATGATTCATAGAATCGAATTTTCGGATGATTTTTTGCATGGACTTCCATCATAACCTTCCCTCTTAAAATATATAAATGATATGTGAAGTTTCGTATCATTTCGAACAGTCCCCGATTTAATTTGATTTTTGAGCAAAACTAGTATAAACTAGTGTATAATATACTATGATTTTTGACTGAAACATGCATTTCGCAAAGTTTCATAGAATCTAGTTTTTAGATGATTTTTTTGCATGGACTTCCATCATAACCTTCCCTATTAAGATATATAAATGATATGTGAAGTCTCGTATCATTTCAAATATTCACCAATTAAATTTGAGTTTTTTGACCGAAACTAGTGTATAATATACTATGATTTTTGACCGAAATTTGCATTTAAAAAAATTTCATAGAATCTAATTTTCAGATAATTTTTTTGCATGGACTTCCACCATAACCTTCCCTCTTAACATATATAAATGATATGTAAAGTCTCGTATCATTTCAAATAGTCCCCAATTAAATTTGATTTTTTTGACCGAAATTAGTGTATAATATACTATGATTTTTGACCGAAACATGCATTTCAAAAAGTTTCATAGAATCCAATTTTAATTTGATTTTTTTCATGGACTTCCATTATAACCTTCCCTTGTAAAATATATAAATGATATGTGAAGTTTCTTATCATTTAGAACAATCCCCGATTTAATTTCATTTTTGACCGAAACTAGTATAAACTAGTGTATAATATATTATGATTTTTGACCGAAACTTTCATTTCAAAAAGTTTCATAGAATCTAATTTTCATATGATTTATTTGCATGGACTTCCATCATAACCTTCACTCTTAACATATATAAATGATATGTGAAGTCTCGTATCATTTCAAATAGTCCCCAATTAAATTTGATTTTTTTGACCGAAACTAGTGTATAATATACTATGATTTTTGACAAAAACATGCATTTCAAAAAGTTTCATAGAATCGAATTTTCGATGATTTTTTGCATTGACTTCCATCATAACCTTCCCTCGTAAAATATATAAATGATATGTGAAGTTTTGTATCATTTCGAACAGTCCTCGATTTAATTTGATTGTTGACCGAAACTAGTATAAACTAGTGTATAATACACTATGATTTTTGAACGAAACATTCATTTCAAAAAGTTTCATAGAATCTAATTTTCATATGATTTATTTTCATGGACTTCCAACATAACCTTCACTCTTAACATATATAAATGATATGTGAAGTATCGTATCATTTCAAATAGTCCCCAATTAAATTTGATTTTTTTGACCGAAACTAGTGTATAATATACTATGATTTTTTACAAAAACATGCATTACAAAAAGATTCATAGAATCGAATTTTCGGATGATTTTTTGCATCGACTTCCATCATAACCTTCCCTCTTAAAATATATAAATGATATGTGAAGTTTCGTATCATTTCGAACAGTCCCCGATTTAATTTGATTTTTGACCGAAACTAGTATAAACTAGTGTATAATATACTATGATTTTTGACTGAAACTTGCATTTCGCAAAGTTTCATAGAATCTAGTTTTTAGATGATTTTTTTGCATGGTCTTCCATCATAACCTTCCCTCTTAACATATATAAATGACCTGAAAAGTCTCGTATCATTTCAAATAGTCCCCAATTAAATTTTATTTTTTTGACCGAAACTAGTATAAACTAGTGTATAATATACATTGATTTTTGACCGAACTTGCATTTAAAAAAATTTCATAGAATCTAATTTTCAGATAATTTATTTGCATGGACTTCCATCATAACCTTCCCTCTTAACATATATAAATGATATGTGAAGTCTCGTATCATTTCAAATAGTCCCCAATTAAATTTGAGTTTTTTGACCGAAACTAGTGTATAATATACTATGATTTTTGACCGAAACTTGCATTTAAAAAAATTCATAGAATCTAATTTTCAGATAAATTATTTGCATGGACTTCCATCATAACCTTCCCTCTTAACATATATAAATGATATGTGAAGTCTCGTATCATTTCAAATAGTCCCCAATTAAATTTGATTTTTTTGACCGAAATTAGTGTATAATATACTATAATTTTTGACCGAAACATGCATTTCAAAAAGTTTCATAGAATCCAATTTTAATTTGATTTTTTGCATGGACTTCCATTATAACCTTCCATTGTAAAATATATAAATGATATGTGAAGTTTCTTATTATTTAGAACAATCTCCGATTTAATTTGATTTTTGACCGAAACTAGTATAAACTAGTGTATAATATACTATGATTTTTGACCGAAACTTTCATTTCAAAAAGTTTCATAGAATCTAATTTTCATATGATTTATTTGCATGGACTTCCAACATAACCTTCACTCTTAACATATATAAATGATATGTGAAGTCTCGTATCATTTCAAATAGTCCCCAATTAAATTTGATTTTTTTGACCGAAACTAGTGTATAATATACTATGATTTTTGACAAAAACATGCATTTCAAAAAGATTCATAGAATCGAATTTTCGGATGATTTTTTGCATGGACTTCCATCATAACCTTCCCTCTTAAAATATATAAATGATATGTGAAGTTTCGTATCATTTCGAACAGTCCCCGATTTAATTTGATTTTTGACCAAAACTAATATAAACTAGTGTATAATATACTATGATTTTTGACTGAAACTTGCATTTCGCAAAGTTTCATAGAATCTAGTTTTTAGATGATTTTTTTGCATGGACTTCCATCATAACCTTCCCTCTTAACATATATGAATGACCTGAAAAGTCTCGTATCATTTCAAATAGTCCCCAATTAAATTTTATTTTTTTGACCGACACTAGTGTATAATATACTATGATTTTTGACAAAAACATGCATTTCAAAAAGATTCATAGAATCGAATTTTCGGATGATATTTTGCATGGACTTCCATCATAACCTTCCCACTTAAAATATATAAATCATATGTGAAGTTTCGTATCATTTCGAACAGTCCCCGATTTAATTTGATTTTTGACCGAAACTAGTATAAACTAGTGTATAATATACTATGATTTTTTACTGAAACTTGCATTTCGCAAAGTTTCATAGAATCTAGTTTTTAGATGATTTTTTTGCATGGACTTCCATCATAACCTTCCCTCTTAACATATATAAATGACCTGAAAAGTCTCGTATCATTTCAAATAGTCCCCAATTAAATTTTATTTTTTTGACCGAAACTAGTATAAACTAGTGTATAATATACATTGATTTTTGACCAAAACTTGCATTTAAAAAAATTTCATAGAATCTAATTTTCAGATAATTTATTTGCATGGACTTCCATCATAACCTTCCCTCTTAACATATATAAATAATATGTGAAGTCTCGTATCATTTCAAATATTCCCCAATTAAATTTGAGTTTTTTGACCGAAACTAGTGTATAATATACTATGATTTTTGACCGAAATTTGCATTTAAAAAAATTTCATAGAATCTAATTTTCAGATAATTTTTTTGCATGGACTTCCACCATAACCTTACCTCTTAACATATATAAATGATATGTGAAGTCTCGTATCATTTCAAATAGTCCCCAATTAAATTTTATTTTTACACCGAAATTAGTGTATAATATACAATGATTTTTGACCGAAACATGCATTTCAAAAAGTTTCATAGAATCCAATTTTAATTTGATTTTTTGCATGGACATCCATCATAACCTTCACTCGTAAAAAATATAAATGATATGTGAAGTTTCTTATCATTTAGAACAATCCCCGATTTAATTTGATTGTTGACCGAAACTAGTATAAACTAGTGTATAATACAATATGATTTTTGACCGAAACATTCATTTCAAAAACTTTCATAGAATCTAATTTTCATATGATTTATTTGCATGGACTTCCAACATAACCTTCACTATTAACATATATAAATGATATGGGAAGTCTCGTATCATTTCAAATAGTCCCCAATTAAATTTGATTTTTTTGACCGAAACTAGTGTATAATATACTATGATTTTTGACAAAAACATGCATTTCAAAATGATTCATAGAATCGAATTTTCGGATGATTTTTTGCATGGACTTCCATCATAACCTTCCCTCTTAAAATATATAAATGATATGTGATGTTTCGTATCATTTCGAACAGTCCCCGATTTAATTTGATTTTTGAGCAAAACTAGTATAAACTAGTGTATAATATACTATGATTTTTGACTGAAACTTGCATTTCGCAAAGTTTCATAGAATCTAGTTTTTAGATGATTTTTTTGCATGGACTTCCATCATAACCTTCCCTATTAACATATATAAATGACCTGAAAAGTCTCGTATCATTTCAAATAGTCCCCAATTAAATTTTATTTTTTTGGCCGAAACTAGTATAAACTAGTGTATAATATACAGTGATTTTTGACCGAAATTGCATTTAAAAAAATTTCATAGAATCTAATTTTCAGATAATTTATTTGCATGGACTTCCATCATAACCTTCCCTCTTAAGATATATAAATGATATGTGAAGTCTCGTATCATTTCAAATATTCACCAATTAAATTTGAGTTTTTTGACCGAAACTAGTGTATAATATACTATGATTTTTGACCGAAATTTGCATTTAAAAAAATTTCATAGAATCTAATTTTCAGATAATTTTTTTGCATGGACTTCCACCATAACCTTCCCTCTTAACATATATAAATGATATGTGAAGTCTCGTATCATTTCAAATAGTCCCCAATTAAATTTGATTTTTTTGACCGAAATTAGTGTATAATATACTATGATTTTTGACCGAAACATGCATTTCAAAAAGTTTCATAGAATCCAGTTTTAATTTGATTTTTTGCATGGACTTCCATTATAACCTTCCCTTGAAAAATATATAAATGATATGTGAAGTTTCTTATCATTTAGAACAATCCCCGATTTAATTTGATTTTTGACCGAAACTAGTATAAACTAGTGTATAATATACTATGATTTTTGACCGAAACTTTCATTTCAAAAAGTTTCATAGAATCTAATTTTCATATGATTTATTTGCATGGACTTCCATCATAACCGTCACTCTTAACATATATAAATGATATGTGAAGTCTCGTATCATTTCAAATAGTCCCCAATTAAATTTGATTTTTTTGACCGAAACTAGTGTATAATATACTATGATTTTTGACAAAAACATGCATTTCAAAAAGTTCCATTGAATCGAATTTTCGATGATTTTTTGCATGGACTTCCATCATAACCTTCACTCGTAAAATATATAAATAATATGTGAAGTTTCGTATCATTTCGAACAGTCCCCGATTTAATTTGATTGTTGACCGAAACTAGTATAAACTAGTGTATAATACACTATGATTTTTGACCGAAACATTCATTTCAAAAAGTTTCATAGAATCTAATTTTCATATGATTTATTTGCATGGACTTCCAACATAACCTTCACTCTTAACATATATAAATGATATGTGAAGTCTCGTATCATTTCAAATAGTCCCCAATTAAATTTGATTTTTTTGACCGAAACTAGTGTATAATTTACTATGATTTTTGACAAAAACATGCATTTCAAAAAGATTCATAGAATCGAATTTTCGGATGATTTTTTGCATGGACTTCCATCATAACCTTCCCTCTTAAAATATATAAATGATATGTGAAGTTTCGTATCATTTCGAACAGTCCCCGATTTAATTTGATTTTTGACCGAAACTAGTTTAAACAAGTGTATAATATACTATGATTTTTGACTGAAACTTGCATTTCGCAAAGTTTCATAGAATCTTGTTTTTAGATGATTTTTTTGCATGGACTTCCATCATAACCTTCCCTCTTAACATATATAAATGACCATAAAAGTCTCGTATCATTTCAAATAGTCCCCAATTAAATTTTATTTTTTTGACCGAAACTAGTATAAACTAGTGTATAATATACATTGATTTTTGACCGAAACTTGCATTTAAAAAAATTTCATAGAATCTAATTTTCAGATAATTTATTTGCATGGACTTCCATCATAACCTTCCCTCTAAACATATATAAATGATATGTGAAGTCTCGTATCATTTCAAATAGTCCCCAATTAAATTTGAGTTTTTTGACCGAAACTAGTGTATAATATACTATGATTTTTGACCGAAACTTGCATTTAAAAAAAATTCATAGAATCTAATTTTCAGATAATTTTTTTGCATGGACTTCCATCATAACCTTCCCTCTTAACATATATAAATGATATGTGAAGTCTCGTATCATTTCAAATAGTCCCCAATTAAATTTGATTTTTTTGACCAAAATTAGTGTATAATATACTATGATTTTTGACCGAAACATGCATTTCAAAAAGTTTCATAGAATCCAGTTTTAATTTGATTTTTTGCATGGACTTCCATTATAACCTTCCCTTGAAAAATATATAAATGATATGTGAAGTTTCTTATCATTTAGAACAATCCCCGATTTAATTTGATTTTTGACCGAAACTAGTATAAACTAGTGTATAATATACTATGATTTTTGACCGAAACTTTCATTCAAAAAGTTTCATAGAATCTAATTTTCATATGATTTATTTGCATGGACTTCCAACATAACCTTCACTCTTAACATATATAAATGATATGTGAAGTCTCGTATCATTTCAAATAGTCCCCAATTAAATTTGATTTTTTTGACCGAAACTAGTGTATAATATACTATGATTTTTGACAAAAACATGCATTTCATAATGATTCATAGAATCGAATTTTCGGATGATTTTTTGCATGGACTTCCATCATAACCTTCCCTCTTAAAATATATAAATGATATGTGAAGTTTCGTATCATTTCGAACAGTCCCCGATTTAATTTGATTTTTGAGCAAAACTAGTATAAACTAGTGTATAATATACTATGATTTTTGACTGAAACTTGCATTTCGCAAAGTTTCATAGAATCTAGTTTTTAGATGATTTTTTTGCATGGACTTCCATCATAACCTTCCCTATTAACATATATAAATGACCTGAAAAGTCTCGTATCATTTCAAATAGTCCCCAATTAAATTTTATTTTTTTGGCCGAAACTAGTATAAACTAGTGTATAATATACAGTGATTTTTGACCGAAATTGCATTTTAAAAAATTTCATAGAATCTAATTTTCAGATAATTTATTTGCATGGACTTCCATCATAACCTTCCCTCTTAAGATATATAAATGATATGTGAAGTCTCGTATCATTTCAAATATTCACCAATTAAATTTGAGTTTTTTGACCGAAACTAGTGTATAATATACTATGATTTTTGACCGAAATTTGCATTTAAAAAAATTTCATAGAATCTAATTTTCAGATAATTTTTTTGCATGGACTTCCACCATAACCTTCCCTCTTAACATATATAAATGATATGTGAAGTCTCATATCATTTCAAATAGTCCCCAATTAAATTTGATTTTTTTGACCGAAATTAGTGTATAATATACTATGATTTTTGACCGAAACATGCATTTCAAAAAGTTTCATAGAATCCAATTTTAATTTGATTTTTTTCATGGACTTCCATTATAACCTTCCCTTGTAAAATATATAAATGATATGTGAAGTTTCTTATCATTTAGAACAATCCCCGATTTAATTTCATTTTTGACCGAAACTAGTATAAACTAGTGTATAATATATTATGATTTTTGACCGAAACTTTCATTTCAAAAAGTTTCATAGAATCTAATTTTCATATGATTTATTTGCATGGACTTCCATCATAACCTTCACTCTTAACATATATAAATGATATGTGAAGTCTCGTATCATTTCAAATAGTCCCCAATTAAATTTGATTTTTTTGACCGAAACTAGTGTATAATATACTATGATTTTTGACAAAAACATGCATTTCAAAAAGTTTCATAGAATCGAATTTTCGATGATTTTTTGCATTGACTTCCATCATAACCTTCCCTCGTAAAATATATAAATGATATGTGAAGTTTCGTATCATTTCGAACAGTCCTCGATTTAATTTGATTGTTGACCGAAACTAGTATAAACTAGTGTATAATACACTATGATTTTTGAACGAAACATTCATTTCAAAAAGTTTCATAGAATCTAATTTTCATATGATTTATTTTCATGGACTTCCAACATAACCTTCACTCTTAACATATATAAATGATATGTGAAGTATCGTATCATTTCAAATAGTCTCCAATTAAATTTGATTTTTTTGACCGAAACTAGTGTATAATATACTATGATTTTTGACAAAAACATGCATTACAAAAAGATTCATAGAATCGAATTTTCGGATGATTTTTTGCATGGACTTCCATCATAACCTTCCCTCTTAAAATATATAAATGATATGTGAAGTTTCGTATCATTTCGAACAGTCCCCGATTTAATTTGATTTTTGACCGAAACTAGTATAAACTAGTGTATAATATACTATGATTTTTGACTGAAACTTGCATTTCGCAAAGTTTCATAGAATCTAGTTTTTAGATGATTTTTTTGCATGGTCTTCCATCATAACCTTCCCTCTTAACATATATAAATGACCTGAAAAGTCTCGTATCATTTCAAATAGTCCCCAATTAAATTTTATTTTTTTGACCGAAACTAGTATAAACTAGTGTATAATATACATTGATTTTTGACCGAACTTGCATTTAAAAAAATTTCATAGAATCTAATTTTCAGATAATTTATTTGCATGGACTTCCATCATAACCTTCCCTATTAACATATATAAATGATATGTGAAGTCTCGTATCATTTCAAATAGTCCCCAATTAAATTTGAGTTTTTTGACCGAAACTAGTGTATAATATACTATGATTTTTGACCGAAACTTGCATTTAAATAAATTCATAGAATCTAATTTTCAGATAAATTATTTGCATGGACTTCCATCATAACCTTCCCTCTTAACATATATAAATGATATGTGAAGTCTCGTATCATTTCAAATAGTCCCCAATTAAATTTGATTTTTTTGACCGAAATTAGTGTATAATATACTATAATTTTTGACCGAAACATGCATTTCAAAAAGTTTCATAGAATCCAATTTTAATTTGATTTTTTGCATGGACTTCCATTATAACCTTCCATTGTAAAATATATAAATGATATGTGAAGTTTCTTATTATTTAGAACAATCCCCGATTTAATTTGATTTTTGACCGAAACTAGTATAAACTAGTGTATAATATACTATGATTTTTGACCGAAACTTTCATTTCAAAAAGTTTCATAGAATCTAATTTTCATATGATTTATTTGCATGGACTTCCATCATAACCTTCAATCTTTACATATATAAATGATATGTGAAGTCTCGTATCATTTCAAATAGTCCCCAATTAAATTTGATTTTTTTGACCGAAACTAGTGTATTATATACTATGATTTTTGACAAAAACATGCATTTCAAAAAGTTTCATAGAATCGAATTTTCGATGATTTTTTGCATGGACTTCCATCATAACCTTCCCTTGTAAAATATATAAATGATATGTGACGTTTCGTATCATTTCGAACAGTCCGCGATTTAATTTGATTGTTGACCGAAACTAGTATAAACTAGTGTATAATACACTATGATTTTTGAACGAAACATTCATTTCAAAAAGTTTCATAGAATCTAATTTTCATATGATTTATTTGCATGGACTACCAACATAACCTTCACTCTTAACATATATAAATGATATGTGAAGTCTCATATCATTTCAAATAGTCCCCAATTTAATTTTATTTTTTTGACCGAAACTAGTGTATAATATACTATGATTTTTGACAAAAACATGCATTTCAAAAAGATTCATAGAATCGAATTTTCGGATGATTTTTTGCATGGACTTCCATCATAACCTTCCCTCTTAAAATATATAAATGATATGTGAATTTTCGTATCATTTCGAACAGTCCCCGATTTAATTTGATTTTTGACCGAAACTAGTATAAACTAGTGTATAATATACTATGATTTTTGACTGAAACTTGCATTTCGCAAAGTTTCATAGAATCTAGTTTTTAGATGATTTTTTTGCATGGACTTCCATCATAACCTTCCCTCTTAACATATATAAATGACCTGAAAAGTCTCGTATCATTTCAAATAGTCCCCAATTAAATTTTATTTTTTTGACCGAAACTAGTATAAACTAGTGTATAATATACATTGATTTTTGACCGAAACTTGCATTTAAAAAAATTTCATAGAATCTAATTTTTAGATAATTTATTTGCATGGACTTCCATCATAACCTTCCCTCTTAACATATATAAATGATATGTGAAGTCTCGTATCATTTCAAATATTCCCCAATTAAATTTGAGTTTTTAGACCGAAACTAGTGTATAATATACTATTATTTTTGACCGAAATTTGCATTTAAAAAAATTTCATAGAATCTAATTTTCAGATAATTTTTTTGCATGGACTTCCACCATAACCTTCCCTCTTAACATATATAAATGATATGTGAAGTCTCGTATCATTTCAAATAGTCCCCAATTAAATTTGATTTTTTGACCGAAATTAGTGTATAATATACTATGATTTTTGACCGAAACATGCATTTCAAAAAGATTCATAGAATCCAATTTTAATTTGAATTTTTGCATGGACTTCCATCATAACCTTCACTCGTAAAATATATAAATGATATGTGAAGTTTCTTATCATTTAGAACAATCCCCGATTTAATTTGATTGTTGACCGAAACTAGTATAAACTAGTGTATAATACACTATGATTTTTGAACGAAACATTCATTTCAAAAAGTTTCATAGAATATAATTTTCATATGATTTTTTGCATGGACTACCAACATAACCATCACTCTTAACATATATAAATGAAATGTGAAGTCTCGTATCATTTCAAATAGTCCCCAATTTAATTTGATTTTTTTGACCGAAACTAGTGTATAATATACTATGATTTTTGACAAAAACATGCATTTCAAAAAGATTCATAGAATCGAATTTTCGGATGATTTTTTGCATGGACTTCCATCATAACCTTCCCTCTTAAAATATATAAATGATATGTGAATTTTCGTATCATTTCGAACAGTCCCCGATTTAATTTGATTTTTGACCGAAACTAGTATAAACTAGTGTATAATATACTATGATTTTTGACTGAAACTTGCATTTCACAAAGTTTCATAGAATCTAGTTTTTAGATGATTTTTTTGCATGGACTTCCATCATAACCTTCCCTCTTAACATATATAAATGACCTGAAAAGTCTCGTATCATTTCAAATAGTCCCCAATTAAATTTTATTTTTTTGACCGAAACTAGTATAAACTAGTGTATAATATACATTGATTTTTGACCGAAACTTGCATTTAAAAAAATTTCATAGAATCTAATTTTTAGATAATTTATTTGCATGGACTTCCATCATAACCTTCCCTCTTAACATATATAAATGATATGTGAAGTCTCGTATCATTTCAAATATTCCCCAATTAAATTTGAGTTTTTAGACCGAAACTAGTGTATAATATACTATGATTTTTGACCGAAATTTGCATTTAAAAAAATTTCATAGAATCTAATTTTCAGATAATTTTTTTGCATGGACTTCCACCATAACCTTCCCTCTTAACATATATAAATGATATGTGAAGTCTCGTATCATTTCAAATAGTCCCCAATTAAATTTGATTTTTTGACCGAAATTAGTGTATAATATACTATGATTTTTGACCGAAACATGCATTTCAAAAAGTTTCATAGAATCCAATTTTAATTTGAATTTTTGCATGTACTTCCATCATAACCTTCACTCGTAAAATATATAAATGATATGTGAAGTTTCTTATCATTTAGAACAATCCCCGATTTAATTTGATTGTTGACCGAAACTAGTATAAACTAGTGTATAATACACTATGATTTTTGACCGAAACATTCATTTCAAAAAGTTTCATAGAATCTAATTTTCATATGATTTATTTGCATGGACTTCCAACATAACCTTCACTCTTAACATATATAAATGATATGTGATGTCTCGTATCATTTCAAATAGTCCCCAATTAAATTTGATTTTTTTGACCGAAACTAGTGTATAATATACTATGATTTTTGACAAAAACATGCATTTCAAAAAGATTCATAGAATCGAATTTTCGGATAATTTTTTGCATGGACTTCCATCATAACCTTCCCTCGTAAAATATATAAATGATATGTGAAGTTTCGTATCAATTCGAACAGTCCCCGATTTAATTTGATTGTTGACCGAAACTAGTATAAACTAGTGTATAATACACTATGATTTTTGAACGAAACATTCATTTCAAAAAGTTTCATAGAATCTAATTTTCATATGATTTATTTTCATGGACTTCCAACATAACCTTCACTCTTAACATATATAAATGATATGTGAAGTCTCGTATCATTTCAAATAGTCCCCAATTAAATTTGATTTTTTTAACCGAAACTAGTGTAAATATACTATGATTTTTGACAAAAACATGCATTTCAAAAAGATTCATAGAATCGAATTTTCGGATGATTTTTTGCATGGACTTCCATCATAACCTTCCCTCTTAAAATATATAAATGATATGTGAAGTTTCGTATCATTTCGAACAGTCCCCGATTTAATTTGATTTTTGACCAAAACTAGTATAAACTAGTGTATAATATACTATGATTTTTGACTGAAACTTGCATTTCGCAAAGTTTCATAGAATCTAGTTTTTAGATGACTTTTTTGCATGGACTTCCATCATAACCTTCACTCTTAAAATATATAAATGATATGTGAAGTCTCGTATCATTTCAAATAGTCCCCAATTAAATTTGATTTTTTTGACCGAAATTAGTGTATAATATACTATGATTTTTGACCGAAACATGCATTTCAAAAAGTTTCATAGAATCCAATTTTAATTTGATTTTTTGCATGGACTTCAATCATAACCTTCCCTTGTAAAATATATACATGATATGTGAAGTTTCTTATCTTTTAGAACAATCCCCTATTTAATTTGATTTTTGACCGAAACTAGTATAAACTAGTGTATAATATACTATGATTTTTGACTGAAACTTTCATTTCAAAAAGTTTCATAGAATCTAATTTTCATATGATTTTTTGCATGGACTACCAACATAACCTTCACTCTTAACATATATAAATGATATGTGAAGTCTCGTATCATTTCAAATAGTCCCCAATTTAATTTGATTTTTTTGACCGAAACTAGTGTATAATATACTATGATTTTTGACAAAAACATGCATTTCAAAAAGATTCATAGAATCGAATTTTCGGATGATTTTTTGCATGGACTTCCATCATAACCTTCCCTCTTAAAATATATAAATGATATGTGAATTTTCGTATCATTTCGAACAGTCCCCGATTTAATTTGATTTTTGACCGAAACTAGTATAAACTAGTGTATAATATACTATGATTTTTGACTGAAACTTGCATTTCGCAAAGTTTCATAGAATCTAGTTTTTAGATGATTTTTTTGCATGGACTTCCATCATAACCTTCCCTCTTAACATATATAAATGACCTGAAAAGTCTCGTATCATTTCAAATAGTCCCCAATTAAATTTTATTTTTTTGACCGAAACTAGTATAAACTAGTGTATAATATACATTGATTTTTGACCGAAACTTGCATTTAAAAAAATTTCATAGAATCTAATTTTTAGATAATTTATTTGCATGGACTTCCATCATAACCTTCCCTCTTAACATATATAAATGATATGTGAAGTCTCGTATCATTTCAAATATTCCCCAATTAAATTTGAGTTTTTAGACCGAAACTAGTGTATAATATACTATGATTTTTGACCGAAATTTGCATTTAAAAAAATTTCATAGAATCTAATTTTCAGATAATTTTTTTGCATGGACTTCCACCATAACCTTCCCTCTTAACATATATAAATGATATGTGAAGTCTCGTATCATTTCAAATAGTCCTCAATTAAATTTGATTTTTTGACCGAAATTAGTGTATAATATACTATGATTTTTGACCGAAACATGCATTTCAAAAAGTTTCATAGAATCCAATTTTAATTTGAATTTTTGCATGGACTTCCATCATAACCTTCACTCGTAAAATATATAAATGATATGTGAAGTTTCTTATCATTTAGAACAATCCCCGATTTAATTTGATTGTTGACCGAAACTAGTATAAACTAGTGTATAATACACTATGATTTTTGACCGAAACATTCATTTCAAAAAGTTTCATAGAATCTAATTTTCATATGATTTATTTGCATGGACTTCCAACATAACCTTCACTCTTAACATATATAAATGATATGTGATGTCTCGTATCATTTCAAATAGTCCCCAATTAAATTTGATATTTTTGACCGAAACTAGTGTATAATATACTATGATTTTTGACAAAAACATGCATTTCAAAAAGATTCATAGAATCGAATTTTCGGATAATTTTTTGCATGGACTTCCATCATAACCTTCCCTCGTAAAATATATAAATGATATGTGAAGTTTCGTATCAATTCGAACAGTCCCCGATTTAATTTGATTGTTGACCGAAACTAGTATAAACTAGTGTATAATACACTATGATTTTTGAACGAAACATTCATTTCAAAAAGTTTCATAGAATCTAATTTTCATATGATTTATTTTCATGGACTTCCAACATAACCTTCACTCTTAACATATATAAATGATATGTGAAGTCTCGTATCATTTCAAATAGTCCCCAATTAAATTTGATTTTTTTAACCGAAACTAGTGTAAATATACTATGATTTTTGACAAAAACATGCATTTCAAAAAGATTCATAGAATCGAATTTTCGGATGATTTTTTGCATGGACTTCCATCATAACCTTCCCTCTTAAAATATATAAATGATATGTGAAGTTTCGTATCATTTCGAACAGTCCCCGATTTAATTTGATTTTTGACCAAAACTAGTATAAACTAGTGTATAATATACTATGATTTTTGACTGAAACTTGCATTTCGCAAAGTTTCATAGAATCTAGTTTTTAGATGACTTTTTTGCATGGACTTCCATCATAACCTTCACTCTTAAAATATATAAATGATATGTGAAGTCTCGTATCATTTCAAATAGTCCCCAATTAAATTTGATTTTTTTGACCGAAATTAGTGTATAATATACTATGATTTTTACCGAAACATGCATTTCAAAAAGTTTCATAGAATCCAATTTTAATTTGATTTTTTGCATGGACTTCAATCATAACCTTCCCTTGTAAAATATATAAATGATATGTGAAGTTTCTTATCTTTTAGAACAATCCCCTATTTAATTTGATTTTTGACCGAAACTAGTATAAACTAGTGTATAATACACTATGATTTTTGACCGAAACATTCATTTCAAAAAGTTTCATAGAATCTAATTTTCATATGATTTATTTGCATGGACTTCCAACATAACCTTCACTCTTAACATATATAAATGATATGTGATGTCTCGTATCATTTCAAATAGTCCCCAATTAAATTTGATTTTTTTGACCGAAACTAGTGTATAATATACTATGATTTTTGACAAAAACATGCATTTCAAAAAGATTCATAGAATCGAATTTTCGGATAATTTTTTGCATGGACTTCCATCATAACCTTCCCTCGTAAAATATATAAATGATATGTGAAGTTTCGTATCAATTCGAACAGTCCCCGATTTAATTTGATTGTTGACCGAAACTAGTATAAACTAGTGTATAATACACTATGATTTTTGAACGAAACATTCATTTCAAAAAGTTTCATAGAATCTAATTTTCATATGATTTATTTTCATGGACTTCCAACATAACCTTCACTCTTAACATATATAAATGATATGTGAAGTCTCGTATCATTTCAAATAGTCCCCAATTAAATTTGATTTTTTTAACCGAAACTAGTGTAAATATACTATGATTTTTGACAAAAACATGCATTTCAAAAAGATTCATAGAATCGAATTTTCGGATGATTTTTTGCATGGACTTCCATCATAACCTTCCCTCTTAAAATATATAAATGATATGTGAAGTTTCGTATCATTTCGAACAGTCCCCGATTTAATTTGATTTTTGACCAAAACTAGTATAAACTAGTGTATAATATACTATGATTTTTGACTGAAACTTGCATTTCGCAAAGTTTCATAGAATCTAGTTTTTAGATGACTTTTTTGCATGGACTTCCATCATAACCTTCACTCTTAAAATATATAAATGATATGTGAAGTCTCGTATCATTTCAAATAGTCCCCAATTAAATTTGATTTTTTTGACCGAAATTAGTGTATAATATACTATGATTTTTACCGAAACATGCATTTCAAAAAGTTTCATAGAATCCAATTTTAATTTGATTTTTTGCATGGACTTCAATCATAACCTTCCCTTGTAAAATATATAAATGATATGTGAAGTTTCTTATCTTTTAGAACAATCCCCTATTTAATTTGATTTTTGACCGAAACTAGTATAAACTAGTGTATAATATACTATGATTTTTGACCGAAACTTTCATTTCAAAAAGTTTCATAGAATCTAATTTTCATATGATTTATTTTCATGGACTTCCAACATAACATTCACTCTTAACATATATAAATGATATGTGAAGTCTCGTATCATTTCAAATAGTCCCCAATTAAATTTGATTTTTTTGACCGAAACTAGTGTATAATATACTATGATTTTTGACAAAAACATGCATTTCAAAAAGATTCATAGAATCGAATTTTCGGATGATTTTTTGCATGGACTTCCATCATAACCTTCCCTCTTAAAATATATAAATGATATGCGAAGTTTCGTATCATTTCGAACAGTCTCCGATTTAATTTGATTTTTGACCAAAACTAGTATAAACTAGTGTATAATATACTATGATTTTTGACTGAAACTTGCATTTCGCAAAGTTTCATAGAATCTAGTTTTTAGATGATTTTTTTGCATGGACTTCCATCATAACCTTCCCTCTTAACATATATAAATGACCTGAAAAGTCTCGTATCATTTCAAATAGTCCCCAATTAAATTTTATTTTTTTGACCGAAACTAGTATAAACTAGTGTAAAATATACATTGATTTTTGACCGAAACTTGCATTTAAAAAAATTTCATAGAATCTAATTTTCAGATAATTTATTTGCATGAACTTCCATCATAACCTTCCCTCTTAACATATATAAATGATATGTGAAGTCTCGTATCATTTCAAATAGTCCCCAATTAAATTTGAGTTTTTTGACCGAAACTAGTGTATAATATACTATGATTTTTGACTGAAACTTGCATTTAAAAAAAATTCATAGAATCTAATTTTCAGATAATTTTTTTGCATGGACTTCCATCATAACCTTCCCTCTTAACATATATAAATGATATGTGAAGTCTCGTATCATTTCAAATAGTCCCCAATTAAATTAGATTTTTTTGACCGAAATTAGTGTATAATATACTATGATTTTTGACCGAAACATGCATTTCAAAAAGTTTCATAGAATCCAATTTTAATTTGATTTTTTGCATGGACTTCCATCATAACCTTCCCTTGTAAAATATATAAATGATATGTGAAGTTTCTTATCATTTAGAACAATCCCCGATTTAATTTGATTTTTGACCGAAACTAGTATAAACTAGTGTATAATATACTATGATTTTTGACCGAAACTTTCATTTCAAAAAGTTTCATAGAATCTAATTTTCATATGATTTATTTGCATGGACTTCCAACATAACCTTCACTCTTAACATATATAAATGATATGTGAAGTCTCGTATCATTTCAAATAGTCCTCAATTAAATTTGATTTTTTTGACCGAAACTAGTGTATAATATACTATGATTTTTGACAAAAACATGCATTTCAAAAAGATTCATAGAATCGAATTTTCGGATGATTTTTTGCATGGACTTCCATCATAACCTTCCCTCTTAAAATATATAAATGATATGCGAAGTTTCGTATCATTTCGAACAGTCTCCGATTTAATTTGATTTTTGACCAAAACTAGTATAAACTAGTGTATAATATACTATGATTTTTGACTGAAACTTGCATTTCGCAAAGTTTCATAGAATCTAGTTTTTAGATGATTTTTTTGCATGGACTTCCATCATAACCTTCCCTCTTAACATATATAAATGACCTGAAAAGTCTCGTATCATTTCAAATAGTCCCCAATTAAATTTTATTTTATTGACCGAAACTAGTATAAACTAGTGTAAAATATACATTGATTTTTGACCGAAACTTGCATTTAAAAAAATTTCATAGAATCTAATTTTCAGATAATTTATTTGCATGGACTTCCATCATAACCTTCCCTCTTAACATATATAAATGATATGTGAAGTCTCGTATCATTTCAAATAGTCCCCAATTAAATTTGAGTTTTTTGACCGAAACTAGTGTATAATATACTATGATTTTTGACTGAAACTTGCATTTAAAAAAAATTCATAGAATCTAATTTTCAGATAATTTTTTTGCATGGACTTCCATCATAACCTTCCCTCTTAACATATATAAATGATATGTGAAGTCTCGTATCATTTCAAATAGTCCCCAATTAAATTAGATTTTTTTTACCGAAATTAGTGTATAATATACTATGATTTTTGACCGAAACATGCATTTCAAAAAGTTTCATAGAATCCAATTTTAATTTGATTTTTTGCATGGACTTCCATCATAACCTTCCCTTGTAAAATATATAAATGATATGTGAAGTTTCTTATCATTTAGAACAATCCCCGATTTAATTTGATTTTTGACCGAAACTAGTATAAACTAGTGTATAATATACTATGATTTTTGACCGAAACTTTCATTTCAAAAAGTTTCATAGAATCTAATTTTCATATTATTTATTTGCATGGACTTCCAACATAACCTTCACTCTTAACATATATAAATGATATGTGAAGTCTCGTATCATTTCAAATAGTCCTCAATTAAATTTGATTTTTTTGACCGAAACTAGTGTATAATATACTATGATTTTTGACAAAAACATGCATTTCAAAAAGATTCATAGAATCTAATTTTCGGATGATTTTTTGCATGGACTTCCATCATAACCTTCCCTCTTAAAATATATAAATGATATGTGAAGTTTCGTATCATTTCGAACAGTCCCCGATTTAATTTGATTTTTGACCAAAACTAGTATAAACTAGTGTATAATATACTATGATTTTTGACTGAAACTTGCATTTTGCAAAGTTTCATAGAATCTAGTTTTTAGATGACTTTTTTGCATGGACTTCCATCATAACCTTCACTCTTAAAATATATAAATGATATGTGAAGTCTCGTATCATTTCAAATAGTCCCCAATTAAATTTGATTTTTTTGACCGAAATTAGTGTATAATATACTATGATTTTTGACCGAAACATGCATTTCAAAAAGTTTCATAGAATCCAATTTTAATTTGATTTTTTGCATGGACTTCCATCATAACCTTCCCTTGTAAAATATATAAATGATATGTGAAGTTTCTTATCATTTAGAACAATCCCCGATTTAATTTGATTTTTGACCGAAACTATAAACTAGTGTATAATATACTATGATTTTTGACCGAAACTTTCATTTCAAAAAGTTTCATAGAATCTAATTTTCATATGATTTATTTGCATGGACTTCCAACATAACCTTCACTCTTAACATATATAAATGATATGTGAAGTCTCGTATCATTTCAAATAGTCCTCAATTAAATTTGATTTTTTTGACCGAAACTAGTGTATAATATACTATGATTTTTGACAAAAACATGCATTTCAAAAAGATTCATAGAATCGAATTTTCGGATGATTTTTTGCATGGACTTCCATCATAACCTTCCCTCTTAAAATATATAAATGATATGTGAAGTTTCGTATCATTTCGAACAGTCCCCGATTTAATTTGATTTTTGACCGAAACTAGTATAAACTAGTGTATAATATACTATGATTTTTGACTGAAACTTGCATTTCGCAAAGTTTCATAGAATCTAGTTTTTAGATGACTTTTTTGCATGGACTTCCATCATAACCTTCACTCTTAAAATATATAAATGACCTGAAAAGTCTCGTATCATTTCAAATAGTCCCCAATTAAATTTTATTTTTTTGACCGAAATTAGTGTATAATATACTATGATTTTTGACCGAAACATGCATTTCAAAAAGTTTCATAGAATCCAATTTTAATTTGATTTTTTGCATGGACTTCCATCATAACCTTCCCTTGTAAAATATATAAATGATATGTGAAGTTTCTTACCTTTTAGAACAATCCCCCATTTAATTTGATTTTTGACCGAAACTAGTATAAACTAGTGTATAATATACTATGATTTTTGACCGAAACTTTCATTTCAAAAAGTTTCATAGAATCTAATTTTCATATGATTTATTTGCATGGACGTCCAACATAACCTTCACTCTTAACATATATAAATGATATGTGAAGTATCGTATCATTTCAAATAGTCCCCAATTAAATTTGATTTTTTTGACCGAAACTAGTGTATAATATACTATGATTTTTGACAAAAACATGCATTTCAAAAAGATTCATAGAATCGAATTTTCGGATGATTTTTTGCATGGACTTCCATCATAACCTTCCCTCTTAAAATATATAAATGATATGTGAAGTTTCGTATCATTTCGAACAGTCCCCGATTTAATTTGATTTTTGACCAAAACTAGTATAAACTAGTGTATAATATACTATGATTTTTGACTGAAACTTGCATTTTGCAAAGTTTCATAGAATCTAGTTTTTAGATGACTTTTTTGCATGGACTTCCATCATAACCTTCACTCTTAAAATATATAAATGATATGTGAAGTCTCGTATCATTTCAAATATTCCCCAATTAAATTTGATTTTTTTGACCGAAATTAGTGTATAATATACTATGATTTTTGACCGAAACATGCATTTCAAAAAGTTTCATAGAATCCAATTTTAATTTGATTTTTTGCATGGACTTCCATCATAACCTTCCCTTGTAAAATATATAAATGATATGTGAAGTTTCTTATCATTTAGAACAATCCCCGATTTAATTTGATTTTTGACCGAAACTATAAACTAGTGTATAATATACTATGATTTTTGACCGAAACTTTTATTTCAAAAAGTTTCATAGAATCTAATTTTCATATGATTTATTTGCATGGACTTCCAACATAACCTTCACTATTAACATATATAAATGATATGTGAAGTCTCGTATCATTTCAAATAGTCCTCAATTAAATTTGATTTTTTTGACCGAAACTAGTGTATAATATACTATGATTTTTGACAAAAACATGCATTTCAAAAAGATTCATAGAATCGAATTTTCGGATGATTTTTTGCATGGACTTCCATCATAACCTTCCCTCTTAAAATATATAAATGATATGTGAAGTTTCGTATCATTTCGAACAGTCCCCGATTTAATTTGATTTTTGACCAAAACTAGTATAAACTAGTGTATAATATACTATGATTTTTGACTGAAACTTGCATTTCGCAAAGTTTCATAGAATCTAGTTTTTAGATGACTTTTTTGCATGGACTTCCATCATAACCTTCACTCTTAAAATATATAAATGATATGTGAAGTCTCGTATCATTTCAAATAGTCCCCAATTAAATTTGATTTTTTTGACCGAAATTAGTGTATAATATACTATGATTTTTGACCGAAACATGCATTTCAAAAAGTTTCATAGAATCCAATTTTAATTTGATTTTTTGCATGGACTTCAATCATAACCTTCCCTTGTAAAATATATAAATGATATGTGAAGTTTCTTATCTTTTAGAACAATCCCCTATTTAATTTGATTTTTGACCGAAACTAGTATAAACTAGTGTATAATATACTATGATTTTTGACCGAAACTTTCATTTCAAAAAGTTTCATAGAATCTAATTTTCATATGATTTATTTGCATGGACTTCCAACATAACATTCACTCTTAACATATATAAATGATATGTGAAGTCTCGTATCATTTCAAATAGTCCCCAATTAAATTTGATTTTTTTGACCGAAACTAGTGTATAATATACTATGATTTTTGACAAAAACATGCATTTCAAAAAGATTCATAGAATCGAATTTTCGGATGATTTTTTGCATGGACTTCCATCATAACCTTCCCTCTTAAAATATATAAATGATATGCGAAGTTTCGTATCATTTCGAACAGTCTCCGATTTAATTTGATTTTTGACCAAAACTAGTATAAACTAGTGTATAATATACTATGATTTTTGACTGAAACTTGCATTTCGCAAAGTTTCATAGAATCTAGTTTTTAGATGATTTTTTTGCATGGACTTCCATCATAACCTTCCCTCTTAACATATATAAATGACCTGAAAAGTCTCGTATCATTTCAAATAGTCCCCAATTAAATTTTATTTTTTTGACCGAAACTAGTATAAACTAGTGTAAAATATACATTGATTTTTGACCGAAACTTGCATTTAAAAAAATTTCATAGAATCTAATTTTCAGATAATTTATTTGCATGGACTTCCATCATAACCTTCCCTCTTAACATATATAAATGATATGTGAAGTCTCGTATCATTTCAAATAGTCCCCAATTAAATTTGAGTTTTTTGACCGAAACTAGTGTATAATATACTATGATTTTTGACTGAAACTTGCATTTAAAAAAAATTCATAGAATCTAATTTTCAGATAATTTTTTTGCATCGACTTCCATCATAACCTTCCCTCTTAACATATATAAATGATATGTGAAGTCTCGTATCATTTCAAATAGTCCCCAATTAAATTAGATTTTTTTGACCGAAATTAGTGTATAATATACTATGATTTTTGACCGAAACATGCATTTCAAAAAGTTTCATAGAATCCAATTTTAATTTGATTTTTTGCATGGACTTCCATCATAACCTTCCCTTGTAAAATATATAAATGATATGTGAAGTTTCTTATCATTTAGAACAATCCCCGATTTAATTTGATTTTTGACCGAAACTAGTATAAACTAGTGTATAATATACTATGATTTTTGACCGAAACTTTCATTTCAAAAAGTTTCATAGAATCTAATTTTCATATGATTTATTTGCATGGACTTCCAACATAACCTTCACTCTTAACATATATAAATGATATGTGAAGTCTCGTATCATTTCAAATAGTCCTCAATTAAATTTGATTTTTTTGACCGAAACTAGTGTATAATATACTATGATTTTTGACAAAAACATGCATTTCAAAAAGATTCATAGAATCGAATTTTCGGATGATTTATTGCATGGACTTCCATCATAACCTTCCCTCTTAAAATATATAAATGATATGTGAAGTTTCGTATCATTTCGAACAGTCCCCGATTTAATTTGATTTTTGACCAAAACTAGTATAAACTAGTGTATAATATACTATGATTTTTGACTGAAACTTGCATTTTGCAAAGTTTCATAGAATCTAGTTTTTAGATGACTTTTTTGCATGGACTTCCATCATAACCTTCACTCTTAAAATATATAAATGATATGTGAAGTCTCGTATCATTTCAAATATTCCCCAATTAAATTTGATTTTTTTGACCGAAATTAGTGTATAATATACTATGATTTTTGACCGAAACATGCATTTCAAAAAGTTTCATAGAATCCAATTTTAATTTGATTTTTTGCATGGACTTCCATCATAACCTTCCCTTGTAAAATATATAAATGATATGTGAAGTTTCTTATCATTTAGAACAATCCCCGATTTAATTTGATTTTTGACCGAAACTATAAACTAGTGTATAATATACTATGATTTTTGACCGAAACTTTCATTTCAAAAAGTTTCATAGAATCTAATTTTCATATGATTTATTTGCATGGACTTCCAACATAACCTTCACTCTTAACATATATAAATGATATGTGAAGTCTCGTATCATTTCAAATAGTCCTCAATTAAATTTGATTTTTTTGACCGAAACTAGTGTATAATATACTATGATTTTTGACAAAAACATGCATTTCAAAAAGATTCATAGAATCGAATTTTCGGATGATTTTTTGCATGGACTTCCATCATAACCTTCCCTCTTAAAATATATAAATGATATGTGAAGTTTCGTATCATTTCGAACAGTCCCCGATTTAATTTGATTTTTGACCGAAACTAGTATAAACTAGTGTATAATATACTATGATTTTTGACTGAAACTTGCATTTCGCAAAGTTTCATAGAATCTAGTTTTTAGATGACTTTTTTGCATGGACTTCCATCATAACCTTCACTCTTAAAATATATAAATGATATGTGAAGTCTCGTATCATTTCAAATAGTCCCCAATTAAATTTTATTTTTTTGACCGAAATTAGTGTATAATATACTATGATTTTTGACCGAAACATGCATTTCAAAAAGTTTCATAGAATCCAATTTTAATTTGATTTTTTGCATGGACTTCCATCATAACCTTCCCTTGTAAAATATATAAATGATATGTGAAGTTTCTTATCATTTAGAACAATCCCCGATTTAATTTGATTTTTGACCGAAACTAGTATAAACTAGTGTATAATATACTATGATTTTTGACCGAAACTTTCATTTCAAAAAGTTTCATAGAATCTAATTTTCATATGATTTATTTGCATGGACTTCCAACATAACCTTCACTCTTAACATATATAAATGATATGTGAATTCTCGTATCATTTCAAATAGTCCTCAATTAAATTTGATTTTTTTGACCGAAACTAGTGTATAATATACTATGATTTTTGACAAAAACATGCATTTCAAAAAGATTCATAGAATCGAATTTTCGGATGATTTTTTGCATGGACTTCCATCATAACCTTCCCTCTTAAAATATATAAATGATATGTGAAGTTTCGTATCATTTCGAACAGTCCCCGATTTAATTTGATTTTTGACCAAAACTAGTATAAACTAGTGTATAATATACTATGATTTTTGACTGAAACTTGCATTTTGCAAAGTTTCATAGAATCTAGTTTTTAGATGACTTTTTTGCATGGACTTCCATCATAACCTTCACTCTTAAAATATATAAATGATATGTGAAGTCTCGTATCATTTCAAATATTCCCCAATTAAATTTGATTTTTTTGACCGAAATTAGTGTATAATATACTATGATTTTTGACCGAAACATGCATTTCAAAAAGTTTCATAGAATCCAATTTTAATTTGATTTTTTGCATGGACTTCCATCATAACCTTCCCTTGTAAAATATATAAATGATATGTGAAGTTTCTTATCATTTAGAACAATCCCCGATTTAATTTGATTTTTGACCGAAACTATAAACTAGTGTATAATATACTATGATTTTTGACCGAAACTTTCATTTCAAAAAGTTTCATAGAATCTAATTTTCATATGATTTATTTGCATGGACTTCCAACATAACCTTCACTCTTAACATATATAAATGATATGTGAAGTCTCGTATCATTTCAAATAGTCCTCAATTAAATTTGATTTTTTTGACCGAAACTAGTGTATAATATACTATGATTTTTGACAAAAACATGCATTTCAAAAAGATTCATAGAATCGAATTTTCGGATGATTTTTTGCATGGACTTCCATCATAACCTTCCCTCTTAAAATATATAAATGATATGTGAAGTTTCGTATCATTTCGAACAGTCCCCGATTTAATTTGATTTTTGACCGAAACTAGTATAAACTAGTGTATAATATACTATGATTTTTGACTGAAACTTGCATTTCGCAAAGTTTCATAGAATCTAGTTTTTAGATGACTTTTTTGCATGGACTTCCATCATAACCTTCACTCTTAAAATATATAAATGATATGTGAAGTCTCGTATCATTTCAAATAGTCCCCAATTAAATTTTATTTTTTTGACCGAAATTAGTGTATAATATACTATGATTTTTGACCGAAACATGCATTTCAAAAAGATTCATAGAATCCAATTTTAATTTGATTTTTTGCATGGACTTCCATCATAACCTTCCCTTGTAAAATATATAAATGATATGTGAAGTTTCTTATCATTTAGAACAATCCCCGATTTAATTTGATTTTTGACCGAAACTAGTATAAACTAGTGTATAATATACTATGATTTTTGACCGAAACTTTCATTTCAAAAAGTTTCATAGAATCTAATTTTCATATGATTTATTTGCATGGACTTCCAACATAACCTTCACTCTTAACATATATAAATGATATGTGAAGTCTCGTATCATTTCAAATAGTCCTCAATTAAATTTGATTTTTTTGACCGAAACTAGTGTATAATATACTATGATTTTTGACAAAAACATGCATTTCAAAAAGATTCATAGAATCGAATTTTCGGATGATTTTTTGCATGGACTTCCATCATAACCTTCCCTCTTAAAATATATAAATGATATGTGAAGTTTCGTATCATTTCGAACAGTCCCCGATTTAATTTGATTTTTGACCAAAACTAGTATAAACTAGTGTATAATATACTATGATTTTTGACTGAAACTTGCATTTTGCAAAGTTTCATAGAATCTAGTTTTTAGATGACTTTTTTGCATGGACTTCCATCATAACCTTCACTCTTAAAATATATAAATGATATGTGAAGTCTCGTATCATTTCAAATATTCCCCAATTAAATTTGATTTTTTTGACCGAAATTAGTGTATAATATACTATGATTTTTGACCGAAACATGCATTTCAAAAAGTTTCATAGAATCCAATTTTAATTTGATTTTTTGCATGGACTTCCATCATAACCTTCCCTTGTAAAATATATAAATGATATGTGAAGTTTCTTATCATTTAGAACAATCCCCGATTTAATTTGATTTTTGACCGAAACTATAAACTAGTGTATAATATACTATGATTTTTGACCGAAACTTTCATTTCAAAAAGTTTCATAGAATCTAATTTTCATATGATTTATTTGCATGGACTTCCAACATAACCTTCACTCTTAACATATATAAATGATATGTGAAGTCTCGTATCATTTCAAATAGTCCTCAATTAAATTTGATTTTTTTGACCGAAACTAGTGTATAATATACTATGATTTTTGACAAAAACATGCATTTCAAAAAGATTCATAGAATCGAATTTTCGGATGATTTTTTGCATGGACTTCCATCATAACCTTCCCTCTTAAAATATATAAATGATATGTGAAGTTTCGTATCATTTCGAACAGTCCCCGATTTAATTTGATTTTTGACCGAAACTAGTATAAACTAGTGTATAATATACTATGATTTTTGACTGAAACTTGCATTTCGCAAAGTTTCATAGAATCTAGTTTTTAGATGACTTTTTTGCATGGACTTCCATCATAACCTTCACTCTTAAAATATATAAATGACCTGAAAAGTCTCGTATCATTTCAAATAGTCCCCAATTAAATTTTATTTTTTTGACCGAAATTAGTGTATAATATACTATGATTTTTGACCGAAACATGCATTTCAAAAAGTTTCATAGAATCCAATTTTAATTTGATTTTTTGCATGGACTTCCATCATAACCTTCCCTTGTAAAATATATAAATGATATGTGAAGTTTCTTATCTTTTAGAACAATCCCCCATTTAATTTGATTTTTGACCGAAACTAGTATAAACTAGTGTATAATATACTATGATTTTTGACCGAAACTTTCATTTCAAAAAGTTTCATAGAATCTAATTTTCATATGATTTATTTGCATGGACTTCCAACATAACCTTCACTCTTAACATATATAAATGATATGTGAAGTCTCGTATCATTTCAAATAGTCCCCAATTAAATTTGATTTTTTTGACCGAAACTAGTGTATAATATACTATGATTTTTGACAAAAACATGCATTTCAAAAAGATTCATAGAATCGAATTTTCGGATGATTTTTTGCATGGACTTCCATCATAACCTTCCCTCTTAAAATATATAAATGATATGTGAAGTTTCGTATCATTTCGAACAGTCCCCGATTTAATTTGATTTTTGACCAAAACTAGTATAAACTAGTGTATAATATACTATGATTTTTGACTGAAACTTGCATTTTGCAAAGTTTCATAGAATCTAGTTTTTAGATGACTTTTTTGCATGGACTTCCATCATAACCTTCACTCTTAAAATATATAAATGATATGTGAAGTCTCGTATCATTTCAAATATTCCCCAATTAAATTTGATTTTTTTGACCGAAATTAGTGTATAATATACTATGATTTTTGACCGAAACATGCATTTCAAAAAGTTTCATAGAATCCAATTTTAATTTGATTTTTTGCATGGACTTCCATCATAACCTTCCCTTGTAAAATATATAAATGATATGTGAAGTTTCTTATCATTTAGAACAATCCCCGATTTAATTTGATTTTTGACCGAAACTATAAACTAGTGTATAATATACTATGATTTTTGACCGAAACTTTCATTTCAAAAAGTTTCATAGAATCTAATTTTCATATGATTTATTTGCATGGACTTCTAACATAACCTTCACTCTTAACATATATAAATGATATGTGAAGTCTCGTATCATTTCAAATAGTCCTCAATTAAATTTGATTTTCTTGACCGAAACTAGTGTATAATATACTATGATTTTTGACAAAAACATGCATTTCAAAAAGATTCATAGAATCGAATTTTCGGATGATTTTTTGCATGGACTTCCATCATAACCTTCCCTCTTAAAATATATAAATGATATGTGAAGTTTCGTATCATTTCGAACAGTCCCCGATTTAATTTGATTTTTGACCGAAACTAGTATAAACTAGTGTATAATATACTATGATTTTTGACTGAAACTTGCATTTCGCAAAGTTTCATAGAATCTAGTTTTTAGATGACTTTTTTGCATGGACTTCCATCATAACCTTCACTCTTAAAATATATAAATGATATGTGAAGTCTCGTATCATTTCAAATAGTCCCCAATTAAATTTTATTTTTTTGACCGAAATTAGTGTATAATATACTATGATTTTTGACCGAAACATGCATTTCAAAAAGTTTCATAGAATCCAATTTTAATTTGATTTTTTGCATGGACTTCCATCATAACCTTCCCTTGTAAAATATATAAATGATATGTGAAGTTTCTTATCTTTTAGAACAATCCCCCATTTAATTTGATTTTTGACCGAAACTAGTATAAACTAGTGTATAATATACTATGATTTTTGACCGAAACTTTCATTTCAAAAAGTTTCATAGAATCTAATTTTCATATGATTTATTTGCATGGACTTCCAACATAACCTTCACTCTTAACATATATAAATGATATGTGAAGTCTCGTATCATTTCAAATAGTCCCCAATTAAATTTGATTTTTTTGACCGAAACTAGTGTATAATATACTATGATTTTTGACAAAAACATGCATTTCAAAAAGATTCATAGAATCGAATTTTCGGATGATTTTTTGCATGGACTTCCATCATAACCTTCCCTCTTAAAATATATAAATGATATGTGAAGTTTCGTATCATTTCGAACAGTCTCCGATTTAATTTTATTTTTGACCAAAACTAGTATAAACTAGTGTATAATATACTATGATTTTTCACTGAAACTTGCATTTCGCAAAGTTTCATAGAATCTAGTTTTTAGATGATTTTTTTGCATGGACTTCCATCATAACCTTCCCTCTTAACATATATAAATGACCTGAAAAGTCTCGTATCATTTCAAATAGTCCCCAATTAAATTTTATTTTTTTGACCGAAACTAGTATAAACTAGTGTAAAATATACATTGATTTTTGACCGAAACTTGCATTTAAAAAAATTTCATAGAATCTAATATTCAGATAATTTATTTGCATGGACTTCCATCATAACCTTCCCTCTTAACATATATAAATGATATGTGAAGTCTCGTATCATTTCAAATAGTCCCCAATTAAATTTGAGTTTTTTGACCGAAACTAGTGTATAATATACTATGATTTTTGACCGAAACTTGCATTTAAAAAAAATTCATAGAATCTAATTTTCAGATAATTTTTTTGCATGGACTTCCATCATAACCTTCCCTCTTAACATATATAAATGATATGTGAAGTCTCGTATCATTTCAAATAGTCCCCAATTAAATTTGATTTTTTTGACCGAAATTAGTGTATAATATACTATGATTTTTGACCGAAACATGCATTTCAAAAAGTTTCATAGAATCCAATTTTAATTTGATTTTTTGCATGGACTTCCATCATAACCTTCCCTTGTAAAATATATAAATGATATGTGAAGTTTCTTATCATTTAGAACAATCCCCGATTTAATTTGATTTTTGACCGAAACTAGTATAAACTAGTGTATAATATACTATGATTTTTGACCGAAACTTTCATTTCAAAAAGTTTCATAGAATCTAATTTTCATATGATTTATTTGCATGGACTTCCAACATAACCTTCACTCTTAACATATATAAATGATATGTGAAGTCTCGTATCATTTCAAATAGTCCCCAATTAAATTTGATTTTTTGACCGAAACTAGTGTATAATATACTATGATTTTTGACAAAAACATGCATTTCAAAAAGATTCATAGAATCGAATTTTCGGATGATTTTTTGCATGGACTTCCATCATAACCTTCCCTCTTAAAATATATAAATGATATGTGAAGTTTCGTATCATTTCGAACAGTCCCCGATTTAATTTGATTTTTGACCGAAACTAGTATAAACTAGTGTATAATATACTATGATTTTTGACTATAACTTGCATTTCGCAAAGTTTCATAGAATCTAGTTTTTAGATGATTTTTTTGCATGGACTTCCATCATAACCTTCCCTCTTAACATATATAAATGACCTGAAAAGTCTCGTATCATTTCAAATAGTCCCCAATTAAATTTTATTTTTTTGACCGAAACTAGTATAAACTAGTGTATAATATACATTGATTTTTGACCGAAACTTGCATTTAAAAAATTTTCATAGAATCTAATTTTCAGATAATTTATTTGCATGGACTTCCATCATAACCTTCCCTCTTAACATATATAAATGATATGTGAAGTCTCGTATCATTTCAAATAGTCCCCAATTAAATTTGATTTTTTTGACCAAACTAGTGTATAATATACTATGATTTTTGACCGAAACTTGCATTTAAAAAAATTTCATAGAATCTAATTTTCAGATTATTTTTTTGCATGGACTTCCATCATAACCTTCCCTCTTAACATATATATATGATATGTGAAGTCTCGTATCATTTCAAATAGTCCCCAATTAAATTTGATTTTTTTGACCGAAATTAGTGTATAATATACTATGATTTTTGACCGAAACATGTATTTCAAAAAGTTTCATAGAATCCAATTTTAATTTGATTTTTTGCATGGACTTCCATTATAACCTTCCCTTGTAAAATATATAAATGATATGTGAATTTTCTTATCATTTAGAACAATCCCCGATTTAATTTGATTTTTGACCGAAACTAGTATAAACTAGTGTATAATATACTATGATTTTTGACCGAAACTTTCATTTCAAAAAGTTTCATAGAATCTAATTTTCATATGATTTATTTGCATGGACTTCCATCATAACCTTCATTTTTAACATATATAAATGATATGTGAAGTCTCGTATCATTTCAAATAGTCCCCAATTAAATTTGATTTTTTTGACCGAAACTAGTGTATAATATACTATGATTTTTGACAAAAACATGCATTTCAAAACGTTTCATAGAATCAAATTTTCGATGATTTTTTGCATGGACTTCCATCATAACCTTCCCTCATAAAATATATAAATGATATGTGAAGTTCCGTATCATTTCGAACAGTCCCCGATTTAATTTGATTGTTGACCGAAACTAGTATAAACTAGTGTATAATACACTAGGATTTTTGAACGAAACGTTCATTTCAAAAAATTTCATAGAATCTAATTTTCATATGATTTATTTTCATGGATTTCCAACATAACCTTCACTCTTAACATATATAAATGATATGTGAAGTCTCGTATCATTTCAAATAGTCCCCAAATAAATTTGATTTTTTTGACCGAAACTAGTGTATAATATACTATGATTTTTGACAAAAACATGCATTTCAAAAAGATTCATAGAATCGAATTTTCGGATGATTTTTTGCATGGACTTACATCATAACCTTCCCTCTTAAAATATATAAATGATATGTGAAGTTTCATATCATTTCGAATAGTCCCCGATTTAATTTGATTTTTGACCGAAACTAGTATAAACTAGTGTATAATATACTATGATTTTTGACTGAAACTTGCATTTCGCAAAGTATCATAGAATCTAGTTTTTAGATGATTTTTTTGCATGGACTTCCATCATAACCTTCCCTCTTAACATATATAAATGACCTGAAAAGTATCGTATCATTTCAAATAGTCCCCAATTAAATTTTATTTTTTTGACCGAAACTAGTATAAACTAGTGTATAATATACATTGATTTTTGACCGAAACTTTCATTTAAAAAAATTTCATAGAATCTAATTTTCAGATAATTTATTTGCATGGACTTCCATCATAACCTTCCCGCTTAACATATATAAATGATATGTGAAGTCTCGTATCATTTCAAATAGTCCCCAATTAAATTTGAGTTTTTTGACCGAAACTAGTGTATAATATACTATGATTTTTGACCGAAACTTGCATTTAAAAAAAATTCATAGAATCTAATTTTCAGATAATTTTTTTGCATGGACTTCCATCATAACCTTCCCTCTTAACATATATAAATGATATGTGAAGTCTCGAATCATTTCAAATAGTCCCCAATTAAATTTGATTTTTTTGACCGAAATTAGTGTATAATATACTATGATTTTTGACCGAAACATGCATTTCAAAAAGTTTCATAGAATCCAATTTTAATTTGATTTTTTGCATGGACTTCCATCATAACCTTCCCTTGTAAAATGTATAAATGATATGTGAAGTTTCTTATCATTTAGAACAATCCCCGATTTAATTTGATTTTTGACCGAAACTAGTATAAACTAGTGTATAATATACTATGATTTTTGACCGAAACTTTCATTTCAAAAAGTTTCATAGAATCTAATTTTCATATGATTTATTTGCATGGACTTCCAACATAACCTTCACTCTTAACATATATAAATGATATGTGAAGTCTCGTATCATTTCAAATAGTCCCCAATTAAATTTGATTTTTTTGACCGAAACTAGTGTATAATATACTATGATTTTTGACAAAAACATGCATTTCAAAAAGATTCATAGAATCAAATTTTCGGATAATTTTTTGCATGGACTTCCATCATAACCTTCCCTCGTAAAATATATAAATGATATGTGAAGTTTCGTATCAATTCGAACAGTCCCCGATTTAATTTGATTGTTGACCGAAACTAGTATAAACTAGTGTATAATACACTATGATTTTTGAACGAAACATTCATTTCAAAAAGTTTCATAGAATCTAATTTTCATATGATTTATTTTCATGGACTTCCAACATAACCTTCACTCTTAACATATATAAATGATATGTGAAGTCTCGTATCATTTCAAATAGTCCCCAGTTAAATTTGATTTTTTTGACCGAAACTAGTGTATAATATACTATGATTTTTGACAAAAACATGCATTTCACAAAGATTCATAGAATCGAATTTTCAGATGATTTTTTGCATGGACTTCCATCATAACCTTCCCTCTTAAAATATATAAATGATATGTGAAGTTTCGTATCATTTCGAACCGTCCCCGATTTAATTTGATTTTTGACCGAAACTAGTATAAACTAGTGTATAATATACTATGATTTTTGACTGAAACTTGCATTTCGCAAAGTTTCAGAGAATCTAGTTTTTAGATGATTTTTTTGCATGGACTTCCATCATAACCTTCCCTCTTAACATATATAAATGACCTGAAAAGTCTCGTATCATTTCAAATAGTCCCCAATTAAATTTTATTTTTTTGACCGAAACTAGTATAAACTAGTGTATAATATACAATGATTTTTGACCGAAACTTTCATTTAAAAAAATTTCATAGAATCTAATTTTCAGATAATTTATTTGCATGGACTTCCATCATAACCTTCCCTCTTAACATATATAAATGATATGTGAAGTCTCGTATCATTTCAAATAATCCCCAATTAAATTTGAGTTTTTTGACCGAAACTAGTGTATAATATACTATGATTTTTGACCGAAACTTGCATTTAAAAAAAATTCATAGTATCTAATTTTCAGATAATTTTTTTGCATGGACTTCCATCATAACCTTCCCTCTTAACATATATAAATGATATGTGAAGTCTCGTATCATTTCAAATAGTCCCCAATTAAATTTGATTTTTTTGACCGAAATTAGTATAAACTAGTGTATAATATACTATGATTTTTGACTGAAACTTGCATTTCGCAAAGTTTCATAGAATCTGGTTTTTAGATGATTTTTTTGCATGGACTTCCATCATAACCTTCCCTCTTAACATATTTAAATGACCTGAAAAGTCTCGTATCATTTCAAATAGTCCCCAATTAAATTTTATTTTTTTGACCGAAACTAGTATAAACTAGTGTATAATATACATTGATTTTTGACCGAAACTTGCATTTAAAAAAATTTCATAGAATCTAATTTTCAGATAATTTATTTGCATGGACTTCCATCATAACCTTCCCTCTTAACATATATAAATGATATGTGAAGTCTCGTATCATTTCAAATAGTCCCCAATTAAATTTGATTTTTTTGACCGAAACTAGTGTATAATATACTATGATTTTTGACAAAAAAATGCATTTCAAAAAGATTCATAGAATCGAATTTTCGGATGATTTTTTGCCTGGACTTCCATCATAACCTTCCTTTCTTAAAATATATAAATGATATGTGAAGTTTCCTATCATTTCGAACAGTCCCCGATTTAATTTGATTTTTGACCAAAACTAGTATAAACTAGTGTATAATATACTATGATTTTTGACTAAAACTTGCATTTCGCAAAGTTTCATAGAATCTAGTTTTTAGATGATTTTTTTGCATGGACTTCCATCATAACCTTCCCTCTTAACATATATAAATGACCTGAAAAGTCTTGTATCATTTCAAATAGTCCCCAATTAAATTTTATTTTTTTGACCGAAACTAGTATAAACTAGTGTATAATATACTGATTTTTGACCGAAACTTTCATTTAAAAAAATTTCATAGAATCTAATTTTCAGATAATTTATTTGCATGGACTTCCATCATAACCTTCCCTCTTAACATATATAAATGATATGTGAAGTCTCGTATCATTTCAAATAATCCCCAATTAAATTTGAGTTTTTTGACCGAAACTAGTGTATAATATACTATGATTTTTGACCGAAACTTGCATTTAAAAAAAATTCATAGTATCTAATTTTCAGATAATTTATTTGCATGGACTTCCATCATAACCTTCCCTCTTAACATATATAAATGATATGTGAAGTCTCGTATCATTTCAAATAGTCCCCAATTAAATTTGATTTTTTTGACCGAAACTAGTGTATAATATACTATGATTTTTGACAAAAACATGCATTTCAAAAAGATTCATAGAATCGAATTTTCGGATTATTTTTTGCCTGGACTTCCATCATAACCTTCCTTTCTTAAAATATATAAATGATATGTGAAGTTTCCTATCATTTCGAACAGTCCCCGATTTAATTTGATTTTTGACCAAAACTAGTATAAACTAGTGTATAATATACTATGATTTTTGACTGAAACTTGCATTTCGCAAAGTTTCATAGAATCTAGTTTTAAGATGATTTTTTTGCATGGACTTCCATCATAACCTTCCCTCTTAACATATATAAATGACCTGAAAAGTCTCGTATCATTTCAAATAGTCCCCAATTAAATTTTATTTTTTTGACCGAAACTAGTATAAACTAGTGTATAATATACATTGATTTTTGACCGAAACTTGCATTTAAAAAAATTTCATAGAATCTAATTTTCAGATAATTTATTTGCATGGACTTCCATCATAACATTCCCTCTTAACATATATAAATGATATGTGAAGTCTCGTATCATTTCAAATAGTCCCCAATTAAATTTGATTTTTTTGACCAAACTAGTGTATAATATACTATGATTTTTGACCGAAACTTGCATTTAAAAAAATTTCATAGAATCTAATTTTCAGATTATTTTTTTGCATGGACTTCCATCATAACCTTCCCTCTTAACATATATATATGATATGTGAAGTCTCGTATCATTTCAAATAGTCCCCAATTAAATTTGATTTTTTTGACCGAAATTAGTGTATAATATACTATGATTTTTGACCGAAACATGTATTTCAAAAAGTTTCATAGAATCCAATTTTAATTTGATTTTTTGCATGGACTTCCATTATAACCTTCCCTTGTAAAATATATAAATGATATGTGAATTTTCTTATCATTTAGAACAATCCCCGATTTAATTTGATTTTTGACCGAAACTAGTATAAACTAGTGTATAATATACTATGATTTTTGACCGAAACTTTCATTTCAAAAAGTTTCATAGAATCTAATTTTCATATGATTTATTTGCATGGACTTCCAACATAACCTTCACTCTTAACATATATAAATGATATGTGAAGTCTCGTATCATTTCAAATAGTCCCCAATTAAATTTGATTTTTTTGACCGAAACTAGTGTATAATATACTATGATTTTTGACAAAAACATGCATTTCAAAAAGATTCATAGAATCGAATTTTCGGATGATTTTTTGCATGGACTTCCATCATAACCTTCCCTCTTAAAATATATAAATGATATGTGAAGTTTCGTATCATTTCGAACAGTCTCCGATTTAATTTGATTTTTGACCAAAACTAGTATAAACTAGTGTATAATATACTATGATTTTTGACTGAAACTTGCATTTCGCAAAGTTTCATAGAATCTAGTTTTTAGATGATTTTTTTGCATGGACTTCCATCATAACCTTCCCTCTTAACATATATAAATGACCTGAAAAGTCTCGTATCATTTCAAATAGTCCCCAATTAAATTTTATTTTTTTGACCGAAACTAGTATAAACTAGTGTATAATATACATTGATTTTTGACCGAAACTTGCATTTAAAAAAATTTCATAGAATCTAATTTTCAGATAATTTATTTTCATGGACTTCCATCATAACCTTCCCTCTTAACATATATAAATGATATGTGAAGTCTCGTATCATTTCAAATAGTCCCCAATTAAATTTGATTTTTTTGACCGAAACTAGTGTATAATATACTATGATTTTTGACAAAAACATGCATTTCAAAAAGATTCATAGAATCGAATTTTCGGATGATTTTTTGCCTGGACTTCCATCATAACCTTCCTTTCTTAAAATATATAAATGATATGTGAAGTTTCCTATCATTTCGAACAGTCCCCGATTTAATTTGATTTTTGACCAAAACTAGTATAAACTAGTGTATAATATACTATGATTTTTGACTGAAACTTGCATTTCGCAAAGTTTCATAGAATCTAGTTTTAAGATGATTTTTTTGCATGGACTTCCATCATAACCTTCCCTCTTAACATATATAAATGACCTGAAAAGTCTCGTATCATTTCAAATAGTCCCCAATTAAATTTTATTTTTTTGACCGAAACTAGTATAAACTAGTGTATAATATACATTGATTTTTGACCGAAACTTGCATTTAAAAAAATTTCATAGAATCTAATTTTCAGATAATTTATTTGCATGGACTTCCATCATAACATTCCCTCTTAACATATATAAATGATATGTGAAGTCTCGTATCATTTCAAATAATCCCCAATTAAATTTGAGTTTTTTGACCGAAACTAGTGTATAATATACTATGATTTTTGACCGAAACTTGCATTTAAAAAAATTTCATAGAATCTAATTTTCAGATTATTTTTTTGCATGGACTTCCATCATAACCTTCCCTCTTAACATATATATATGATATGTGAAGTCTCGTATCATTTCAAATAGTCCCCAATTAAATTTGATTTTTTTGACCGAAATTAGTATAAACTAGTGTATAATATACTATGATTTTTGACTGAAACTTGCATTTCGCAAAGTTTCAGAGAATCTGGTTTTTAGATGATTTTTTTGCATGGACTTCCATCATAACCTTCCCTCTTAACATATTTAAATGACCTGAAAAGTCTCGTATCATTTCAAATAGTCCCCAATTAAATTTTATTTTTTTGACCGAAACTAGTATAAACTAGTGTATAATATACTGATTTTTGACCGAAACTTGCATTTAAAAAAATTTCATAGAATCTAATTTTCAGATAATTTATTTGCATGGACTTCCATCATAACCTTCCCTCTTAACATATATAAATGATATGTGAAGTCTCGTATCATTTCAAATAGTCCCCAATTAAATTTGATTTTTTTGACCGAAACTAGTGTATAATATACTATGATTTTTGACAAAAACATGCATTTCAAAAAGATTCATAGAATCGAATTTTCGGATGATTTTTTGCCTGGACTTCCATCATAACCTTCCTTTCTTAAAATATATAAATGATATGTGAAGTTTCCTATCATTTCGAACAGTCCCCGATTTAATTTGATTTTTGACCAAAACTAGTATAAACTAGTGTATAATATACTATGATTTTTGACTGAAACTTGCATTTCGCAAAGTTTCATAGAATCTAGTTTTTAGATGATTTTTTTGCATGGACTTCCATCATAACCTTCCCTCTTAACATATATAAATGACCTGAAAAGTCTCGTATCATTTCAAATAGTCCCCAATTAAATTTTATTTTTTTGACCGAAACTAGTATAAACTAGTGTATAATATACTGATTTTTGACCGAAACTTTCATTTAAAAAAATTTCATAGAATCTAATTTTCAGATAATTTATTTGCATGGACTTCCATCATAACCTTCCCTCTTAACATATATAAATGATATGTGAAGTCTCGTATCATTTCAAATAATCCCCAATTAAATTTGAGTTTTTTGACCGAAACTAGTGTATAATATACTATGATTTTTGACCGAAACTTGCATTTAAAAAAAATTCATAGTATCTAATTTTCAGATAATTTTTTTGCATGGACTTCCATCATAACCTTCCCTCTTAACATATATAAATGATATGTGAAGTCTCGTATCATTTCAAATAGTCCCCAATTAAATTTGATTTTTTTGACCGAAACTAGTGTATAATATACTATGATTTTTGACAAAAACATGCATTTCAAAAAGATTCATAGAATCGAATTTTCGGATTATTTTTTGCCTGGACTTCCATCATAACCTTCCTTTCTTAAAATATATAAATGATATGTGAAGTTTCCTATCATTTCGAACAGTCCCCGATTTAATTTGATTTTTGACCAAAACTAGTATAAACTAGTGTATAATATACTATGATTTTTGACTGAAACTTGCATTTCGCAAAGTTTCATAGAATCTAGTTTTTAGATGATTTTTTTGCATGGACTTCCATCATAACCTTCCCTCTTAACATATATAAATGACCTGAAAAGTCTCGTATCATTTCAAATAGTCCCCAATTAAATTTTATTTTTTTGACCGAAACTAGTATAAACTAGTGTATAATATACATTGATTTTTGACCGAAACTTGCATTTAAAAAAATTTCATAGAATCTAATTTTCAGATAATTTATTTGCATGGACTTCAATCATAACCTTCCCTTTTAACATATATAAATGATATGTGAAATCTCGTATCATTTCAAATAGTCCCCAATTAAATTTGATTTTTTTGACCAAACTAGTGTATAATATACTATGATTTTTGACCGAAACTTGCATTTAAAAAAATTTCATAGAATCTAATTTTTAGATTATTTTTTTGCATGGACTTCCATCATAACCTTCCCTCTTAACATATATATATGATATGTGAAGTCTCGTATCATTTCAAATAGTCCCCAATTAAATTTGATTTTTTTGACCGAAATTAGTGTATAATATACTATGATTTTTGACCGAAACATGTATTTCAAAAAGTTTCATAGAATCCAATTTTAATTTGATTTTTTGCATGGACTTCCATTATAACCTTCCCTTGTAAAATGTATAAATGATATGTGAATTTTCTTATCATTTAGAACAATCCCCGATTTAATTTGATTTTTGACCGAAACTAGTATAAACTAGTGTATAATATACTATGATTTTTGACCGAAACTTTCATTTCAAAAAGTTTCATAGAATCTAATTTTCATATGATTTATTTGCATGGACTTCCATCATAACCTTCATTTTTAACAGATATAAATGATATGTGAAGTCTCGTATCATTTCAAATAGTCCCCAATTAAATTTGATTTTTTTGACCGAAACTAGTGTATAATATACTATGATTTTTGACAAAAACATGCATTTCAAAACGTTTCATAGAATCAAATTTTCGATGATTTTTTGCATGGACTTCCATCATAACCTTCCCTCATAAAATATATAAATGATATGTGAAGTTCCGTATCATTTCGAACAGTCCCCGATTTAATTTGATTGTTGACCGAAACTAGTATAAACTAGTGTATAATACACTATGATTTTTGAACGAAACATTCATTTCAAAAAGTTTCATAGAATCTAATTTTCATATGATTTATTTTCATGGATTTCCAACATAACCTTCACTCTTAACATATATAAATGATATGTGAAGTCTCGTATCATTTCAAATAGTCCCCAAATAAATTTGATTTTTTTGACCGAAACTAGTGTATAATATACTATGATTTTTGACAAAAACATGCATTTCAAAAAGATTCATAGAATCGAATTTTCGGATGATTTTTTGCATGGACTTCCATCATAACCTTCCCTCTTAAAATATATAAATGATATGTGAAGTTTCGTATCATTTCGAATAGTCCCCGATTTAATTTGATTTTTAACCGAAACTATTATAAACTAGTGTATAATATACTATGATTTTTGACTGAAACTTGCATTTCGCAAAGTATCATAGAATCTAGTTTTTAGATGATTTTTTTGCATGGACTTCCATCATAACCTTCCCTCTTAACATATATAAATGATCTGAAAAGTATCGTATCATTTCAAATAGTCCCCAATTAAATTTTATTTTTTTGACCGAAACTAGTATAAACTAGTGTATAATATACATTGATTTTTGACCGAAACTTTCATTTAAAAAAATTTCATAGAATCTAATTTTCAGATAATTTATTTGCATGGACTTCCATCATAACCTTCCCTCTTAACATATATAAATGATATGTGAAGTCTCGTATCATTTCAAATAGTCACCAATTAAATTTGAGTTTTTTGACCGAAACTAGTGTATAATATACTATGATTTTTGACCGAAACTTGCATTTAAAAAAAATTCATAGAATCTAATTTTCAGATAATTTTTTTGCATGGACTTCCATCATAACCTTCCCTCTTAACATATATAAATGATATGTGAAGTCTCGTATCATTTCAAATAGTCCCCAATTAAATTTGATTTTTTTGACCGAAATTAGTGTATAATATACTATGATATTTGAACGAAACATGCATTTCAAAAAGTTTCATAGAATCCAATTTTAATTTGATTTTTTGCATGGACTTCCATCATAACCTTCCCTTGTAAAATGTATAAATGATATGTGAAGTTTCTTATCATTTAGAACAATCCCCGATTTAATTTGATTTTTGACCGAAACTAGTATAAACTAGTGTATAATATACTATGATTTTTGACCGAAACTTTCATTTCAAAAAGTTTCATAGAATCTAATTTTCATATGATTTATTTGCATGGACTTCCAACATAACCTTCACTCTTAACATATATAAATGATATGTGAAGTCTCGTATCATTTCAAATAGTCCCCAATTAAATTTGATTTTTTTGACCGAAACTAGTGTATAATATACTATGATTTTTGACAAAAACATGCATTTCAAAAAGATTCATAGAATCGAATTTTCGGATAATTTTTTGCATGGACTTCCATCATAACCTTCCCTCGTAAAATATATAAATGATATGTGAAGTTTCGTATCAATTCGAACAGTCCCCGATTTAATTTGATTGTTGACCGAAACTAGTATAAACTAGTGTATAATACACTATGATTTTTGAACGAAACATTCATTTCAAAAAGTTTCATAGAATCTAATTTTCATATGATTTATTTTCATGGACTTCCAACATAACCTTCACTCTTAACATATATAAATGATATGTGAAGTCTCGTATCATTTCAAATAGTCCCCAATTAAATTTGATTTTTTTGACCGAAACTAGTGTATAATATACTATGATTTTTGACAAAAACATGCATTTCAAAAAGATTCATAGAATCGAATTTTCAGATGATTTTTTGCATGGACTTCCATCATAACCTTCCCTCTTAAAATATATAAATGATATGTGAAGTTTCGTATCATTTCGAACCGTCCCCGATTTAATTTGATTTTTGACCAAAACTAGTATAAACTAGTGTATAATATACTATGATTTTTGACTGAAACTTGCATTTCGCAAAGTTTCATAGAATCTAGTTTTTAGATGATTTTTTTGCATGGACTTCCATCATAACCTTCCCTCTTAACATATATAAATGACCTGAAAAGTCTCGTATCATTTCAAATAGTCCCCAATTAAATATTATTTTTTTGACCGAAACTAGTATAAAATAGTGTATAATATACAATGATTTTTGACCGAAACTATCATTTAAAAAAATTTCATAGAATCTAGTTTTCAGATAATTTATTTGCATGGACTTCCATCATAACCTTCCCTCTTAACATATATAAATGATATGTGAAGTCTCGTATCATTTCAAATAATCCCCAATTAAATTTGAGTTTTTTGACCGAAACTAGTGTATAATATACTATGATTTTTGACCGAAACTTGCATTTAAAAAAAATTCATAGTATCTAATTTTCAGATAATTTTTTTGCATGGACTTCCATCATAACCTTCCCTCTTAACATATATAAATGATATGTGAAGTCTCGTATCATTTCAAATAGTCCCCAATTAAATTTGATTTTTTTGACCGAAATTAGTATAAACTAGTGTATAATATACTATGATTTTTGACTGAAACTTGCATTTCGCAAAGTTTCATAGAATCTGGTTTTTAGATGATTTTTTTGCATGGACTTCCATCATAACCTTCCCTCTTAACATATTTAAATGACCTGAAAAGTCTCGTATCATTTCAAATAGTCCCCAATTAAATTTTATTTTTTTGACCGAAACTAGTATAAACTAGTGTATAATATACATTGATTTTTGACCGAAACTTGCATTTAAAAAAATTTCATAGAATCTAATTTTCAGATAATTTATATGCATGGACTTCCATCATAACCTTCCCTCTTAACATATATAAATGATATGTGAAGTCTCGTATCATTTCAAATAGTCCCCAATTAAATTTGATTTTTTTGACCGAAACTAGTGTATAATATACTATGATTTTTGACAAAAACATGCATTTCAAAAAGATTCATAGAATCGAATTTTCGGATGATTTTTTGCCTGGACTTCCATCATAACCTTCCTTTCTTAAAATATATAAATGATATGTGAAGTTTCCTATCATTTCGAACAGTCCCCGATTTAATTTGATTTTTGACCAAAACTAGTATAAACTAGTGTATAATATACTATGATTTTTGACTGAAACTTGCATTTCGCAAAGTTTCATAGAATCTAGTTTTTAGATGATTTTTTTGCATGGACTTCCATCATAACCTTCCCTCTTAACATATATAAATGACCTGAAAAGTCTCGTATCATTTCAAATAGTCCCCAATTAAATTTTATTTTTTTGACCGAAACTAGTATAAACTAGTGTATAATATACTGATTTTTGACCGAAACTTTCATTTAAAAAAATTTCATAGAATCTAATTTTCAGATAATTTATTTGCATGGACTTCCATCATAACCTTCCCTCTTAACATATATAAATGATATGTGAAGTCTCGTATCATTTCAAATAATCCCCAATTAAATTTGAGTTTTTTGACCGAAACTAGTGTATAATATACTATGATTTTTGACCGAAACTTGCATTTAAAAAAAATTCATAGTATCTAATTTTCAGATAATTTTTTTGCATGGACTTCCATCATAACCTTCCCTCTTAACATATATAAATGATATGTGAAGTCTCGTATCATTTCAAATAGTCCCCAATTAAATTTGATTTTTTTGACCGAAACTAGTGTATAATATACTATGATTTTTGACAAAAACATGCATTTCAAAAAGATTCATAGAATCGAATTTTCGGATTATTTTTTGCCTGGACTTCCATCATAACCTTCCTTTCTTAAAATATATAAATGATATGTGAAGTTTCCTATCATTTCGAACAGTCCCCGATTTAATTTGATTTTTGACCAAAACTAGTATAAACTAGTGTATAATATACTATGATTTTTGACTGAAACTTGCATTTCGCAAAGTTTCATAGAATCTAGTTTTTAGATGATTTTTTTGCATGGACTTCCATCATAACCTTCCCTCTTAACATATATAAATGACCTGAAAAGTCTCGTATCATTTCAAATAGTCCCCAATTAAATTTTATTTTTTTGACCGAAACTAGTATAAACTAGTGTATAATATACATTGATTTTTGACCGAAACTTGCATTTAAAAAAATTTCATAGAATCTAATTTTCAGATAATTTATTTGCATGGACTTCAATCATAACCTTCCCTTTTAACATATATAAATGATATGTGAAATCTCGTATCATTTCAAATAGTCCCCAATTAAATTTGATTTTTTTGACCAAACTAGTGTATAATATACTATGATTTTTGACCGAAACTTGCATTTAAAAAAATTTCATAGAATCTAATTTTTAGATTATTTTTTTGCATGGACTTCCATCATAACCTTCCCTCTTAACATATATATATGATATGTGAAGTCTCGTATCATTTCAAATAGTCCCCAATTAAATTTGATTTTTTTGACCGAAATTAGTGTATAATATACTATGATTTTTGACCGAAACATGTATTTCAAAAAGTTTCATAGAATCCAATTTTAATTTGATTTTTTGCATGGACTTCCATTATAACCTTCCCTTGTAAAATGTATAAATGATATGTGAATTTTCTTATCATTTAGAACAATCCCCGATTTAATTTGATTTTTGACCGAAACTAGTATAAACTAGTGTATAATATACTATGATTTTTGACCGAAACTTTCATTTCAAAAAGTTTCATAGAATCTAATTTTCATATGATTTATTTGCATGGACTTCCATCATAACCTTCATTTTTAACAGATATAAATGATATGTGAAGTCTCGTATCATTTCAAATAGTCCCCAATTAAATTTGATTTTTTTGACCGAAACTAGTGTATAATATACTATGATTTTTGACAAAAACATGCATTTCAAAACGTTTCATAGAATCAAATTTTCGATGATTTTTTGCATGGACTTCCATCATAACCTTCCCTCATAAAATATATAAATGATATGTGAAGTTCCGTATCATTTCGAACAGTCCCCGATTTAATTTGATTGTTGACCGAAACTAGTATAAACTAGTGTATAATACACTATGATTTTTGAACGAAACATTCATTTCAAAAAGTTTCATAGAATCTAATTTTCATATGATTTATTTTCATGGATTTCCAACATAACCTTCACTCTTAACATATATAAATGATATGTGAAGTCTCGTATCATTTCAAATAGTCCCCAAATAAATTTGATTTTTTTGACCGAAACTAGTGTATAATATACTATGATTTTTGACAAAAACATGCATTTCAAAAAGATTCATAGAATCGAATTTTCGGATGATTTTTTGCATGGACTTCCATCATAACCTTCCCTCTTAAAATATATAAATGATATGTGAAGTTTCGTATCATTTCGAATAGTCCCCGATTTAATTTGATTTTTAACCGAAACTAGTATAAACTAGTGTATAATATACTATGATTTTTGACTGAAACTTGCATTTCGCAAAGTATCATAGAATCTAGTTTTTAGATGATTTTTTTGCATGGACTTCCATCATAACCTTCCCTCTTAACATATATAAATGACCTGAAAAGTATCGTATCATTTCAAATAGTCCCCAATTAAATTTTATTTTTTTGACCGAAACTAGTATAAACTAGTGTATAATATACATTGATTTTTGACCGAAACTTTCATTTAAAAAAATTTCATAGAATCTAATTTTCAGATAATTTATTTGCATGGACTTCCATCATAACCTTCCCTCTTAACATATATAAATGATATGTGAAGTCTCGTATCATTTCAAATAGTCACCAATTAAATTTGAGTTTTTTGACCGAAACTAGTGTATAATATACTATGATTTTTGACCGAAACTTGCATTTAAAAAAAATTCATAGAATCTAATTTTCAGATAATTATTTTGCATGGACTTCCATCATAACCTTCCCTCTTAACATATATAAATGATATGTGAAGTCTCGTATCATTTCAAATAGTCCCCAATTAAATTTGATTTTTTTGACCGAAATTAGTGTATAATATACTATGATATTTGAACGAAACATGCATTTCAAAAAGTTTCATAGAATCCAATTTTAATTTGATTTTTTGCATGGACTTCCATCATAACCTTCCCTTGTAAAATGTATAAATGATATGTGAAGTTTCTTATCATTTAGAACAATCCCCGATTTAATTTGATTTTTGACCGAAACTAGTATAAACTAGTGTATAATATACTATGATTTTTGACCGAAACTTTCATTTCAAAAAGTTTCATAGAATCTAATTTTCATATGATTTATTTGCATGGACTTCCAACATAACCTTCACTCTTAACATATATAAATGATATGTGAAGTCTCGTATCATTTCAAATAGTCCCCAATTAAATTTGATTTTTTTGACCGAAACTAGTGTATAATATACTATGATTTTTGACAAAAACATGCATTTCAAAAAGATTCATAGAATCGAATTTTCGGATAATTTTTTGCATGGACTTCCATCATAACCTTCCCTCGTAAAATATATAAATGATATGTGAAGTTTCGTATCAATTCGAACAGTCCCCGATTTAATTTGATTGTTGACCGAAACTAGTATAAACTAGTGTATAATACACTATGATTTTTGAACGAAACATTCATTTCAAAAAGTTTCATAGAATCTAATTTTCATATGATTTATTTTCATGGACTTCCAACATAACCTTCACTCTTAACATATATAAATGATATGTGAAGTCTCGTATCATTTCAAATAGTCCCCAATTAAATTTGATTTTTTTGACCGAAACTAGTGTATAATATACTATGATTTTTGACAAAAACATGCATTTCAAAAAGATTCATAGAATCGAATTTTCAGATGATTTTTTGCATGGACTTCCATCATAACCTTCCCTCTTAAAATATATAAATGATATGTGAAGTTTCGTATCATTTCGAACCGTCCCCGATTTAATTTGATTTTTGACCAAAACTAGTATAAACTAGTGTATAATATACTATGATTTTTGACTGAAACTTGCATTTCGCAAAGTTTCATAGAATCTAGTTTTTAGATGATTTTTTTGCATGGACTTCCATCATAACCTTCCCTCTTAACATATATAAATGACCTGAAAAGTCTCGTATCATTTCAAATAGTCCCCAATTAAATTTTATTTTTTTGACCGAAACTAGTATAAAATAGTGTATAATATACAATGATTTTTGACCGAAACTATCATTTAAAAAAATTTCATAGAATCTAGTTTTCAGATAATTTATTTGCATGGACTTCCATCATAACCTTCCCTCTTAACATATATAAATGATATGTGAAGTCTCGTATCATTTCAAATAATCCCCAATTAAATTTGAGTTTTTTGACCGAAACTAGTGTATAATATACTATGATTTTTGACCGAAACTTGCATTTAAAAAAAATTCATAGTATCTAATTTTCAGATAATTTTTTTGCATGGACTTCCATCATAACCTTCCCTCTTAACATATATAAATGATATGTGAAGTCTCGTATCATTTCAAATAGTCCCCAATTAAATTTGATTTTTTTGACCGAAATTAGTATAAACTAGTGTATAATATACTATGATTTTTGACTGAAACTTGCATTTCGCAAAGTTTCATAGAATCTGGTTTTTAGATGATTTTTTTGCATGGACTTCCATCATAACCTTCCCTCTTAACATATTTAAATGACCTGAAAAGTCTCGTATCATTTCAAATAGTCCCCAATTAAATTTTATTTTTTTGACCGAAACTAGTATAAACTAGTGTATAATATACATTGATTTTTGACCGAAACTTGCATTTAAAAAAATTTCATAGAATCTAATTTTCAGATAATTTATATGCATGGACTTCCATCATAACCTTCCCTCTTAACATATATAAATGATATGTGAAGTCTCGTATCATTTCAAATAGTCCCCAATTAAATTTGATTTTTTTGACCGAAACTAGTGTATAATATACTATGATTTTTGACAAAAACATGCATTTCAAAAAGATTCATAGAATCGAATTTTCGGATGATTTTTTGCCTGGACTTCCATCATAACCTTCCTTTCTTAAAATATATAAATGATATGTGAAGTTTCCAATCATTTCGAACAGTCCCCGATTTAATTTGATTTTTGACCAAAACTAGTATAAACTAGTGTATAATATACTATGATTTTTGACTGAAACTTGCATTTCGCAAAGTTTCATAGAATCTAGTTTTTAGATGATTTTTTTGCATGGACTTCCATCATAACCTTCCCTCTTAACATATATAAATGACCTGAAAAGTCTCGTATCATTTCAAATAGTCCCCAATTAAATTTATTTTTTTGACCGAAACTAGTATAAACTAGTGTATAATATACAATGATTTTTGACCGAAACTTTCATTTAAAAAAATTTCATAGAATCTAATTTTCAGATAATTTATTTGCATGGACTTCCATCATAACCTTCCCTCTTAACATATATAAATGATATGTGAAGTCTCGTATCATTTCAAATAATCCCCAATTAAATTTGAGTTTTTTGACCGAAACTAGTGTATAATATACTATGATTTTTGACCGAAACTTGCATTTAAAAAAAATTCATAGTATCTAATTTTCAGATAATTTTTTTGCATGGACTTCCATCATAACCTTCCCTCTTAACATATATAAATGATATGTGAAGTCTCGTATCATTTCAAATAGTCCCCAATTAAATTTGATTTTTTTGACCGAAATTAGTATAAACTAGTGCATAATATACTATGATTTTTGACTGAAACCTGCATTTCGCAAAGTTTTATAGAATCTAGTTTTTACATGATTTTTTTGCATGGACTTCCATCATAACCTTCCCTCTTAACATATTTAAATGACCTGAAAAGTCTCGTATCATTTCAAATAGTCCCCAATTAAATTTTATTTTTTTGACCGAAACTAGTATAAACTAGTGTATAATATACATTGATTTTTGACCGAAACTTGCATTTAAAAAAATTTCATAGAATCTAATTTTCAGATAATTTATTTGCATGGACTTCCATCATAACCTTCCCTCTTAACATATATAAATGATATGTGAAGTCTCGTATCATTTCAAATAGTCCCCAATTAAATTTGATTTTTTTGACCGAAACTAGTGTATAATATACTATGATTTTTGACAAAAACATGCATTTCAAAAAGATTCATAGAATCGAATTTTCGGATGATTTTTTGCCTGGACTTCCATCATAACCTTCCTTTCTTAAAATATATAAATGATATGTGAAGTTTCCTATCATTTCGAACAGTCCCCGATTTAATTTGATTTTTGACCAAAACTAGTATAAACTAGTGTATAATATACTATGATTTTTGACTGAAACTTGCATTTCGCAAAGTTTCATAGAATCTAGTTTTTAGATGATTTTTTTGCATGGACTTCCATCATAACCTTCCCTCTTAACATATATAAATGACCTGAAAAGTCTCGTATCATTTCAAATAGTCCCCAATTAAATTTTATTTTTTTGACCGAAACTAGTATAAACTAGTGTATAATATACTGATTTTTGACCGAAACTTTCATTTAAAAAAATTTCATAGAATCTAATTTTCAGATAATTTATTTGCATGGACTTCCATCATAACCTTCCCTCTTAACATATATAAATGATATGTGAAGTCTCGTATCATTTCAAATAATCCCCAATTAAATTTGAGTTTTTTGACCGAAACTAGTGTATAATATACTATGATTTTTGACCGAAACTTGCATTTAAAAAAAATTCATAGTATCTAATTTTCAGATAATTTTTTTGCATGGACTTCCATCATAACCTTCCCTCTTAACATATATAAATGATATGTGAAGTCTCGTATCATTTCAAATAGTCCCCAATTAAATTTGATTTTTTTGACCGAAACTAGTGTATAATATACTATGATTTTTGACAAAAACATGCATTTCAAAAAGATTCATAGAATCGAATTTTCGGATTATTTTTTGCCTGGACTTCCATCATAACCTTCCTTTCTTAAAATATATAAATGATATGTGAAGTTTCCTATCATTTCGAACAGTCCCCGATTTAATTTGATTTTTGACCAAAACTAGTATAAACTAGTGTATAATATACTATGATTTTTGACTGAAACTTGCATTTCGCAAAGTTTCATAGAATCTAGTTTTTAGATGATTTTTTTGCATGGACTTCCATCATAACCTTCCCTCTTAACATATATAAATGACCTGAAAAGTCTCGTATCATTTCAAATAGTCCCCAATTAAATTTTATTTTTTTGACCGAAACTAGTATAAACTAGTGTATAATATACATTGATTTTTGACCGAAACTTGCATTTAAAAAAATTTCATAGAATCTAATTTTCAGATAATTTATTTGCATGGACTTCCATCATAACCTTCCCTCTTAACATATATAAATGATATGTGAAGTCTCGTATCATTTCAAATAGTCCCCAATTAAATTTGAGTTTTTTAACCGAAACTAGTGTATAATATACTATGATTTTTGACCGAAACTTGCATTTAAAAAAATTCATAGAATCTAATTTTCAGATAATTTTTTTGCATGGAATTCTATCATAACCTTCCCTCTTAACATATATAAATGATATGTGAAGTCTCGTATCATTTCAAATAGTCCCCAATTAAGTTTGATTTTTATGACCGAAATTAGTGTATAATATACTATGATTTTTGACCGAAACATGCATTTCAAAAAGTTTCATAGAATCCAATTTTAATTTGATTTTTTGCATGGACTTCCAGTATAACCTTCCCTTGTAAAATATATAAATGATATGTGAAGTTTCTTATCATTGAGAACAATCCCCGATTTAATTTGATTTTTGACCGAAACTAGTATAAACTAGTGTATAATATACTATGATTTTTGACAGAAACTTTCATTTCAAAAAGTTTCATAGAATCTAATTAACATATGATTTATTTGCATGGACTTCCATCATAACCTTCACTCTTAACATATATAAATGATATGTGAAGTCTCGTATCATTTCAAATAGTCCCCAATTAAATTTGATTTTTTTGACGGAAACTAGTGTATAATATACTATGATTTTTGACAAAAACATGCATTTCAAAAAGTTTCATAGAATCGAATTTTCGATGATTTTTTGCATGGACTTCCATCCTAACCTTCCCTCGTAAAATATATAAATGATATGTGAAGTTTCGTATCATTTCGAACAGTCCCCGATTTAATTTGATTGTTGACCGAAACTAGTATAAACTAGTGTATAATACACTATGATTTTTGAACGGAACATTCATTTCAAAAAGTTTCATAGAATCTAATTTTCATATGTTTTATTTGCATGGACTTCCAACATAACCTTCACTCTTAACATATATAAATGATATGTGAAGTCTCGTATCATTTCAAATAGTCCCCAATTAAATTTGATTTTTTTGACCGAAACTAGTGTATAATATACTATGATTTTTGACAAAAACATGCATTTCAAAAAGATTCATATAATCGAATTTTCGGATGATTTTTTGCATGGACTTCCATCATAACCTTCCCTATTAAAATATATAAATGATATGTGAAGTTTCGTATCATTTTGAACAGTCCCCGATTTAATTTGATTTTTGGCCGAAACTAGTATAAACTAGTGTATAATATACTATGATTTTTGACTGAAACTTGCATTTCGCAAAGTTTTATAGAATCTAGTTTTTAGATGATTTTTTTGCATGGACTTCCATCATAACCTTCCCTCTTAACATATATAAATGACCTGAAAAGTCTCGTATCATTTCAAATAGTCCCCAATTAAATTTTATTTTTTTGACCGAAACTAGTATAAACTAGTGTATAATATACATTGATTTTTGACCGAAACTTGCATTTAAAAAAATTTCATAGAATCTAATTTTCAGATAATTTATTTGCATGGACTTCCATCATAACCTTCCCTCTTAACATATATAAATGATATGTGAAGTCTCGTATCATTTCAAATAGTCCCCAATTAAATTTGAGTTTTTTAACCGAAACTAGTGTATAATATACTATGATTTTTGACCGAAACTTGCATTTAAAAAAAATTTATAGAATCTAATTTTCAGATAATTTTTTTGCATGGACTTCTATCATAACCTTCCCTCTTAACATATATAAATGATATGTGAAGTCTCGTATCATTTCAAATAGTCCCCAATTAAATTTGATTTTTTTGACCGAAATTAGTGAATAATATACTATGATTTTTGACCGAAACATGCATTTCAAAAAGTTTCATAGAATCCAATTTTAATTTGATTTTTTGCATGGACTTCCAGTATAACCTTCCCTTATAAAATATATAAATGATATGTGAAGTTTCTTATCATTGAGAACAATCCCCGATTTAATTTGATTTTTGACCGAAACTAGTATAAACTAGTGTATAATATACTATGATTTTTGACCGAAACTTTCATTTCAAAAAGTTTCATAGAATCTAATTAACATATGATTTATTTGCATGGACTTCCATCATAACCTTCACTCTTAACATATATAAATGATATGTGAAGTCTCGTATCATTTCAAATAGTCCCCAATTAAATTTGATTTTTTTGACGGAAACTAGTGTATAATATACTATGATTTTTGACAAAAACATGCATTTCAAAAAGTTTCATAGAATCGAATTTTCGATGATTTTTTGCATGGACTTCCATCATAACCTTCCCTCGTAAAATATATAAATGATATGTGAAGTTTCGTATCATTTCGAACAGTCCCCGATTTAATTTGATTGTTGACCGAAACTAGTATAAACTAGTGTATAATACACTATGATTTTTGAACGGAACATTCATTTCAAAAAGTTTCATAGAATCTAATTTTCATATGTTTTATTTGCATGGACTTCCAACATAACCTTCACTCTTAACATATATAAATGATATGTGAAGTCTCGTATCATTTCAAATAGTCCCCAATTAAATTTGATTTTTTTGACCGAAACTAGTGTATAATATACTATGATTTTTGACAAAAACATGCATTTCAAAAAGATTCATATAATCGAATTTTCGGATGATTTTTTGCATGGACTTCCATCATAACCTTCCCTATTAAAATATATAAATGATATGTGAAGTTTCGTATCATTTTGAACAGTCCCCGATTTAATTTGATTTTTGGCCGAAACTAGTATAAACTAGTGTATAATATACTATGATTTTTGACTGAAACTTGCATTTCGCAAAGTTTTATAGAATCTAGTTTTTAGATGATTTTTTTGCATGGACTTCCATCATAACCTTCCCTCTTAACATATATAAATGACCTGAAAAGTCTCGTATCATTTCAAATAGTCCCCAATTAAATTTTATTTTTTTGACCGAAACTAGTATAAACTATTGTATAATATACATTGATTTTTGACCGAAACTTGCATTTAAAAAAATTTCATAGAATCTAATTTTCAGATAATTTATTTGCATGGACTTCCATCATAACCTTCCCTCTTAACATATATAAATGATATGTGAAGTCTCGTATCATTTCAAATAGTCCCCAATTAAATTTGAGTTTTTTAACCGAAACTAGTGTATAATATACTATGATTTTTGACCGAAACTTGCATTTAAAAAAAATTCATAGAATCTAATTTTCAGATAAGTTTTTTTGCATGGACTTCTATCATAACCTTCCCTCTTAACATATATAAATGATATGTGAAGTCTCGTATCATTTCAAATAGTCCCCAATTAAATTTGATTTTTTTGACCGAAATTAGTGTATAATATACTATGATTTTTGACCGAAACATGCATTTCAAAAAGTTTCATAGAATCCAATTTTAATTTGATTTTTTGCATGGACTTCCAGTATAACCTTCCCTTGTAAAATATATAAATGATATGTGAAGTTTCTTATCATTGAGAACAATCCCCGATTTAATTTGATTTTTGACCGAAACTAGTATAAACTAGTGTATAATATACTATGATTTTTGACCGAAACTTTCATTTCAAAAAGTTTCATAGAATCTAATTAACATATGATTTATTTGCATGGACTTCCATCATAACCTTCACTCTTAACATATATAAATGATATGTGAAGTCTCGTATCATTCCAAATAGTCCCCAATTAAATTTGATTTTTTTGACGGAAACTAGTGTATAATATACTATGATTTTTGACAAAAACATGCATTTCAAAAAGTTTCATAGAATCGAATTTTCGATGATTTTTTGCATGGACTTCCATCATAACCTTCCCTCGTAAAATATATAAATGATATGTGAAGTTTCGTATCATTTCGAACAGTCCCCGATTTAATTTGATTGTTGACCGAAACTAGTATAAACTAGTGTATAATACACTATGATTTTTGAACGGAACCTTCATTTCAAAAAGTTTCATAGAATCTAATTGTCATATGATTTATTTGCATGGACTTCCATCATAACCTTCACTCTTAACATATATAAATGATATGTGAAGTCTCGTATCATTTCAAATAGTCCCCAATTAAATTTGATTTTTTTGACCGAAACTAGTGTATAATATACTATGATTTTTGACAAAAACATGCATTTCAAAAAGTTTCATAGAATCGAATTTTCGATGATTTTTTGCATGGACTTCAATCATAACCTTCCCTCGTAAAATATATAAATGATATGTGAAGTTTCGTATGATTTCGAACAGTCCCCAATTTAATTTGATTGTTGACCGAAACTAGTATAAACTAGTGTATAATACACTATGATTTTTGACCGAAACATTCATTTCAAAAAGTTTCATAGAATCTAATTTTCATATGATTTATTTGCATGGATTTCCAACATAACCTTCACTCTTAACATATATAAATGATATGTTAAGTCTCGTATCATTTCAAATAGTCCCCAATTAAATTTGATTTTTTTAACCGAAACTAGTGTATAATATACTATGATTTTTGACAAAAACATGCATTTCAAAAAGATTCATAGAATCGAATTTTCGGATGATTTTTTGCATGGACTTCCATCATAACCTTCCCTCTTAAAATATATAAATGATATGTGAAGTTTCGTATCATTTCGAACAGTCCCCGATTTAATTTGATTTTTGACCGAAACTAGTATAAACTAGTGTATAATATACTATGATTTTTGACTGAAACTTGCATTTCGCAAAGTTTCATAGAATCTAGTTTTTAGATGATTTTTTTGCATGGACTTCCATCATAACCTTCCCTCTTAACATATATAAATGACCTGAAAAGTCTCGTATCATTTCAAATAGTCTCCAATTAAATTTTAT